>CP136061.1:97108029-97440850 GCA_032622095.1 Siphonodentalium dalli
GTGTCCCCTGTGTCGAATGTCCGGCGACAACGCTCATACAATCAAATATTGCCCACTCAACGACGGAATCAGTGCCAGTGCCGCCATGATGCAGATAGGAAGATGTTCGCTTGACAGATGCCGGTTTTAGTGCATGAACATATGACCACAATCCAATCCAATTTGTATCATAGTTTGTAATGTCTTTAATTGTTTATAAATTATGTTTGAATAAATTATTGTACCATGAACCAAAACATATCTCCTTATTTACCAAAGCTAATCCATCATCGAAGGCTATCCTTCATTTCCACGTGGGAAATTATGGGCAATCGGCGCTAATGTATCATGGTGTCTCAGGATTCTCGACATACAAGTATTGGGCGCAAAACAAGCGACGAGGGGTGCCGATACACTCAAACCCATAACCGTCGAATCCCATAATATATCCGCCCCCCCCCCCCCCCCTCCGAACGTTATTCAAAACGTAGAACGTGCCATCTTCATGCTCGCGTTCCCGAATATGGACAAGTTCCAAGTATCTTACGCCCCTGGGGCATCTTTCATCAGTATTATCATGGTCAGTGTATCACATCAAACTGAATTGCTACTGCATATAGAGTCGCGACCCTTTGCGTCGTTGTTATCGGGAGGCACGAAGCAGATTATGAGCTTTCGGTGTAAATAAAACGGTGAAACTCGATAGTTTCGAATCATCAGTAGGGGTAAATTTCTTAGAATAGAATGTCAGTGTTTTATGGCGCCATGTCTGTCGTCTGTGTATTGAAAGAACGCTAGTTATGAATCCTGTATATTTTTGAGGTCGTCGTTGTGTTTTGAAAAATAATATTTCAATTGGCCATCACCCCACCTGTTACAAGCAGTAGTGATTTCTACGAAACAGTGGCTCAAAACACTGGGCTAAAAATGGAGCACCTAAAATTGTCGTCTGCTAGGGAAAAGTCGTATGTGAATCTGAATAAGGTTTCGATGTTTGTGTGAGCAATGGGTGTTTTTGTTTTAAAACTGTTTTAGCCAACATTGGTAGATATGCTGGGCAACTTGTTGTTTTCCCCACTGGTATTTAAAGTTGTCATGTTTGCGTTCCCGGAATATGGACAAGTTCCAAGTATCTTACGCCCATGGAGCATCTCATCAGTATTATCATGGTGAGTGTATCACATCAAACGGAATTGCTACTGCATATAGATTCGCGACCATTTGCGTTGTTGTTGTTGTTGTTGTTGTTGTTGTTGTTGTTATCGGGAGGCACGAAGCAGATTCTGAGCTTTCGGTGTAAATAAAACGGTGAAACTCGATAGTTTCGAATTATCAGTAGGGGTAATTTTTTAGAATATAATGTCAGTGTTTTATGGCGCCATGTCTGTCGTTTGTGTATTGAAAGAACGCTAGTTATGAATCCTGTATATTTTTGAGGTCGTCGTTGTGTTTTGAAAAATAATGTTTCAATTGGCCATCACCCCACCTGTTACAAGCAGTCGTGATTTCTACGAAACAGTGGCTCAAAACACTGGGCTAAAAATGGAGCACCTAAAATTGTCGTCTGCTAGGGAAAAGTCGTATATATGTGAATCTGAATAAGGTTTCGATGTTTGTGTGGGCAATGGGTGTTTTTTGTTTTAAAACTGTTTTAGCCAAACATTGGTAGATATGCTGGGCAACTTGTTGTTTTCCCTACTGGTATTAAAGTTGTCATGTTTACAACCAAGTCACAGTTTTTGCTATCAACATCAATCTAGGAACGTAAGTCTTGCTACCCCCTGTAGAACGATAACATTTGATGTACTAAATCCTATTCTGTGGCTAAGATATTCGTACTGTCTGTAAAGTGTTAAAATAAAACGCCAATACAAAATAGATATAGTACAAAAACTGGATTCCCAACTGGGTTGACGGTATTATTAAACGCTCTGTATGACAAACCACATATAGAACCATTAACAATAAACGCTCTTTATTGTAAACCGCAATTGGCTATTTCGACACATTTCAGTATACTTTGAAGAACTGTTGGGGACTATGATACAAGGGGAGTAACTCACTGACTCATATCACAAACCTATATTGACCCATGCACAGACAAGTGATTACTGCCGCGGAAGTCACAAGTATAGCATCGTTTGGCAAAGGGCGTCATGTTAATTGTGTTTTCCCAAATTGAAATAACCGATTTGCAATCACTTTGGCGGAGATGATATGTTGATATACGAAGACTGTTAGACCACGCCCACTGGAAGTCCTAAGTTGGATAAATATGCCCACCAAGGCATGTTCTGGCATAATTCAATCTTCGACATCCACTATATCACATCACAGTCATGAACTCTTGCAAATCTTCAAGCTTCAGTTTGTTCGGCGACTACCTTGGTCTTAGCAGTATGATCGCAACGGATAAAAAATTGTTAGGCCAATGCATTTCAGTATACTTTGAAGAAATGTTGTGGTTGGGAACTAAGATACAAGGGGAATAACTCACTGACTCATATCACAAACCTATATTGACCCATGCACAGACAAGTGATTACTGCCGCATAAGTCACAAGTATAGCATCGTTTGAAATTGGTTCGTGATAAAATAGCTGGTTAGCAATCATTGCCACCGGAGTCCGACGGCAGACAGGGAACCGCTAAACGCCATATAAGTGGATTTGCATGAGCTTATGTGGGCTTTTCTGTCATTACTCATCGGCGACACGCGTGCCGGCCCACCACGTGCGTGGGACTAATTTGTCCCTAAAAAAAAGAAAAGAAAGAAAAAAGACATAATTTAGGAGTACATCTGAATATCTGTGTTGTTTCAAACAAAACTGAACGCCAGTTCGTTGGAATTGTCTCTCGCGCATTCATCAATATGGGTATGATGGTCGGCATTCTTTGGCATCAGTCTCCGTTGTGTGTTGTCTAAACAAAGGGCGTCATGTTAATTGTGTTTTCCCAAATTGAAATAACCGATTTGCAATCACTTTGGCGGAGATGATGTGTTGATATACGAAGACTGTTAGACCACGCCCACTGGAAGCCCTAAGCTGGATAAATATGCCCACCAAGGCATGTTCTGGCATACTCTGGCAGAGGGTGGAGCGAACAGGTCGTGATTGCTTCGACCTTATTAGTTCCTCTTTGTCAGAGCGTTGAGCACGGGTGAGTTGTGTGGCCGCGCCTCCGGGTGCAGCTGCCCCCGTGTTTAACGCCAGTGAGACGATTTTGGATTAGGCTTATGGATTTAATCCCTGAAGCTGTGTTGGCCGCAGTGCACAAGTGTCGGGTAGTGGACATTGCTAACTGGAGTCTCCAGTCTAGCACGGGCTACCTGACCCTTTGCCTGGAGTTCCGGACTGAAGATGCTGGCATCCAGAGGTCGCAGGCCCGGGACACCAACTCCAAGACCACCCACTGTCCAATGAAGAGTGGGAAGAAGGGACCCACAAAGAAAAACACGCCTTCAAGAAGGAAAAGGGACGCTGATCGACGAGCGAAATGGAAAAGAAGAAGGGGGTGACCGTTGATCTGCCGGTCACCCCTCCCCGTGTGGTCCAGCCGTCAAGTGACGCAGCCAGTAGGTCGGACTTGTCTGGGAGACGCCCAGACAACCCGACCCGCTTGGAGACAGACGACATCACTACAGCTAACAGGGACTCCGTTGATCTGCCGGAGTTCCCTGTTGTCGTCATCGAGGCGAGCGGAAGAAGGGAGCAGGAAACCACCCCTGCTGTTCCTGCCGCCTGCTTCGAGGTGGAACTGTATAGCTTGCCACCACGGACACCGGAGTACCATCACATCCCGGTGTCCCCCAGCTCCGCCGCCAGCAACAACAACAACATCAGCACATACACCACTCGGTCTGTAGAAGACACCATCGCTGAATCTAGAAGACACAAGAAAGAGCAAGAAGAGAAAGTTCAACATATCATTCAGCAATATCAACAGAGATATCCTTCACCTCCACCATCTCCACAATCTTCAACAAAAAAAGCCAACCCAAAAAAGAAAAGAGAGAAGAAAAAATAACCATCCATCATAAAAATGCTCACTTTTTTTTTTTTTATTCATTCTAAATAAAGGCATAAAAATGAGGGGTTAGGGAAAGGGTCATTCGACCCTTTCGAGAATCCCGGGGTTAGCCCCCCCCCCCCCAAATCACATTCCCTGTTCTGGCATAATTCAATCTTCGACATCAACTATATCACATCACAGTCATGAACTCTTGCAAATCTTCAAGCTTCAGTATGTTCGGCGACTACCTCGGTCTTAGCAGTATGATCGCAACGAAAGTTATCGATGACCAATGTTCAATGCGTCTGTGTTTCGACATTCCTAGGGCAAACGATTCCCAAGACAACCACTCATTCGACGACTTCCAGTACAACGGCGTTGACAGCGAACTCGACGAGTTAGACATTTTGCGGGCCCAAATGCGAGGGCAAAATGTCACAAAGATGGTTTTAACGGCCCCAGACATGACACAAATGCGTTGCCACCAAGAAATTGTCATCAACAGAAGCCAAACAACGTGCAGAACCATGAACAAAAAGATGGGCAGAGGTTGTGTTTTCTGCGAGAAAATTAAAGAGCCAACCAGTGTGTATTCCAGCCACGTTCTGCGAGATGACAACGGAAAAATCTGCTGTCCCATCCTACGACAATACACGTGTCCCCTGTGTCGAATGTCCGGCGACAACGCTCATACAATCAAATATTGCCCACTCAACGACGGAATCAGTGCCAGTGCCGCCATGATGCAGATAGGAAGATGTTCGCTTGACAGATGCCGGTTTTAGTGCATGAACATATGACCACAATCCAATCCAATTTGTATCATAGTTTGTAATGTCTTTAATTGTTTATAAATTATGTTTGAATAAATTATTGTACCATGAACCAAAACATATCTCCTTATTTACCAAAGCTAATCCATCATCGAAGGCTATCCTTCATTTCCACGTGGGAAATTATGGGCAATCGGCGCTAATGTATCATGGTGTCTCAGGATTCTCGACATACAAGTATTGGGCGCAAAACAAGCGACGAGGGGTGGCCGATACACTCAAACCCATAACCGTCGAATCCCATAATATATCCGCCCCCCCCCCCCCCTCCGAACGTTATTCAAAACGTAGAACGTGCCATCTTCATGCTCGCGTTCCCGGAATATGGACAAGTTCCAAGTATCTTACGCCCCTGGGGCATCTTTCATCAGTATTATCATGGTCAGTGTATCACATCAAACTGAATTGCTACTGCATATAGAGTCGCGACCCTTTGCGTCGTTGTTATCGGGAGGCACGAAGCAGATTATGAGCTTTCGGTGTAAATAAAACGGTGAAACTCGATAGTTTCGAATCATCAGTAGGGGTAAATTTCTTAGAATAGAATGTCAGTGTTTTATGGCGCCATGTCTGTCGTCTGTGTATTGAAAGAACGCTAGTTATGAATCCTGTATATTTTTGAGGTCGTCGTTGTGTTTTGAAAAATAATATTTCAATTGGCCATCACCCCACCTGTTACAAGCAGTAGTGATTTCTACGAAACAGTGGCTCAAAACACTGGGCTAAAAATGGAGCACCTAAAATTGTCGTCTGCTAGGGAAAAGTCGTATGTGAATCTGAATAAGGTTTCGATGTTTGTGTGAGCAATGGGTGTTTTTGTTTTAAAACTGTTTTAGCCAACATTGGTAGATATGCTGGGCAACTTGTTGTTTTCCCCACTGGTATTAAAGTTGTCATGTTTGCGTTCCCGGAATATGGACAAGTTCCAAGTATCTTACGCCCATGGAGCATCTCATCAGTATTATCATGGTGAGTGTATCACATCAAACGGAATTGCTACTGCATATAGATTCGCGACCATTTGCGTTGTTGTTGTTGTTGTTGTTGTTGTTGTTGTTGTTATCGGGAGGCACGAAGCAGATTCTGAGCTTTCGGTGTAAATAAAACGGTGAAACTCGATAGTTTCGAATTATCAGTAGGGGTAATTTTTTAGAATATAATGTCAGTGTTTTATGGCGCCATGTCTGTCGTTTGTGTATTGAAAGAACGCTAGTTATGAATCCTGTATATTTTTGAGGTCGTCGTTGTGTTTTGAAAAATAATGTTTCAATTGGCCATCACCCCACCTGTTACAAGCAGTCGTGATTTCTACGAAACAGTGGCTCAAAACACTGGGCTAAAAATGGAGCACCTAAAATTGTCGTCTGCTAGGGAAAAGTCGTATATATGTGAATCTGAATAAGGTTTCGATGTTTGTGTGGGCAATGGGTGTTTTTGTTTTAAAACTGTTTTAGCCAAACATTGGTAGATATGCTGGGCAACTTGTTGTTTTCCCTACTGGTATTAAAGTTGTCATGTTTACAACCAAGTCACAGTTTTTGCTATCAACATCAATCTAGGAACGTAAGTCTTGCTACCCCCTGTAGAACGATAACATTTGATGTACTAAATCCTATTCTGTGGCTAAGATATTCGTACTGTCTGTAAAGTGTTAAAATAAAACGCCAATACAAAATAGATATAGTACAAAAACTGGATTCCCAACTGGGTTGACGGTATTATTAAACGCTCTGTATGACAAACCACATATAGAACCATTAACAATAAACGCTCTTTATTGTAAACCGCAATTGGCTATTTCGACACATTTCAGTATACTTTGAAGAACTGTTGGGGACTATGATACAAGGGGAGTAACTCACTGACTCATATCACAAACCTATATTGACCCATGCACAGACAAGTGATTACTGCCGCGGAAGTCACAAGTATAGCATCGTTTGGCAAAGGGCGTCATGTTAATTGTGTTTTCCCAAATTGAAATAACCGATTTGCAATCACTTTGGCGGAGATGATATGTTGATATACGAAGACTGTTAGACCACGCCCACTGGAAGTCCTAAGTTGGATAAATATGCCCACCAAGGCATGTTCTGGCATAATTCAATCTTCGACATCCACTATATCACATCACAGTCATGAACTCTTGCAAATCTTCAAGCTTCAGTTTGTTCGGCGACTACCTTGGTCTTAGCAGTATGATCGCAACGGATAAAAAATTGTTAGGCCAATGCATTTCAGTATACTTTGAAGAAATGTTGTGGTTGGGAACTAAGATACAAGGGGAATAACTCACTGACTCATATCACAAACCTATATTGACCCATGCACAGACAAGTGATTACTGCCGCATAAGTCACAAGTATAGCATCGTTTGAAATTGGTTCGTGATAAAATAGCTGGTTAGCAATCATTGCCACCGGAGTCCGACGGCAGACAGGGAACCGCTAAACGCCATATAAGTGGATTTGCATGAGCTTATGTGGGCTTTTCTGTCATTACTCATCGGCGACACGCGTGCCGGCCCACCACGTGCGTGGGACTAATTTGTCCCTAAAAAAAAGAAAAGAAAGAAAAAAGACATAATTTAGGAGTACATCTGAATATCTGTGTTGTTTCAAACAAAACTGAACGCCAGTTCGTTGGAATTGTCTCTCGCGCATTCATCAATATGGGTATGATGGTCGGCATTCTTTGGCATCAGTCTCCGTTGTGTGTTGTCTAAACAAAGGGCGTCATGTTAATTGTGTTTTCCCAAATTGAAATAACCGATTTGCAATCACTTTGGCGGAGATGATGTGTTGATATACGAAGACTGTTAGACCACGCCCACTGGAAGCCCTAAGCTGGATAAATATGCCCACCAAGGCATGTTCTGGCATACTCTGGCAGAGGGTGGAGCGAACAGGTCGTGATTGCTTCGACCTTATTAGTTCCTCTTTGTCAGAGCGTTGAGCACGGGTGAGTTGTGTGGCCGCGCCTCCGGGTGCAGCTGCCCCCGTGTTTAACGCCAGTGAGACGATTTTGGATTAGGCTTATGGATTTAATCCCTGAAGCTGTGTTGGCCGCAGTGCACAAGTGTCGGGTAGTGGACATTGCTAACTGGAGTCTCCAGTCTAGCACGGGCTACCTGACCCTTTGCCTGGAGTTCCGGACTGAAGATGCTGGCATCCAGAGGTCGCAGGCCCGGGACACCAACTCCAAGACCACCCACTGTCCAATGAAGAGTGGGAAGAAGGGACCCACAAAGAAAAACACGCCTTCAAGAAGGAAAAGGGACGCTGATCGACGAGCGAAATGGAAAAAGAAGAAGGGGGTGACCGTTGATCTGCCGGTCACCCCTCCCCGTGTGGTCCAGCCGTCAAGTGACGCAGCCAGTAGGTCGGACTTGTCTGGGAGACGCCCAGACAACCCGACCCGCTTGGAGACAGACGACATCACTACAGCTAACAGGGACTCCGTTGATCTGCCGGAGTTCCCTGTTGTCGTCATCGAGGCGAGCGGAAGAAGGGAGCAGGAAACCACCCCTGCTGTTCCTGCCGCCTGCTTCGAGGTGGAACTGTATAGCTTGCCACCACGGACACCGGAGTACCATCACATCCCGGTGTCCCCCAGCTCCGCCGCCAGCAACAACAACAACATCAGCACATACACCACTCGGTCTGTAGAAGACACCATCGCTGAATCTAGAAGACACAAGAAAGAGCAAGAAGAGAAAGTTCAACATATCATTCAGCAATATCAACAGAGATATCCTTCACCTCCACCATCTCCACAATCTTCAACAAAAAAAGCCAACCCAAAAAAGAAAAGAGAGAAGAAAAAATAACCATCCATCATAAAAATGCTCACTTTTTTTTTTTTATTCATTCTAAATAAAGGCATAAAAATGAGGGGTTAGGGAAAGGGTCATTCGACCCTTTCGAGAATCCCGGGGTTAGCCCCCCCCCCCCCCCCCCCCAAATCACATTCCCTGTTCTGGCATAATTCAATCTTCGACATCAACTATATCACATCACAGTCATGAACTCTTGCAAATCTTCAAGCTTCAGTATGTTCGGCGACTACCTCGGTCTTAGCAGTATGATCGCAACGAAAGTTATCGATGACCAATGTTCAATGCGTCTGTGTTTCGACATTCCTAGGGCAAACGATTCCCAAGACAACCACTCATTCGACGACTTCCAGTACAACGGCGTTGACAGCGAACTCGACGAGTTAGACATTTTGCGGGCCCAAATGCGAGGGCAAAATGTCACAAAGATGGTTTTAACGGCCCCAGACATGACACAAATGCGTTGCCACCAAGAAATTGTCATCAACAGAAGCCAAACAACGTGCAGAACCATGAACAAAAAGATGGGCAGAGGTTGTGTTTTCTGCGAGAAAATTAAAGAGCCAACCAGTGTGTATTCCAGCCACGTTCTGCGAGATGACAACGGAAAAATCTGCTGTCCCATCCTACGACAATACACGTGTCCCCTGTGTCGAATGTCCGGCGACAACGCTCATACAATCAAATATTGCCCACTCAACGACGGAATCAGTGCCAGTGCCGCCATGATGCAGATAGGAAGATGTTCGCTTGACAGATGCCGGTTTTAGTGCATGAACATATGACCACAATCCAATCCAATTTGTATCATAGTTTGTAATGTCTTTAATTGTTTATAAATTATGTTTGAATAAATTATTGTACCATGAACCAAAACATATCTCCTTATTTACCAAAGCTAATCCATCATCGAAGGCTATCCTTCATTTCCACGTGGGAAATTATGGGCAATCGGCGCTAATGTATCATGGTGTCTCAGGATTCTCGACATACAAGTATTGGGCGCAAAACAAGCGACGAGGGGTGGCCGATACACTCAAACCCATAACCGTCGAATCCCATAATATATCCGCCCCCCCCCCCCCCTCCGAACGTTATTCAAAACGTAGAACGTGCCATCTTCATGCTCGCGTTCCCGGAATATGGACAAGTTCCAAGTATCTTACGCCCCTGGGGCATCTTTCATCAGTATTATCATGGTCAGTGTATCACATCAAACTGAATTGCTACTGCATATAGAGTCGCGACCCTTTGCGTCGTTGTTATCGGGAGGCACGAAGCAGATTATGAGCTTTCGGTGTAAATAAAACGGTGAAACTCGATAGTTTCGAATCATCAGTAGGGGTAAATTTCTTAGAATAGAATGTCAGTGTTTTATGGCGCCATGTCTGTCGTCTGTGTATTGAAAGAACGCTAGTTATGAATCCTGTATATTTTTGAGGTCGTCGTTGTGTTTTGAAAAATAATATTTCAATTGGCCATCACCCCACCTGTTACAAGCAGTAGTGATTTCTACGAAACAGTGGCTCAAAACACTGGGCTAAAAATGGAGCACCTAAAATTGTCGTCTGCTAGGGAAAAGTCGTATGTGAATCTGAATAAGGTTTCGATGTTTGTGTGAGCAATGGGTGTTTTTGTTTTAAAACTGTTTTAGCCAACATTGGTAGATATGCTGGGCAACTTGTTGTTTTCCCCACTGGTATTAAAGTTGTCATGTTTGCGTTCCCGGAATATGGACAAGTTCCAAGTATCTTACGCCCATGGAGCATCTCATCAGTATTATCATGGTGAGTGTATCACATCAAACGGAATTGCTACTGCATATAGATTCGCGACCATTTGCGTTGTTGTTGTTGTTGTTGTTGTTGTTGTTGTTATCGGGAGGCACGAAGCAGATTCTGAGCTTTCGGTGTAAATAAAACGGTGAAACTCGATAGTTTCGAATTATCAGTAGGGGTAATTTTTTAGAATATAATGTCAGTGTTTTATGGCGCCATGTCTGTCGTTTGTGTATTGAAAGAACGCTAGTTATGAATCCTGTATATTTTTGAGGTCGTCGTTGTGTTTTGAAAAATAATGTTTCAATTGGCCATCACCCCACCTGTTACAAGCAGTCGTGATTTCTACGAAACAGTGGCTCAAAACACTGGGCTAAAAATGGAGCACCTAAAATTGTCGTCTGCTAGGGAAAAGTCGTATATATGTGAATCTGAATAAGGTTTCGATGTTTGTGTGGGCAATGGGTGTTTTTGTTTTAAAACTGTTTTAGCCAAACATTGGTAGATATGCTGGGCAACTTGTTGTTTTCCCTACTGGTATTAAAGTTGTCATGTTTACAACCAAGTCACAGTTTTTGCTATCAACATCAATCTAGGAACGTAAGTCTTGCTACCCCCTGTAGAACGATAACATTTGATGTACTAAATCCTATTCTGTGGCTAAGATATTCGTACTGTCTGTAAAGTGTTAAAATAAAACGCCAATACAAAATAGATATAGTACAAAAACTGGATTCCCAACTGGGTTGACGGTATTATTAAACGCTCTGTATGACAAACCACATATAGAACCATTAACAATAAACGCTCTTTATTGTAAACCGCAATTGGCTATTTCGACACATTTCAGTATACTTTGAAGAACTGTTGGGGACTATGATACAAGGGGAGTAACTCACTGACTCATATCACAAACCTATATTGACCCATGCACAGACAAGTGATTACTGCCGCGGAAGTCACAAGTATAGCATCGTTTGGCAAAGGGCGTCATGTTAATTGTGTTTTCCCAAATTGAAATAACCGATTTGCAATCACTTTGGCGGAGATGATATGTTGATATACGAAGACTGTTAGACCACGCCCACTGGAAGTCCTAAGTTGGATAAATATGCCCACCAAGGCATGTTCTGGCATAATTCAATCTTCGACATCCACTATATCACATCACAGTCATGAACTCTTGCAAATCTTCAAGCTTCAGTTTGTTCGGCGACTACCTTGGTCTTAGCAGTATGATCGCAACGGATAAAAAATTGTTAGGCCAATGCATTATCTTATATATGCGATATATATTAGTGACCTATGGCCGACTCGCATATAAGCGAATGAATTGGCACAGGGTCTTTATTGGTGCGCCAGATTATTTCTGTAACATTTTATGGGGTTGGGGTTTTTGATCTGGTAAATGGGGTGCCGTTTGAAGTGCCAAGGTGAACACCACCAAACGAAGACATCTAACAATGCTCAGGACTTTAACCGAGAGAAAACCATATTAAATATTTGCAAATGTTTGAATAGCTCTCAACCAAGGGAACGCCGGGTAATCTCAACCCACTTTTAATTTGTGTATTGTAATTTGAGTGGTATAGTAGGAGGCTCTTATTACGGTAGTAGTATAGTATTACATAATATTCATAAGGCTATTATATGATTGCATCACAGCATGACCGTTTGGTTACTCCACCTCTTGTATGTGAAGTGTAAAGTGAATACGTTGTTGCAATTTGTTAACTCGAACGATGAAGACTTGTTGTTTTCAGTTACATCCGTAATTAATTCGTCAGAGACCAGGTGACGCCTGGGCTTCAATTATAATGCAGGTTTATTGTGTTCCTCAGTATCAGTTCGTCGGTTCGAGCGGCCAGGATCGCGATCATGTGAAAAGCAATAGGCATTTGTACAGTGGAAGCTGTAAATTTATATCACGGTGGTAGCAAACATGCTTCAGAATACAGAGTTCTGTGGAAATATAAACTTTTTTGGGTGGTCAGGATGAGAGTTGGAAGTGAATGTTGTTTTGTGAATACTAGGTTGGATGTTATCCTTCTATGACTATACATATCCTCTTCTATTATTAGGAATTCTTCATTACGCGATGTCAAATTTAGCCATGGCAACCATATTTCGTCTCTACAGCTGTCATCGTTTGGTCAGTATGTTTATGGCGTTGTTGAATATTGTACTGGCAGACGACACAAGACTTAGTGTATGTCCAGGCGCATGCGAGTGCAGTGAGACCTCCTCAAAATTAACCGTTAATTGTTTTGCCGAGAGCAAAACTCCTGTCATAGTTAGCGATGGTATACATACAGTGGAATTAACAAGTGTTAATGGTAATGTCGACAGTTTCTTCAACCATAGTTCTTGGAGAGACGTGAGGTCGCTGAGCATACAGGCAGACAGATCAGACATTACAACTACAACCAATACTTTCCAGAATCTCGTCGGCATTGAAAACTTGTCAATCGTTCCTGTCGACATAAAGTATTGGGATCTTAATTGCTTGAGTAATTTGTACAATTTGAACTCCCTCAGTTTGACTAATAGTAGAGGACTGGAGTTGAATGATGCTGCCTTGATACTAAGAAATTTGGGTAAAAAGACTCTGAGATTTCTAAATCTCACCATGACAAATAACTGGCCACTAGGCAACATCCGAGTTACTTATGATTCTTTGAAGACCTTGATGGATCTAGATTTAGAGGTTTTGGATATCTCATATCTTGGAATAATAACGTTTAACGAACAAGATATGAGGCATCTTATTGATGAAGGGTATAAGTTTCGGAGACTCACAGAGCTACACACATTCGGTTCATATTTGCATGGATACGGGAAAAAAGCACATGATTTTTTTGAACCAATTCCTGCTATAAGAAATTTTAGTTGCGGCGGGATACCATATCGGACAGTATCAGATGACAGCTGTGATGAAAGCCGTAATTGCAGCGAATATATTCACGTAAACACCAATCTCACAGAAGTCAGGGTTTCAGACACACCATTGTATCCGCGCTGTTACTTGCGATATCCTTGTCCGACACCGATTGTCAATTCTTTGGTACGGATTTCTCTCGAAAATATCAACGTAGAAAGATTTGAATTAGAGTTATCCCGGATGGCTCCTAATTTAGAGGAAATAAACCTCAGACGCAACCATCTATTTTACTTGATACCAACCATTTTCAAGGACTTGAAGAATCTCAGAATTGTGAGACTGGGTAAAAACCTTATTGGATCTAACCAAGATTTCCCTCTCGCCGAGTTACTGTCATTCTCGGAAAATCTCGAGGATTTCGATATTTGCTGCAATCAACTCAAGTTGATGCCAGAGAACATGTTTCGGGCGAACATAAAATTGCGTACCATTGACCTCTCACACAACGAATTAAACAGCTTCCATCTGAGTATAGGTCACCTGATAAATCTAGAGTTATTGAACTTGAATGGAAACCAGTTGAAATCAATTGATGGACATTCGCTGCCGAATATAAACTCATTTATATCTTTGGGGAAAATATCATTTCTAGATTTACGTGACAATGACATCACGTGTTCATGTGAACAAGCCTCATTCATCAATCAGCTCAGAGATATCAAAGGAGCTCTCATTGCCCCGGAAACGTACACGTGCCTTTTTGACTCGGAGATCAAACCACTGTTCAGCATCGATAAAGATGATATCGATTTCACTTGTTATGCTCTTCTACTCAAAACATCGATATCGTGCTTCGGAGTTATCGTTATTTGTATCGTCGTTGGTGTTATCTGCTACAGGAAGCGACTAGTGTTCTTAAAGTTATATGTTCGGCTTCGTTTTTGGGGATACCGTAACAGACGAATAGATACAACAGATCGAGTGTTTGTGGCCTATTCTATGAAAGATAAGGATTTCGCTATAATGATGTTTAATAGGATTAATCCGGTTCTACAGCATCTACTCCAAACTGAAGAGGACGTTCTCTACATAAATGACAAACATTTCAGGGTCCCTGGTGTTATCGACGAAGAAATCGTTAGAGGAATTAGATCCTGTCGATGCACGATACCTCTAGTGAGCGAAGATTTCATCAAAAGTGCATGGACAAATTTAGAAATTTCGCTCACTTGGGCCGAAAAAAAGCCCATTCTACCCGTGTTTCTGAGCGACGTTAAAAGGCGACACATTAGGGTATTATTATGATAAGAACACTCGCCTTCTCTTTCCGACAAATAACGAAAGCCAGGACATGTTTTGGCAGACACTTCTAGTTGGGATAGCCGATGTACTGAACAAACGAAACGAATTTTCGTCACTACCTAAACCTGGTGTTGCCATGGCTACACACAGAGAGCGAATAACAGATGGCGACTCTGGAAATATTTTAGAAACATATGTGTAAATGGCCACATATGCACAAAGTCTTCGATGTGGGTTTACGACATGACATAAATTATATAAAAGTCGGTGAAAGAACTATTATAAACCGTCACATGTAAACAGATCGACTTTATTTATATTTTTCGTTATTAATTTCTCTATTTTGTCATAGAGAGCTTCATATTTTCAGAAATTTCCGATATTTTCCACACACAAAAAAAACCTTGTAAACAGGGGGAACTATATATTTTTTCCATACACAAGGCGGAGGTGGGTGGTTGTGTTGGGGCTTGAAAAACTAGAAATACAAATTTGTTCCTACACTGAAATTTTCTCATGTTTTCCTGTATTAACCCTATATAAACTTTTATCTTCATGGGTATATCATTTAGAACACATTAAACTCAATGTAGGATCTACATATGGTCTGAGGTCCCAATAGCTGAATAGCAGTACAAATGCAGACATTCTGGCAAACATAACTCGAAGTTTCTAAGATTGTTTTTGCTAAATCACTTGATAAAGTGCATTTGATTTTAAAATCGAATACAAATCCCCCGAAACAAAACGACTTTACAACTTTGCGTTGCTCCGTTGGTGTACTACAACTGTTAAGAACACGGGGCTAATCGTAATATGGGACCAAAGCAATATTATATCGGCATTATCGTGCCATTGTATGGTGTTTTCAGTCGCTGGACTCAAAATTTCAAATATATTTTTTACCCCACTTATAATAAGATTACAGTTAGGCCATATACCGTATGGACGTTGTTCTTGAAAATGTGTCGAATCTGTTTAAGGGTTAATTGGACAATTTACCTCATTAAACTCGATATCGTGGCCAGCAGCATTCATGGGAATATTGTCGGGCAGATTTAAAATAAAAATATGAGCCAGTATGAGCGAAGGTTAAGTAAGTTATATTTGGCGGTGAAAGAAGGGGTCGAAGTAATACCAGTACAATATATAGGTTTCCTAACTTGTTATTTTATATTTCTAAGTGGCGATATAATTAGTTTTGTTTTAATTAATAATAAAGGCATGGCATAATGAAACATTGGTTGGGTATTGACATTTACAAATCAACTGAAGTTTGAAATAATTAATTATCTCTAATATAATGTAGCAAAATTAAGGCATCGGTGCCGGCTGACAGCATATCGATAGATAAATGTAGTAATGTACTCAAATGTATAGAACCATCAGGTTCTTCACACATTTACATAGCAGTACGGGCGCCCGAATTTTAGGGGGGGCTGAGACATTTTCCCCTGATTTTTTGTATATGAAATATTCATGGTTGTAACAGTTCTTCTGGAATATATACACCTAAATTACTATTTCTTTTGCTTCGGTGGTAAAAATATTTTATTCCAGTCAAGGAACCCACCCATCAAAGCTCAAAGTTGTCAGATATCGATTTTGTGAAATATGTTATTTTCACCACCTGTAATATTTGGCGGCATAGCAAATATTCGACGAGCCGACCGACATACCCTCGATACCAAATTGCGTTGAACAAAATGTTTTATATATAACACGTTTTGAAAAATTCTATACTTGAGTTGACAGTTGTTGTTTTTGTTGTTGATGAGTCTGATGATACGGGGACCATCGAATCGGAGTATGTACCTTTAACTTCTGAATATTTTAATTTAACTTCTGAAGATTTTAACTTAACCCTTTACCCAACAAAACGGCCCTGTGCCAATGCATTCTCTTATATATGCGAGTCGACCATAGGTCGCCTCGCATATATAAGAGAATGCATTGGCTTAACACATATTAAAAATGATAAAATTGTCAAAGAATGTAGAAAAATATTATAAAAATTGTTAAAAAATGTAAGAAAAAAATATATAACTGTTAAAGAATGTAAGAACAAATGGTAAAAAGTGTTAAAAAATGAATTTTTTTTAGGCCAATGCATTCTCTTATATATGCGAGGCGACATATGGTCGACTCGCATATATAAGAGAATGCATTGGCACAGGGTATATGGGTTGATACAAAAATCGGACCTGGCACTCAAAGGGTTAACAGTGAAGGCCGTCTTTCTTTTGGCCAAAAAGACACTGAAAGGGTTAATATGATTTTGTTATATCACTGTAGCTTTTTCTTCTTTCACTTTAGCTTGCCAAATTATATATAAGAGAATGCATTGGCACATGGCATAACTGTAACTATCACAATGTGGTCAATGAGCCGGTTCCAATGATATCCATATTTGTATGGTTCTATTGAGACAGATCCAAGATAATTTAGGCTGTTGCAGCTTCATTTGGGCTATTTTTCTGGGCGTTTTGTTGGGTAAAGGGTTAACTTCTGCATATTTTAACTTAAATTGGTAATGTACATTGAATCCGGCCGTTTATGGGACCATCTCGTGTTATGGAGATACTGGTGAGTGTATTTTATCTTTATTTTTTGCACTAATCCATAGCTCAAAGTCATTCATTTGCTATGCAAATATTTTATTGAGTATAAAGGAGATGGTCCCATAATGACCGGATTTAGGGTACAGTTCCCCTTTAACTCTGAATAGTTTAGCTTAATTTGAATGTTCTGACTAGTGACTAATACATCCTTTGTTACGGTTCATTTGCATATATGTTTCTCAACTCTTAAGTTCCAGTATCTTTCACGCATGCATTGTAATGTTCTCAGATACTCAGGTGGATCTGGTGTGCATTTTTAACTAATTAGTGTCTTATGGACTCCTTCGGTTATGTGAAACTGATAATTTAGCATTCAGGCGCTATGCTAGCTGGATGAATGTAGCATTTTAGTAACATCGCCGAAAATGTCAAGCAAATCGACCGTCCCACTCCATAGAAATCATCGTCTGAACTACCCTCAAATGTAAATATTTACTTATCGATTCGGGACGCAACTATCTGCGATAAACTAACGAACACGATTTCTCCCTCGAGAATCACAGCAATTAATTAATATATAAGAATGACGATGTGTGTGGCCAATTTGGATATATTTGTAAAAATGACTTCTTTGAGCAAGATTATTCTCTATTTCTATTTGATCACCCTACCGGAATGTTTCGCATCACTTTAAACTTGTATATGACATGTGGTTAAAGATGGTGTGTTTCTTACCGTCAAGTTTTAAATAGATTCTAAGGAATAAAAAATAGACAAATGAATCGAAGACACCTGTCCGAAAAATCTTTTGTCATTAATAGAATTTATTACGACACTCGGGGACAGTTTTATTGGCTACTTGTTAACAGATATCCGCGCAAAAACATTCGTAGCATATCAAGAAGGAGAACACTACATGTATCTTGTTAGCAGCCTAAGAACACTACATGTATCTTGTTAGCAGCCTACATGTATCTTGTTAGCAGCCTGAGAACACTACATGTATCTTGTTAGCAGCCGGAGAACACTACATGTATCTTGTTAGCGACCTGAGAACACTACATGTATCTTGTTAGCAGCCTGATAACACTACATGTATCTTGTTAGCAGCCTGAGAACACTCCATGTATCTTGTTAGTAGCCTGAGAACACTACATGTATCTTGTTAGCAGCCTGAGAACACTACATGCATCTTGTTAGCAGCCTGAGAACACTACATGTATCTTGTTAGCAGCCTACATGTATCTTGTTAGCAGCCTACATGTATCTTGTTAGCAGCCTACGTGTATCTTGTTAGCAGCCTACATGCGTCTTGTTAGCAGCCTGAGAACACTACATGTATCTTGTTAGCAGCCTGAGAACACTACATGTATCTTGTTAGCAGCCTGAGAACACTACATGTATCTTGTTAGCAGCCTGAGAACACTACATGTATCTTGTTAGCAGCCTGAGAACACTACATGTATCTTGTTAGCAGCCTGAGAACACTACATGTATCTTGTTAGCAGCCTACATTTATCTTGTTAGCAGCCGGAGAACACTACATGTATCTTGTTAGCGACATGAGAACACTACATGTATCTTGTTAGCAGCCTGAGAACATTACATGTATCTTGTTAGCAGCCTGAGAACACTACATGTATCTTGTTAGCAGCATACATGTATCTTGTTAGCAGCCTACATGTATCTTGTTAGCAGCCTACGTGTATCTTGTTAGCAGCCTACATGTGTCTTGTTAGCAGCCTGAGAACACTACATGTATCTTGTTAGCAGCCTGAGAACACTACACGTATCTTGTTAGCAGCATACATGTATCTTGTTAGCAGCCTACATGTATCTTGTTAGCGGCCTACATGTGTCCTGTTAGCAGCCTGAGAACACTACATGTATCTTGTTAGCAGCCTGAGAACACTACATGTATCTTGTTAGCAGCCTGAGAACACTGCATGTATCTTGTTAGCAGCTTGAGAACACTACATGTATCTTGTTAGCAGCCTGAGAACACTACATGTATCTTGTTAGCAGCCTGAGAACACTACATGTATCTTGTTAGCAGCCTGAGAACACTATATGTATCTTGTTAGCAGCCTGAGAACACTGCATGTATCTTGTTAGCAGCATGAGAACACTACATGTATCTTGTTAGCAGCCTGAGAACACTATATGTATCTTGTTAGCAGCCTGAGAACACTGCATGTATCTTGTTAGCAGCCTGAGAACACTATATGTATCTTGTTAGCAGCCTGAGAACAATGCATGTATCTTGTTAGCAGCATGAGAACACTACATGTATCTTATTAGCAGCCTGAGAACACTACATGTATCTTGTTAGCAGCCTGAGAACACTATATGTATCTTGTTAGCAGCCTGAGAACACTGCATGTATATTGTTAGCAGCCTGAGAACACTACATGTATCTTATTAGCAGCCTGAGAACACTACATGTATCTTGTTAGCAGCCTGAGAACACTACATGTATCTTGTTAGCAGCCTACATGTATCTTGTTAGCAGCCTACATGTATCTTGTTAGAAGCCTACATGTATCTTGTTAGCAGCCTACATGTATCTTGTTAGCAGCCTACGTGTATCTTGTTAGCAGCCTACATGTATCTTGTTAGAAGCCTACATGTATCTTGTTAGAAGCCTACATGTATCTTGTTAGCAGCCTACATGTATCTTGTTAGAAGCCTACATGTATCTTGTTAGCAGCCTACATGTATCTTGTTAGCAGCCTACATGTATCTTGTTAGAAGCCTACATGTATCTTGTTAGCAGCCTACATGTATCTTGTTAGCAGCCTACATGTATCTTGTTAGAAGCCTACATGTATCTTGTCAGAAGCCTACATGTATCTTGTTAGAAGCCTACATGTATCTTGTTAGAAGCCTACATGTATCTTGTTAGCAGCCTACATGTATCTTGTTAGAAGCCTACATGTATCTTGTTAGAAGCCTACATGTATCTTGTTAGCAGCCTGAGAACACTACATGTATCTTGTTAGCAGCCTACATGTATCTTGTTAGCAGCCTACGTGTATCTTGTTAGCAGCCTACATGTGTCGTGTTAGCAGCTTGAGAACACTACATGTATCTTGTTAGCAGCCTGAGATCACTACATGTATCTTGTTAGCAGCCTACATGTATCTTGTTAGCAGCCTACATGTATCTTGTTAGCAGCCTGAGAACACTACATGTATCTTGTTAGCAGCTTGAGAACACTACATGTATCTTGTTAGCAGCCTGAGATCACTACATGTATCTTGTTAGCGGCCTACATGTATCTTGTTAGCAGCCTGAGAACACTACATGTATCTTGTTAGCAGCCTACATGTATCTTGTTAGCAGCCTGAGAACACTACATGTATCTTGTTAGCAGCTTGAGAACACTACATGTATCTTGTTAGCAGCCTGAGATCACTACATGTATCTTGTTAGCAGCCTACATGTATCTTGTTAGCAGCCTACATGTATCTTGTTAGCAGCCTGAGAACACTACATGTATCTTGTTAGCAGCCTGAGATCACTACATGTATCTTGTTAGCAGCCTACATGTATCTTGTTAGCAGCCTGAGAACACTACATGTATCTTGTTAGCAGCTTGAGAACACTACATGTATCTTGTTAGCAGCCTGAGATCACTACATGTATCTTGTTAGCAGCCTACATGTATCTTGTTAGCAGCCTACATGTATCTTGTTAGCAGCCTGAGAACACTACATGTATCTTGTTAGCAGCCTGAGATCACTACATGTATCTTGTTAGCAGCCTACATGTATCTTGTTAGCAGCCTACATGTATCTTGTTAGCAGCCTGAGAACACTACATGTATCTTGTTAGCAGCCTGAGAACACTACATGTATCTTGTTAGCAGCCTGAGATCACTACATGTATCTTGTTATCAGCCTACATGTATCTTGTTAGCAGCCTACATGTATCTTGTTAGCAGCCTGAGAACACTACATGTATCTTGTTAGCAGCCTGAGAACACTACATGTATCTTGTTAGCAGCCTGAGATCACTACATGTATCTTGTTATCAGCCTACATGTATCTTGTTAGCAGCCTACATGTATCTTGTTAGCAGCCTGAGAACACTACATGTATCTTGTTAGCAGCCTACATGTATCATGTTAGCAGCCTACATGTATCTTGTTAGCAGCCTGAGAACACTACATGTATCTTGTTAGCAGCCTGAGAACACTACATGTATCTTGTTAGCAGCCTACATGTATCTTGTTAGCAGCCTACATGTATCTTGTTAGCGACCTGAGAACACTACATGTATCTTGTTAGCAGCCTACATGTATCTTGTTAGCAGCCTACATGTATCTTGTTAGCAGCCTACATGTATCTTGTTAGCAGCCTGAGAACACTACATGTATCTTGTTAGCAGCCTGAGAACACCACATGTATCTTGTTAGCAGCCTACATGTATCTTGTTAGCAGCCTACATGTATCTTGTTAGCAGCCTACATGTATCTTGTTAGCAGCCTACATGTATCTTGTTAGCAGCCTGAGAACACTACATGTATCTTGTTAGCAGCCTGAGATCACTACATGTATCTTGTTATCAGCCTACATGTATCTTGTTAGCAGCCTACATGTATCTTGTTAGCAGCCTGAGAACACTACATGTATCTTGTTAGCAGCCTGAGAACACTACATGTATCTTGTTAGCAGCCTGAGATCACTACATGTATCTTGTTATCAGACTACATGTATCTTGTTAGCAGCCTGAGAACACTACATGTATCTTGTTAGCAGCCTACATGTATCTTGTTAGCAGCCTACATGTATCTTGTTAGCAGCCTGAGAACACTACATGTATCTTGTTAGCAGCCTGAGAACACTACATGTATCTTGTTAGCAGCCTACATGTATCTTGTTAGCAGCCTGAGAACACTACATGTATATTGTTAGCGACCTGAGAACACTACATGTATCTTGTTAGCGACCTGAGAACACTACATGTATCTTGTTAGCGACCTGAGAACACTACATGTATCTTGTTAGCGACCTGAGAACACTACATGTATCTTGTTAGCGACCTGAGAACACTACATGTATCTTGTTAGCGACCTGAGAACACTACATGTATCTTGTTAGCGACCTGAGAACACTACATGTATCTTGTTAGCGACCTGAGAACACTACATGTATCTTGTTAGCGACCTGAGAACACTACATGTATCTTGTAAGCAGCCTACATGTATCTTGTTAGCAGCCTGAGAACACTACATGTATATTGTTAGCGACCTGAGAACACTACATGTATCTTGTTAGCAGCCTACATGTATCTTGTTAGCAGCCTACATGTATCTTGTTAGCAGCCTACATGTATCTTGTTAGCAGCCTGAGAACACCACATGTATCTTGTTAGCAGCCTACATGTATCTTGTTAGCAGCCTACATGTATCTTGTTAGCAGCCTACATGTATCTTGTTAGCAGCCTGAGAACACTACATGTATCTTGTTAGCAGCCTGAGAACACTACATGTATCTTGTTAGCAGCCTACATGTATCTTGTTAGCAGCCTACATGTATCTTGTTAGCAGCCTACATGTATCTTGTTAGCAGCCTGAGAACACCACATGTATCTTGTTAGCAGCCTACATGTATCTTGTTAGCAGCCTACATGTATCTTGTTAGCAGCCTACATGTATCTTGTTAGCAGCCTGAGAACACTACATGTATCTTGTTAGCAGCCTGAGAACACTACATGTATCTTGTTAGCAGCCTACATGTATCTTGTTAGCAGCCTGAGAACACTACATGTATCTTGTTAGCAGCCTACATGTATCTTGTTAGCAGCCTGAGAACACTACATGTATCTTGTTAGCAGCCTGAGAACACTACATGTATCTTGTTAGCAGCCTGAGAACACTACATGTATCTTGTTAGCAGCCTACATGTATCTTGTTAGCAGCCTACATGTATCTTGTTAGCAGCCTGAGAACACTACATGTATCTTGTTAGCAGCCTACATGTATCTTGTTAGCAGCCTGAGAACACTACATGTATCTTGTTAGCAGCCTACATGTATCTTGTTAGCAGCCTACATGTATCTTGTTAGCAGCCTACATGTATCTTGTTAGCAGCCTGAGAACACTACATGTATATTGTTAGCAGCCTGGGAACACTACATGTATCTTGTTAGCAGCCTGGGAACACTACATGTATCTTGTTAGCAGCCTGGGAACACTACATGTATCTTGTTAGCAGCCTGTGAACACTACATGTATCTTGTTAGCAGCCTGAGAACACTACATGTATCTTGTTAGCAGCCTGGGAACACTACATGTATCTTGTTAGCAGCCTGGGACCACTACATGTATCTTGTTAGCAGCCTGGGAACACTACATGTATCTTGTTAGCAGCCTGGGAACACTACATGTATCTTGTTAGCAGCCTGGGAACACTACATGTATCTTGTTAGCAGCCTGGGAACACTACATGTATCTTGTTAGCAGCCTGGGAACACTACATGTATCTTGTTAGCAGCCTGAGAACACTACATGTATCTTGTTAGCAGCCTGGGAACACTACATGTATCTTGTTAGCAGCCTGGGAACACTACATGTATCTTGTTAGCAGCCTGGGAACACTACATGTATCTTGTTAGCAGCCTGAGAACACTACATGTATCTTGTTAGCAGCCTGGGAACACTACATGTATCTTGTTAGCAGCCTGAGAACACTACATGTATCTTGTTAGCAGCCTGGGAACACTACATGTATCTTGTTAGCAGCCTGAGAACACTACATGTATCTTGTTAGCAGCCTGAGAACACTACATGTATCTTGTTAGCAGCCTACATGTATCTTGTTAGCAACCTACATGTATCTTGTTAGCAGCCTGAGAACACTACATGTATCTTGTTAGCAGCCTACATGTATCTTGTTAGCAGCCTGAGAACACTACATGTATCTTGTTAGCAGCCTACATGTATCTTGTTAGCAGCCTGAGAACACTACATGTATCTTGTTAGCAGCCTACATGTATCTTGTTAGCAGCCTACATGTATCTTGTTAGCAGCCTGAGAACACTACATGTATCTTGTTAGCAGCCTGAGAACACTACATGTATCTTGTTAGCAGCCTACATGTATCTTGTTAGCAGCCTGAGAACACTACATGTATCTTGTTAGCAGCCTACATGTATCTTGTTAGCAGCCTGAGAACACTACATGTATCTTGTTAGCAGCCTACATGTATCTTGTTAGCAGCCTGAGAACACTACATGTATCTTGTTAGCAGCCTGAGAACACTACATGTATCTTGTTAGCAGCCTACATGTATCTTGTTAGCAGCCTGAGAACACTACATGTATCTTGTTAGCAGCCTACATGTATCTTGTTAGCAGCCTACATGTATCTTGTTAGCAGCCTGAGAAGACTACATGTATCTTGTTAGCAGCCTGAGAACACTACATGTATCTTGTTAGCAGCCTACATGTATCTTGTTAGCAGCCTACATGTATCTTGTTAGCAGCCTGAGAACACTATATGTATCTTGTTAGCAGCCTGATAACACTGCATGTATCTTGTTAGCAGCCTGAGAACACCACATGTATCTTGTTAGCAGCCTACATGTATCTTGTTAGCAGTCTACGTGTATCTTGTTAGCAGCCTGAGAACACTACATGTATCTTGTTAGCAGCCTGAGAACACTACATGTATCTTGTTAGCAGCCTGAGAACACTACATGTATCTTGTTAGCAGCCTGAGAACACTACATGTATCTTGTTAGCAGCCTGAGAACACTACATGTATCTTGTTAGCACCCTACATGTATCTTGTTAGAAGCCTACATGTATCTTGTTAGCAGCCTACATGTATCTTGTTAGCAGCCTACATGTGTCTTGTTAGCAGCTTGAGAACACTACATGTATCTTGTTAGCAGCCTGAGAACAATATATGTATCTTGTTAGCGACCTGAGAACACTACATGTATCTTGTTAGCAGCTTGAGATCACTACATGTATCTTGTTAGCACCCTACATGTATCTTGTTAGAAGCCTACATGTATCTTGTTAGCAGCCTACATGTATCTTGTTAGCAGCCTACATGTATCTTGTTAGCAGCCTGAGAACACTACATGTATCTTGTTAGCAGCCTACATGTATCTTGTTAGCAGCCTGAGAACACTACATGTATCTTGTTAGCAGCCTGAGAACACTGCATGTATCTTGTTAGCAGCCTGAGAACACTACATGTATCTTGTTAGCAGCCTACATGTATCTTGTTAGCAGCCTACATGTATCTTGTTAGCAGCCTACGTGTATCTTGTTAGCAGCCTGAGAACACTACATGTATCCTGTTAGCAGCCTGAGAACACTACATTTATCTTGTTAGCGACCTGAGAACACTACATGTATCTTGTTAGCAGCTTGAGATCACTACATGTATCTTGTTAGCACCCTACATGTATCTTGTTATCAGCCTACATGTATCTTGTTAGCAGCCTACATGTATCTTGTTAGCAGCCTACATGTATCTTGTTAGCAGCCTGAGAACACTACATGTATCTTGTTAGCAGCCTGAGAACACTACATGTATCTTGTTAGCAGCCTGAGAACACTACATGTATCTTGTTAGCAGCCTGAGAACACTACATGTATCTTGTTAGCAGCCTGAGAACACTACATGTATCTTGTTAGCAGCCTGAGAACACTACATGTATCTTGTTAGCAGCCTGAGAACACTACATGTATCTTGTTAGCAGCCTGAGAACACTACATGTATCTTGTTAGCGACCTGAGAACACTACATGTATCTTGTTAGCAGCCTGAGAACACTACATGTATCTTGTTAGCAGCCTGAGAACACTACATGTATCTTGTTAGCAGCCTGAGAACACTACATGTATCTTGTTAGCAGCCTGAGAACACTACATGTATCTTGTTAGCAGCCTGAGAACACTACATGTATCTTGTTAGCAGCCTGAGAACACTACATGTATCTTGTTAGCAGCCTGAGAACACTACATGTATCTTGTTAGCAGCCTGAGAACACTACATGTATCTTGTTAGCAGCCTGAGAACACTACATGTATCTTGTTAGCAGCCTGAGAACACTACATGTATCTTGTTAGCAGCCTGAGAACACTACATGTATCTTGTTAGCAGCCTGAGAACACTACATGTATCTTGTTAGCAGCCTGAGAACACTACATGTATCTTGTTAGCGACCTGAGAACACTATATGTATCTTGTTAGCAGCCTGAGAACACTACATGTATCTTGTTATCAGCCTACATGTATCTTGTTAGCAGCCTACATGTATCTTGTTAGCAGCCTACATGTATCTTGTTAGCAGCCTACATGTATCTTGTTAGCAGCCTGAGAACACTACATGTATCTTGTTAGCGACCTGAGAACACTACATGTATCTTGTTAGCAGCTTGAGATCACTACATGTATCTTGTTAGCACCCTACATGTATCTTGTTAGAAGCCTACATGTATCTTGTTAGCAGCCTACATGTATCTTGTTAGCAGCCTACATGTATCTTGTTAGCAGCCTGAGAACACTACATGTATCTTGTTGGCAGCCTGAGAACACTACATGTATCTTGTTAGCAGCCTGAGAACACTACATGTATCTTGTTAGCAGCCTGAGAACACTACATGTATCTTGTTAGCAGCCTGAGAACACTACATGTATCTTGTTAGCAGCCTGAGAACACTACATGTATCTTGTTAGCAACCTGAGAACACTACATGTATCTTGTTAGCAGCCTGAGAACACTACATGTATCTTGTTAGCAGCCTGAGAACACTACATGTATCTTGTTAGCGACCTGAGAACACAATATGTATCTTGTTAGCAGCCTGAGAACACTACATGTATCTTGTTATCAGCCTACATGTATCTTGTTAGCAGCCTACATGTATCTTGTTAGCAGCCTGAGAACACTACATGTATCTTGTTAGCAGCCTGTTAACATTACATGTATCTTGTTAGCAGCCTGTTAACATTACATGTATCTTGTTAGCAGCCTGAGAACACTACATGTATCTTGTTAGCAGCCTGAGAACACTACATGTATCTTGTTAGCAGCCTACATGTATCTTGTTAGCAGCCTACATGTATCTTGTTAGCAGCCTGATAACACTGCATGTATCTTGTTAGCAGCCTGAGAACACTACATTTATCTTGTTAGCAGCCTGAGAACACTACATGTATCTTGTTAGCAGCCTGAGAACACTACATGTATCTTGTTATCAGCCTACATGTATCTTGTTAGCAGCCTACATGTATCTTGTTAGCAGCCTGAGAACACTACATGTATCTTGTTAGCAGCCTGAGAACACTACATGTATCTTGTTAGCAGCCTGAGAACACTACATGTATCTTGTTAGCAGCCTGAGAACACTACATGTATCTTGTTAGCAGCCTGGGAACACTACATGTATCTTGTTATCAGCCTACATGTATCTTGTTAGCAGCCTACATGTATCTTGTTAGCAGCCTGAGAACACTACATGTATCTTGTTAGCACCCTACATGTATCTTGTTAGCAGCTTGAGATCACTACATGTATCTTGTTAGCAGCCTGAGAACACTACATGTATCTTGTTAGCAGCCTGATAACACTACATGTATCTTGTTAGCAGCCTGAGAACACTACATGTATCTTGTTAGCAGCCTACATGTGTCTTGTTAGCACCCTGAGAACACTACATGTATCTTGTTAGCAGCATACATGTATCTTGTTAGCAGCCTACATGTGTCTTGTTAGCACCCTGAGAACACTACATGTATCTTGTTAGCAGCCTACATGTGTCTTGTTAGCACCCTGAGAACACTACATGTATCTTGTTAGCAGCCTACGTGTATCTTGTTAGCAGCCTACATGTATCTTGTTAGCAGCCTACATGTATCTTGTTAGCAGCTTGAGATCACTACTTGTATCTTGTTAGCACACTACATGTATCTTGTTAGCAGCCTGAGAACACTACATGTATCTTGTTAGCAGCCTGAGAACACTACATGTATCTTGTTAGCAGCCTACATGTATCTTGTTAGCAGCCTACATGTATCTTGTTAGCAGCCTACATGTATCTTGTTAGCAGCCTACATGTATCTTGTTAGCAGCCTGAGAACACTATATGTATCTTGTTAGCAGCCTGAGAACACCACATGTATCTTGTTAGCAGCCTACATGTATCTTGTTAGCACCCTACATGTATCTTGTTAGCAGCTTGAGATCACTACATGCATCTTGTTAGCAGCTTGAGAACACTACATGTATCTTGTTAGCAGCTTGAGAACACTACATGTATCTTGTTAGCAGCTTGAGAACACTACATGTATCTTGTTAGCAGCCTACATGTATCTTGTTAGCAGCTTGAGAACACTACATTTATCTTGTTAGCAGCTTGAGAACACTACATGTATCTTGTTAGCAGCTTGAGAACACTACATGTATCTTGTTAGCAGCTTGAGAACACTACATGTATCTTGTTAGCAGCCTACATGTATCTTGTTAGCCGCCTACATGTATCTTGTTAGCAGCCTGAGAACACTACATGTATCTTGTTAGCAGCCTGAGAACACCACATGTATCTTGTTAGCAGCCTGAGAACACTACATGTATCTTGTTAGCAGCCTGAGAACACCACATGTATCTTGTTAGCAGCCTGAGAACACCACATGTATCTTGTTAGCAGCCTGAGAACACTACATGTATCTTGTTAGCAGCCTGAGAACACTACATGTATCTTGTTAGCAGCCTGAGAACACTACATGTATCTTGTTAGCAGCCTGAGAACACCACATGTATCTTGTTAGCAGCCTACATGTGTCTTGTTAGCAGCCTACATGTATCTTGTTAGCAGCCTGTGAACACTACATGTATCTTGTTAGCAGCCTGAGAACACTACATGTATCTTGTTAGCAGCCTACATGTATATTGTTAGCAGCCTACATGTATCTTGTTAGCAGCTTGAGAACACTACATGTATCTTGTTAGCAGCCTACATGTATATTGTTAGCAGCCTACATGTATCTTGTTAGCAGCTTGAGAACACTACATGTATCTTGTTAGCAGCCTACATGTATCTTGTTAGCAGCCTACATGTATCTTGTTAACAGCCTACGTGTATCTTGTTAGCAGCCTACATGTATCTTGTTAGCAGCCTACATGTGTCTTGTTAGCAGCCTGAGAACACTACATGTATCTTGTTAGCAGCCTACGTGTATCTTGTTAGCAGCCTACATGTATCTTGTTAGCACCCTACATGTGTCTTGTTAGCACCCTACATGTGTCTTGTTAGCAGCCTGAGAACACTACATGTATCTTGTTAGCACCCTACATGTATCTTGTTAGCAGCCTACGTGTATCTTGTTAGCAGCCTACGTGTATGTATCTTGTTAGCACCCTACATGTATCTTGTTAGCAGCCTACATGTATCTTGTTAGCAGCCTACATGTATCTTGTTAGCAGCCTACATGTATCTTGTTAGCAGCCTACATGTATCTTGTTAGCAGCCTACATGTATCTTGTTAGCAGCCTACATGTATCTTGTTAGCAGCCTACATGTATCTTGTTAGCAGCCTACATGTGTCTTGTTAGCAGCCTACATGTATCTTGTTAGCAGCCTACATGTATCTTGTTAGCAGCCTACATGTATCTTGTTAGCAGCCTACATGTGTCTTGTTAGCAGCCTACATGTATCTTGTTAGCACCCTACATGTATCTTGTTAGCAGCCTACATGTATATTGTTAGCAGCCTACGTGTATCTTGTTAGCAGCCTACATGTATATTGTTAGCAGCCTACATGTATATTGTTAGCAGCCTACATGTATCTTGTTAGCAGCCTACATGTATATTGTTAGCAGCCTACATGTATCTTGTTAGCAGCCTACATGTATATTGTTAGCAGCCTACATGTATCTTGTTAGCAGCCTACATGTATCTTGTTAGCAGCCTACATGTATCTTGTTAGCAGCCTACATGTGTCTTGTTAGCAGCCTACATGTATCTTGTTAGCAGCCTACATGTATATTGTTAGCAGCCTACATGTATCTTGTTAGCAGCCTACATGTATATTGTTAGCAGCCTACATGTATCTTGTTAGCAGCCTACATGTATATTGTTAGCAGCCTACATGTATCTTGTTAGCAGCCTACATGTATATTGTTAGCAGCCTACATGTATCTTGTTAGCAGCCTACATGTATATTGTTAGCAGCCTACATGTATCTTGTTAGCAGCCTACATGTATATTGTTAGCAGCCTACATGTATATTGTTAGCAGCCTACATGTATATTGTTAGCAGCCTACATGTATCTTGTTAGCAGCTTGAGAACACCACATGTATCTTGTTAGCAGCCTACATGTATCTTGTTAGCACCCTACATGTATCTTGTTAGCAGCCTACATGTGTCTTGTTAGCAGCCTACATGTATCTTGTTAGCAGCCTACATGTATCTTGTTAGCAGCCTACATGTATCTTGTTAGCAGCCTACATGTATCTTGTTAGCAGCCTACATGTATCTTGTTAGCAGCCTACATGTATCTTGTTAGCAGCCTACATGTATCTTGTTAGCAGCCTACATGTGTCTTGTTAGCAGCCTACATGTATCTTGTTAGCAGCCTACATGTATCTTGTTAGCAGCCTACATGTGTCTTGTTAGCAGCCTACATGTATCTTGTTAGCAGCCTACATGTATCTTGTTAGCAGCCTACATGTATATTGTTAGCAGCCTACATGTATCTTGTTAGCAGCCTACATGTATATTGTTAGCAGCCTACATGTATATTGTTAGCAGCCTACATGTATATTGTTAGCAGCCTACATGTATCTTGTTAGCAGCTTGAGAACACCACATGTATCTTGTTAGCAGCCTACATGTATCTTGTTAGCAGCCTACATGTGTCTTGTTAGCAGCCTACATGTGTCTTGTTAGCAGCCTACTGGTCTGTCCATAAGGTCGTGCACTTAACTCCCGAAACCATATATGAAATAACAGATTGCTTTATATCTGTTATAGACCAGAGGTGTACCTGATGAGCTGCTGTGGCCAAACATTTTTTTATAGGACCAACTTTCGGTACAAAAATATGATTTCGGAACGGACTTAGTAAACATTTTCCAAACAATTGATGGCTTCTGTGTTATCAAGCTAGTACGATAAGTCAAAAAATAAACACTAAAAAAATAAACACTCAAATACAGTAAATATGACATGTTTACATAGTTCCACATGTCAACACCACTTTAGAAACAGGACCCGTTAACCAACAAACCATTTAACGTATGGATGTTGATTGTATACATGTATGTGGGATGGCCCACGCTTTTGTCTGCTATCACGATAACAAATTGTATGCATTAGAACTTTGAACACAATTCCAACCGATGTACCATATATATACGTAACTGTTATATACTCTAAGTAAACAGCGTTCACCATGTCATATGTATAGGTTTGTAATTGAATTACTTACTAACAACAGCCCTATTTATCAATTATCATGACAAGTGTAAGAACTAAGATGGGCATGTTGTCGTGTGATGTGTGGATGCTTGCTGCATGTTTGGCCTTTGACCCGGGGCTGCTGTGTTGCATGAGGATTTGTTTATTTATTATTTATTTTAATACGGACTTATGGTTGCCGATGATCAAACAACGGGACCTCACTTGATCAAGTAAACGAAATTACCTGTCACGATAGTGTGGATAATTCGATAATTTAAAATTTTCAGTGTTGGTATCTTTTAATAAGTATATAAATATTATGGTTTACATATTTATACAAAGACGGGGGCTCCGGACCCCAGAGTGTCAAGCATATAAACACGTGCGTGTGCATGTATTTGGATAGCGTTGGTTGTTATAAATATTGCGGACTCCAACGGTCCAGCTCCAGCCGCGCATACAATCAACTCCTTGACACATAAAAGTCGCTAATACATATTTAATATAATGTCGGATAACGTTTTGTGGCCGACATTCCGTGTCTGTCGTTTGTTCAGTCCGCCCGTCCGTCCGTGTTCGTCTGTTTTCCGCAAAATATTTTTATGTCTCACCTGGATGCCATAATTTGTGTATACCGATATTTAATATGTAAATTCGCATATATGATAGCGCGGAAATATTTAAAATGTAGGAATTTATACGCGCGATGCGATCTCGTTGGATTCAGATACCACCCGATAACAACAAGGGCATAGTTATAAACTAGACTTTTCCATCACTTATTAACTATAAATTCTATAAACTAGTCTACCTGTTTCTACTTTGAGGAACTTTACTACCTGTTACTACTTTGAGGAACTTTACTACCTGTTATTATTTTTAACAAGCACACTGCCTATATGGCATTATTATAATATGTATAGACTTTAACACATTTATTAATATAATATACAAACAATTTATTATCTTATGTTAGTATCACATCCTAGTGTTGAGTTTCGGGGTTGCTTTGGACTATATACAACCCCACTACATATATGTTATTTGATATTATATAAATATATATATAATTACATTACTTGGTGGCTGACAAAACTTTGTGTCATAGATACACCACAAACTGATGTATGTTGGGTACCAGATAAGAATTTAAGGTTTATGGCCATGTGCCTTGCTGGTTGAAGCACCGGGGCCGCCTCCGTAGTGATATTGGATACCGGGGTCCCCTCCATAATATTGTATACGACTTACTAATTATATCACCCGGGTCCTTCCATGAGAATACCATGCACCTTACCGGTTGAGGCACCGGGATCCAACCCGTAAGAGGGTCATACACGTTGATGACTGGGACATCGGGGTTTCCGCGTGGGAGTTCGTGCGCCTTGCTGACTGGGTCATCGAGGTCCCCTCCATTTAGTACCATGTGCCTTACTTACTGAGTCACCGGGACGGGAACTTAAAATATTGCCAAGCATAGTGTGTGTAGAGGAGACATTGCAACATAGCCTGTGTGTTTTGTGTTAAGCAGTATTGCGTGAACGATTCTTTTGACAAATATGTTTTAAGCCGTTTTTTGCTCTTATCCTCATTTGACTTTTCCAAAAGGCCTCTGGTCTACCTGCCGGCATCTCACTTTGACTTGTTTTTGTCATTCTGGTGTGCCAGGTTTGGTGTTCACTACGTCTCGGACAACGTGTTACCTGTCAGACACCCACTTAGCAAATATTGCTTACACATAAAACCACATGTATCTTGTTAGCAGCCTACATGTATCTTGTTAGCACCCTACATGTATCTTGTTAGCAGCCTACATGTGTCTTGTTAGCAGCCTACATGTGTCTTGTTAGCAGCCTACATGTATCTTGTTAGCAGCCTACATGTATCTTGTTAGCAGCCTACATGTATCTTGTTAGCAGCCTAAATGTGTCTTGTTAGCAGCCTACATGTATCTTGTTAGCACCCTACATGTATCTTGTTAGCAGCCTACATGTATATTGTTAGCAGCCTACACGTATCTTGTTAGCAGCCTACATGTATCTTGTTAGCACCCTACATGTATATTGTTAGCAGCCTACATGTATCTTGTTAGCAGCTTGAGAACACCACATGTATCTTGTTAGCACCCTACATGTATCTTGTTAGCAGCCTACATGTATATTGTTAGCAGCCTACATGTATATTGTTAGCAGCCTACATGTATCTTGTTAGCAGCCTGAGAACACCACATGTATCTTGTTAGCAGCCTACATGTATATTGTTAGCAGCCTGAGAACACTACATGTATCTTGTTAGCAGCCTGCATGTATCTTGTTAGCAGCCTGAGAACACTACATGTATCTTGTTAGCAGCCTGCATGTATCTTGTTAGCAGCCTACATGTATCTTGTTAGCAGCCTGAGAACACCACATGTATCTTGTTAGCAGCTTGAGAACACCACATGTATCTTGTTAGCAGCCTACATGTATCTTGTTAGCAGCCTACATGTATCTTGTTAGCAGCCTACATGTATCTTGTTAGCAGCCTACATGTATCTTGTTAGCAGCCTACATGTGTCTTGTTAGCAGCCTACATGTATATTGTTAGCAGCCTACATGTATATTGTTAGCAGCCTACACGTATCTTGTTAGCAGCTTGAGAACACCACATGTATCTTGTTAGCAGCCTACATGTATCTTGTTAGCAGCCTACATGTATCTTGTTAGCAGCATACATGTATCTTGTTAGCACCCTACATGTATCTTGTTAGCACCCTACATGTATCTTGTTAGCAGCCTACATGTATCTTGTTAGCACCCTACATGTATCTTGTTAGCACCCTACATGTATCTTGTTAGCAGCCTACATGTATATTGTTAGCAGCCTACATGTATCTTGTTAGCACCCTACATGTATCTTGTTAGCAGCCTACATGTATATTGTTAGCAGCCTACATGTATCTTGTTAGCACCCTACATGTATCTTGTTAGCACCCTACATGTATATTGTTAGCAGCATACATGTATCTTGTTAGCAGCTTGAGAACACCACACGTATCTTGTTAGCAGCCTACATGTATCTTGTTAGCACCCTACATGTATCTTGTTAGCAGCCTACATGTATATTGTTAGCAGCCTACATGTATCTTGTTAGCAGCTTGAGAACACCACATGTATCTTGTTAGCAGCCTACATGTATCTTGTTAGCAGCTTGAGAACACCACATGTATCTTGTTAGCACCCTATATGTATCTTGTTAGCAGCTTGAGAACACCACATGTATCTTGTTAGCAGCCTACATGTATATTGTTAGCAGCCTACATGTATCTTGTTAGCAGCCTGCATGTATCTTGTTAGCAGCCTACATGTATCTTGTTAGCAGCCTGCATGTATCTTGTTAGCAGCCTACATGTATCTTGTTAGCAGCCTACATGTATATTGTTAGCAGCCTACATGTATCTTGTTAGCAGCCTGCATGTATCTTGTTAGCAGCCTACATGTATATTGTTAGTAGCCTACATGTATCTTGTTAGCAGCCTGAGAACACTACATGTATCTTGTTAGCAGCCTACATGTATCTTGTTAGCAGCCTACATGTATATTGTTAGCAGCCTACACGTATCTTGTTAGCAGCCTACATGTATCTTGTTAGCAGCCTGCATGTATCTTGTTAGCAGCCTACATGTATCTTGTTAGCAGCCTGAGAACACCACATGTATCTTGTTAGCAGCTTGAGAACACCACATGTATCTTGTTAGCAGCCTACATGTATCTTGTTAGCAGCCTACATGTATCTTGTTAGCAGCCTACATGTATCTTGTTAGCAGCCTACATGTGTCTTGTTAGCAGCCTACATGTATCTTGTTAGCAGCCTACATGTATCTTGTTAGCAGCCTACATGTGTCTTGTTAGCAGCCTGCATGTATCTTGTTAGCAGCCTACATGTATCTTGTTAGCAGCCTGAGAACACCACATGTATCTTGTTAGCAGCTTGAGAACACCACATGTATCTTGTTAGCAGCCTACATGTATCTTGTTAGCAGCCTACATGTATCTTGTTAGCAGCCTGAGAACACCACATGTATCTTGTTAGCAGCTTGAGAACACCACATGTATCTTGTTAGCAGCCTACATGTATCTTGTTAGCAGCCTACATGTATCTTGTTAGCAACCTGAGAACACCACATGTATCTTGTTAGCAGCTTGAGAACACCACATGTATCTTGTTAGCAGCCTACATGTATCTTGTTAGCAGCCTACATGTATCTTGTTAGCAGCCTACATGTATCTTGTTAGCAGCCCACATGTATCTTGTTAGCAGCTTGAGAACACCACATGTATCTTGTTAGCAGCCTACATGTATCTTGTTAGCAGCCTACATGTGTCTTGTTAGCAGCCTACATGTATCTTGTTAGCAGCCTACATGTATCTTGTTAGCAGCTTGAGAACACCACATGTATCTTGTTAGCAGCCTACATGTATCTTGTTAGCAGCTTGAGAACACCACATGTATCTTGTTAGCAGCCTACATGTATCTTGTTAGCAGCCTACATGTGTCTTGTTAGCAGCCTGCATGTATCTTGTTAGCAGCCCACATGTATCTTGTTAGCAGCTTGAGAACACCACATGTATCTTGTTAGCAGCTTGAGAACACCACATGTATCTTGTTAGCAGCCTAAATGTATCTTGTTAGCAGCTTGAGAACACCACATGTATCTTGTTAGCAGCCTACATGTATCTTGTTAGCAGCTTGAGAACACCACATGTATCTTGTTAGCAGCCTACATGTATCTTGTTAGCAGCTTGAGAACACCACATGTATCTTGTTAGCAGCCTACATGTATCTTGTTAGCAGCTTGAGAACACCACATGTATCTTGTTAGCAGCCTACATGTATCTTGTTAGCAGCCTACATGTGTCTTGTTAGCAGCCTACATGTATCGTGTTAGCAGCCTGCATGTATCTTGTTAGCAGCCCACATGTATCTTGTTAGCAGCTTGAGAACACCACATGTATCTTGTTAGCAGCCTACATGTATCTTGTTAGCAGCCTACATGTATCTTGTTAGCAGCCTACATGTATCTTGTTAGCAGCCTACATGTATCTTGTTAGCAGCCTACATGTATCTTGTTAGCAGCCTGCATGTATCTTGTTAGCAGCCTACATGTATCTTGTTAGCAGCCTGAGAACACCACATGTATCTTGTTAGCAGCTTGAGAACACCACATGTATCTTGTTAGCAGCCTACATGTATCTTGTTAGCAGCCTACATGTATCTTGTTAGCAGCCTACATGTATCTTGTTAGCAGCCTACATGTATCTTGTTAGCAGCCTACATGTATCTTGTTAGCAGCCTGAGAACACCACATGTATCTTGTTAGCAGCTTGAGAACACCACATGTATCTTGTTAGCAGCCTACATGTGTCTTGTTAGCAGCTTGAGAACACTACATGTATCTTGTTAGCAGCCTACATGTATCTTGTTAGCAGCCTGAGAACACCACATGTATCTTGTTAGCAGCTTGAGAACACCACATGTATCTTGTTAGCAGCCTACATGTATCTTGTTAGCAGCCTGAGAACACCACATGTATCTTGTTAGCAGCCTGAGAACACCACATGTATCTTGTTAGCAGCCTACATGTATCTTGTTAGCAGCCTACATGTATCTTGTTAGCAGCTTGAGAACACTACATGTATCTTGTTAGCAGCCTACATGTATCTTGTTAGCAGCCTGAGAACACCACATGTATATTGTTAGCAGCCTGAGAACACCACATGTATCTTGTTAGCAGCCTACATGTATCTTGTTAGCAGCTTGAGAACACTACATGTATCTTGTTAGCAGCCTACATGTATCTTGTTAGCAGCCTGAGAACACCACATGTATCTTGTTAGCAGCCTGAGAACACCACATGTATCTTGTTAGCAGCCTACATGTATCTTGTTAGCAGCTTGAGAACACTACATGTATCTTGTTAGCAGCCTACATGTATCTTGTTAGAATCCTGAGAACACCACATGTATCTTGTTAGCAGCCTGAGAACACCACATGTATCTTGTTAGCAGCCTACATGTATCTTGTTAGCAGCCTACATGTATCTTGTTAGCAGCCTACATGTATCTTGTTAGCAGCCTACATGTATCTTGTTAGCAGCCTGAGAACACCACATGTATCTTGTTAGCAGCCTGAGAACACCACATGTATCTTGTTAGCAGCCTACATGTGTCTTGTTAGCAGCCTACATGTATCTTGTTAGCAGCCTACATGTATCTTGTTAGCAGCCTGAGAACACCACATGTATCTTGTTAGCAGCTTGAGAACACTACATGTATCTTGTTAGCAGCCTACATGTATCTTGTTAGCAGCCTGAGAACACCACATGTATCTTGTTAGCAGCCTACATGTGTCTTGTTAGCAGCCTACATGTATCTTGTTAGCAGCCTGAGAACACCACATGTATCTTGTTAGCAGCCTACATGTGTCTTGTTAGCAGCCTACATGTATCTTGTTAGCAGCCTACATGTATCTTGTTAGCAGCCTGAGAACACCACATGTATCTTGTTAGCAGCTTGAGAACACTACATGTATCTTGTTAGCAGCCTACATGTATCTTGTTAGCAGCCTGAGAACACCACATGTATCTTGTTAGCAGCTTGAGAACACCACATGTATCTTGTTAGCAGCCTACATGTATCTTGTTAGCAGCCTACATGTATCTTGTTAGCAGCCTACATGTATCTTGTTAGCAGCCTACATGTATCTTGTTAGCAGCCTACATGTATCTTGTTAGCAGCCTGCATGTATCTTGTTAGCAGCCTACATGTATCTTGTTAGCAGCCTGAGAACACCACATGTATCTTGTTAGCAGCTTGAGAACACCACATGTATCTTGTTAGCAGCCTACATGTATCTTGTTAGCAGCCTACATGTATCTTGTTAGCAGCCTACATGTATCTTGTTAGCAGCCTACATGTATCTTGTTAGCAGCCTACATGTATCTTGTTAGCAGCCTGAGAACACCACATGTATCTTGTTAGCAGCTTGAGAACACCACATGTATCTTGTTAGCAGCCTACATGTGTCTTGTTAGCAGCTTGAGAACACTACATGTATCTTGTTAGCAGCCTACATGTATCTTGTTAGCAGCCTGAGAACACCACATGTATCTTGTTAGCAGCTTGAGAACACCACATGTATCTTGTTAGCAGCCTACATGTATCTTGTTAGCAGCCTGAGAACACCACATGTATCTTGTTAGCAGCCTGAGAACACCACATGTATCTTGTTAGCAGCCTACATGTATCTTGTTAGCAGCCTACATGTATCTTGTTAGCAGCTTGAGAACACTACATGTATCTTGTTAGCAGCCTACATGTATCTTGTTAGCAGCCTGAGAACACCACATGTATATTGTTAGCAGCCTGAGAACACCACATGTATCTTGTTAGCAGCCTACATGTATCTTGTTAGCAGCTTGAGAACACTACATGTATCTTGTTAGCAGCCTACATGTATCTTGTTAGCAGCCTGAGAACACCACATGTATCTTGTTAGCAGCCTGAGAACACCACATGTATCTTGTTAGCAGCCTACATGTATCTTGTTAGCAGCTTGAGAACACTACATGTATCTTGTTAGCAGCCTACATGTATCTTGTTAGAAGCCTGAGAACACCACATGTATCTTGTTAGCAGCCTGAGAACACCACATGTATCTTGTTAGCAGCCTACATGTATCTTGTTAGCAGCCTACATGTATCTTGTTAGCAGCCTACATGTATCTTGTTAGCAGCCTACATGTATCTTGTTAGCAGCCTGAGAACACCACATGTATCTTGTTAGCAGCCTGAGAACACCACATGTATCTTGTTAGCAGCCTACATGTGTCTTGTTAGCAGCCTACATGTATCTTGTTAGCAGCCTACATGTATCTTGTTAGCAGCCTGAGAACACCACATGTATCTTGTTAGCAGCTTGAGAACACTACATGTATCTTGTTAGCAGCCTACATGTATCTTGTTAGCAGCCTGAGAACACCACATGTATCTTGTTAGCAGCCTACATGTGTCTTGTTAGCAGCATACATGTATCTTGTTAGCAGCCTGAGAACACCACATGTATCTTGTTAGCAGCCTACATGTGTCTTGTTAGCAGCCTACATGTATCTTGTTAGCAGCCTACATGTATCTTGTTAGCAGCCTGAGAACACCACATGTATCTTGTTAGCAGCTTGAGAACACTACATGTATCTTGTTAGCAGCCTACATGTATCTTGTTAGCAGCCTGAGAACACCACATGTATCTTGTTAGCAGCTTGAGAACACCACATGTATCTTGTTAGCAGCCTACATGTATCTTGTTAGCAGCCTACATGTATCTTGTTAGCAGCCTATATGTATCTTGTTAGCAGCCTACATGTGTCTTGTTAGCAGCCTACATGTATATTGTTAGCAGCCTACATGTATATTGTTAGCAGCCTACACGTATCTTGTTAGCAGCTTGAGAACACCACATGTATCTTGTTAGCAGCCTACATGTATCTTGTTAGCAGCCTACATGTATCTTGTTAGCAGCATACATGTATCTTGTTAGCACCCTACATGTATCTTGTTAGCACCCTACATGTATCTTGTTAGCAGCCTACATGTATCTTGTTAGCACCCTACATGTATCTTGTTAGCACCCTACATGTATCTTGTTAGCAGCCTACATGTATATTGTTAGCAGCCTACATGTATCTTGTTAGCACCCTACATGTATCTTGTTAGCAGCCTACATGTATATTGTTAGCAGCCTACATGTATCTTGTTAGCACCCTACATGTATCTTGTTAGCACCCTACATGTATATTGTTAGCAGCATACATGTATCTTGTTAGCAGCTTGAGAACACCACACGTATCTTGTTAGCAGCCTACATGTATCTTGTTAGCACCCTACATGTATCTTGTTAGCAGCCTACATGTATATTGTTAGCAGCCTACATGTATCTTGTTAGCAGCTTGAGAACACCACATGTATCTTGTTAGCAGCCTACATGTATCTTGTTAGCAGCTTGAGAACACCACATGTATCTTGTTAGCACCCTACATGTATCTTGTTAGCAGCTTGAGAACACCACATGTATCTTGTTAGCAGCCTACATGTATATTGTTAGCAGCCTACATGTATCTTGTTAGCAGCCTGCATGTATCTTGTTAGCAGCCTACATGTATCTTGTTAGCAGCCTGCATGTATCTTGTTAGCAGCCTACATGTATCTTGTTAGCAGCCTACATGTATATTGTTAGCAGCCTACATGTATCTTGTTAGCAGCCTGCATGTATCTTGTTAGCAGCCTACATGTATATTGTTAGCAGCCTACATGTATCTTGTTAGCAGCCTGAGAACACTACATGTATCTTGTTAGCAGCCTACATGTATCTTGTTAGCAGCCTACATGTATATTGTTAGCAGCCTACACGTATCTTGTTAGCAGCCTACATGTATCTTGTTAGCAGCCTGCATGTATCTTGTTAGCAGCCTACATGTATCTTGTTAGTAGCCTGAGAACACCACATGTATCTTGTTAGCAGCTTGAGAACACCACATGTATCTTGTTAGCAGCCTACATGTATCTTGTTAGCAGCCTACATGTATCTTGTTAGCAGCCTACATGTATCTTGTTAGCAGCCTACATGTGTCTTGTTAGCAGCCTACATGTATCTTGTTAGCAGCCTACATGTATCTTGTTAGCAGCCTACATGTGTCTTGTTAACAGCCTGCATGTATCTTGTTAGCAGCCTACATGTATCTTGTTAGCAGCCTGAGAACACCACATGTATCTTGTTAGCAGCTTGAGAACACCACATGTATCTTGTTAGCAGCCTACATGTATCTTGTTAGCAGCCTACATGTATCTTGTTAGCAGCCTACATGTATCTTGTTAGCAGCCCACATGTATCTTGTTAGCAGCTTGAGAACACCACATGTATCTTGTTAGCAGCCTACATGTATCTTGTTAGCAGCCTACATGTGTCTTGTTAGCAGCCTACATGTATCTTGTTAGCAGCCTACATGTATCTTGTTAGCAGCTTGAGAACACCACATGTATCTTGTTAGCAGCCTACATGTATCTTGTTAGCAGCTTGAGAACACCACATGTATCTTGTTAGCAGCCTACATGTATCTTGTTAGCAGCCTACATGTGTCTTGTTAGCAGCCTGCATGTATCTTGTTAGCAGCCCACATGTATCTTGTTAGCAGCTTGAGAACACCACATGTATCTTGTTAGCAGCTTGAGAACACCACATGTATCTTGTTAGCAGCCTAAATGTATCTTGTTAGCAGCTTGAGAACACCACATGTATCTTGTTAGCAGCCTACATGTATCTTGTTAGCAGCTTGAGAACACCACATGTATCTTGTTAGCAGCCTACATGTATCTTGTTAGCAGCTTGAGAACACCACATGTATCTTGTTAGCAGCCTACATGTATCTTGTTAGCAGCTTGAGAACACCACATGTATCTTGTTAGCAGCCTACATGTATCTTGTTAGCACCCTACATGTGTCTTGTTAGCAGCCTACATGTATCTTGTTAGCAGCCTGCATGTATCTTGTTAGCAGCCCACATGTATCTTGTTAGCAGCTTGAGAACACCACATGTATCTTGTTAGCAGCCTACATGTATCTTGTTAGCAGCCTACATGTATCTTGTTAGCAGCCTACATGTATCTTGTTAGCAGCCTACATGTATCTTGTTAGCAGCCTACATGTATCTTGTTAGCAGCCTGCATGTATCTTGTTAGCAGCCTACATGTATCTTGTTAGCAGCCTGAGAACACCACATGTATCTTGTTAGCAGCTTGAGAACACCACATGTATCTTGTTAGCAGCCTACATGTATCTTGTTAGCAGCCTACATGTATCTTGTTAGCAGCCTACATGTATCTTGTTAGCAGCCTACATGTATCTTGTTAGCAGCCTACATGTATCTTGTTAGCAGCCTGAGAACACCACATGTATCTTGTTAGCAGCTTGAGAACACCACATGTATCTTGTTAGCAGCCTACATGTGTCTTGTTAGCAGCTTGAGAACACTACATGTATCTTGTTAGCAGCCTACATGTATCTTGTTAGCAGCCTGAGAACACCACATGTATCTTGTTAGCAGCTTGAGAACACCACATGTATCTTGTTAGCAGCCTACATGTATCTTGTTAGCAGCCTGAGAACACCACATGTATCTTGTTAGCAGCCTGAGAACACCACATGTATCTTGTTAGCAGCCTACATGTATCTTGTTAGCAGCCTACATGTATCTTGTTAGCAGCTTGAGAACACTACATGTATCTTGTTAGCAGCCTACATGTATCTTGTTAGCAGCCTGAGAACACCACATGTATCTTGTTAGCAGCCTGAGAACACCACATGTATCTTGTTAGCAGCCTACATGTATCTTGTTAGCAGCTTGAGAACACTACATGTATCTTGTTAGCAGCCTACATGTATCTTGTTAGCAGCCTGAGAACACCACATGTTTCTTGTTAGCAGCCTGAGAACACCACATGTATCTTGTTAGCAGCCTACATGTATCTTGTTAGCAGCTTGAGAACACTACATGTATCTTGTTAGCAGCCTACATGTATCTTGTTAGCAGCCTGAGAACACCACATGTATCTTGTTAGCAGCCTGAGAACACCACATGTATCTTGTTAGCAGCCTACATGTATCTTGTTAGCAGCCTACATGTATCTTGTTAGCAGCCTACATGTATCTTGTTAGCAGCCTACATGTATCTTGTTAGCAGCCTGAGAACACCACATGTATCTTGTTAGCAGCCTGAGAACACCACATGTATCTTGTTAGCAGCCTACATGTGTCTTGTTAGCAGCCTACATGTATCTTGTTAGCAGCCTACATGTATCTTGTTAGCAGCCTGAGAACACCACATGTATCTTGTTAGCAGCTTGAGAACACTACATGTATCTTGTTAGCAGCCTACATGTATCTTGTTAGCAGCCTGAGAACACCACATGTATCTTGTTAGCAGCCTACATGTGTCTTGTTAGCAGCCTACATGTATCTTGTTAGCAGCCTGAGAACACCACATGTATCTTGTTAGCAGCCTACATGTGTCTTGTTAGCAGCCTACATGTATCTTGTTAGCAGCCTACATGTATCTTGTTAGCAGCCTGAGAACACCACATGTATCTTGTTAGCAGCTTGAGAACACTACATGTATCTTGTTAGCAGCCTACATGTATCTTGTTAGCAGCCTGAGAACACCACATGTATCTTGTTAGCAGCTTGAGAACACCACATGTATCTTGTTAGCAGCCTACATGTATCTTGTTAGCAGCCTACATGTATCTTGTTAGCAGCCTATATGTATCTTGTTAGCAGCCTACATGTGTCTTGTTAGCAGCCTGAGAACACCACATGTATCTTGTTAGCAGCTTGAGAACACCACATGTATCTTGTTAGCAGCCTACATGTATCTTGTTAGCAGCCTACATGTATCTTGTTAGCAGCCTGAGAACACCACATGTATCTTGTTAGCAGCTTGAGAACACCACATGTATCTTGTTAGCAGCCTACATGTGTCTTGTTAGCAGCCTACATGTATCTTGTTAGCAGCCTACATGTATCTTGTTAGCAGCCTACATGTATCTTGTTAGCAGCCTGAGAACACCACATGTATCTTGTTAGCAGCTTGAGAACACCACATGTATCTTGTTAGCAGCCTACATGTATCTTGTTAGCAGCCTACATGTATCTTGTTAGCAGCCTGAGAACACCACATGTATCTTGTTAGCAGCTTGAGAACACCACATGTATCTTGTTAGCAGCCTACATGTGTCTTGTTAGCAGCCTACATGTATCTTGTTAGCAGCCTACATGTATCTTGTTAGCAGCCTACATGTATCTTGTTAGCAGCCTACATGTATCTTGTTAGCAGCCTACATGTATCTTGTTAGCAGCCTACATGTATATTGTTAGCACACTACATGTATCTTGTTAGCAGCCTGAGAACACCACATGTATCTTGTTAGCAGCCTACATGTATCTTGTTAGCAGCCTACATGTATCTTGTTAGCAGCCTACATGTATATTGTTAGCACACTACATGTATCTTGTTAGCAGCCTGAGAACACCACATGTATCTTGTTAGCAGCCTACATGTATCTTGTTAGCAGCCTACATGTATCTTGTTAGCAGCCTACATGTATATTGTTAGCACACTACATGTATCTTGTTAGCAGCCTGAGAACACCACATGTATCTTGTTAGCAGCCTACATGTATCTTGTTAGCAGCCTACATGTATCTTGTTAGCAGCCTACATGTATCTTGTTAGCAGCCTACATGTATCTTGTTAGCAGCCTACATGTATCTTGTTAGCAGCCTACATGTATATTGTTAGCACACTACATGTATCTTGTTAGCAGCCTGAGAACACCACATGTATCTTGTTAGCAGCCTACATGTATCTTGTTAGCAGCCTACATGTATCTTGTTAGCAGCCTACATGTATCTTGTTAGCAGCCTACATGTATCTTGTTAGCAGCCTACATGTATCTTGTTAGCAGCCTACATGTATATTGTTAGCAGCCTACATGTATCTTGTTAGCAGCCTACATGTATCTTGTTAGCACCCTACATGTATATTGTTAGCACACTACATGTATCTTGTTAGCAGCCTGAGAACACTACATGTATCTTGTTAGCAGCCTACATGTATCTTGTTAGCAGCCTACATGTATCTTGTTAGCAGCCTACATGTATATTGTTAGCACACTACATGTATCTTGTTAGCAGCCTGAGAACACCACATGTATCTTGTTAGCAGCCTACATGTATCTTGTTAGCAGCCTACATGTATCTTGTTAGCAGCCTACATGTATCTTGTTAGCAGCCTACATGTATCTTGTTAGCAGCCTACATGTATCTTGTTAGCAGCCTACATGTATCTTGTTAGCAGCCTACATGTATATTGTTAGCACACTACATGTATCTTGTTAGCAGCCTGAGAACACCACATGTATCTTGTTAGCAGCCTACATGTATCTTGTTAGCAGCCTACATGTATCTTGTTAGCAGCCTACATGTATCTTGTTAGCAGCCTACATGTATATTGTTAGCACACTACATGTATCTTGTTAGCAGCCTGAGAACACCACATGTATCTTGTTAGCAGCCTACGTGTATCTTGTTAGCACACTACATGTATCTTGTTAGCAGCCTGAGAACACCACATGTATCTTGTTAGCAGCCTACATGTGTCTTGTTAGCAGCCTACATGTATCTTGTTAGCAGCCTACATGTATCTTGTTAGCAGCCTACATGTATATTGTTAGCACACTACATGTATCTTGTTAGCAGCTTGAGAACACCACATGTATCTTGTTAGCAGCCTACATGTATCTTGTTAGCAGCCTACATGTATCTTGTTAGCAGCCTACATGTATCTTGTTAGCAGCCTACATGTGTCTTGTTAGCAGCCTACATGTATCTTGTTAGCAGCCTACATGTATCTTGTTAGCAGCCTACATGTATATTGTTAGCACACTACATGTATCTTGTTAGCAGCTTGAGAACACCACATGTATCTTGTTAGCAGCCTACATGTATCTTGTTAGCAGCCTACATGTATCTTGTTAGCAGCCTACATGTATCTTGTTAGCAGCCTGAGAACACTACATGTATCTTGTTAGCAGCTTGAGAACACCACATGTATCTTGTTAGCAGCCTACATGTATCTTGTTAGCAGCCTACATGTATCTTGTTAGCAGCCTACATGTATCTTGTTAGCACACTACATGTATCTTGTTAGCAGCTTGAGAACACCACATGTATCTTGTTAGCAGCCTACATGTATCTTGTTAGCAGCCTACATGTATCTTGTTAGCAGCCTACATGTATCTTGTTAGCACACTACATGTATCTTGTTAGCAGCCTGGGAACACCACATGTATCTTGTTAGCAGCCTACATGTATCTTGTTAGCAGCCTACATGTATCTTGTTAGCAGCCTACATGTATCTTGTTAGCAGCCTACATGTATCTTGTTAGCAGCCTACATGTATCTTGTTAGCAGCCTACATGTATATTGTTAGCACACTACATGTATCTTGTTAGCAGCCTACATGTATCTTGTTAGCAGCCTACATGTATATTGTTAGCACACTACATGTATCTTGTTAGCAGCTTGAGAACACCACATGTATCTTGTTAGCAGCTTAAGAACACCACATGTATCTTGTTAGCAGCCTACATGTGTCTTGTTAGCAGCCTGAGAACACTACATGTATCTTGTTAGCAGCCTGAGAACACCACATGTATCTTGTTAGCAGCCTACATGTATCTTGTTAGCAGCCTACATGTATCTTGTTAGCAGCCTACATGTATCTTGTTAGCAGCCTACATGTATATTGTTAGCACACTACATGTATCTTGTTAGCAGCTTGAGAACACCACATGTATCTTGTTAGCAGCCTACATGTATCTTGTTAGCAGCCTACATGTATCTTGTTAGCAGCCTACATGTGTCTTGTTAGCAGCCTACATGTATCTTGTTAGCAGCCTACATGTATCTTGTTAGCAGCCTACATGTATATTGTTAGCACACTACATGTATCTTGTTAGCAGCTTGAGAACACCACATGTATCTTGTTAGCAGCCTACATGTATCTTGTTAGCAGCCTACATGTATCTTGTTAGCAGCCTACATGTATCTTGTTAGCAGCCTGAGAACACTACATGTATCTTGTTAGCAGCTTGAGAACACCACATGTATCTTGTTAGCAGCCTACATGTATCTTGTTAGCAGCCTACATGTATCTTGTTAGCAGCCTACATGTATCTTGTTAGCACACTACATGTATCTTGTTAGCAGCTTGAGAACACCACATGTATCTTGTTAGCAGCCTACATGTATCTTGTTAGCAGCCTACATGTATCTTGTTAGCAGCCTACATGTATCTTGTTAGCACACTACATGTATCTTGTTAGCAGCCTGAGAACACCACATGTATCTTGTTAGCAGCCTACATGTATCTTGTTAGCAGCCTACATGTATCTTGTTAGCAGCCTACATGTATCTTGTTAGCAGCCTACATGTATCTTGTTAGCAGCCTACATGTATCTTGTTAGCAGCCTACATGTATATTGTTAGCACACTACATGTATCTTGTTAGCAGCCTACATGTATCTTGTTAGCAGCCTACATGTATATTGTTAGCACACTACATGTATCTTGTTAGCAGCTTGAGAACACCACATGTATCTTGTTAGCAGCTTGAGAACACCACATGTATCTTGTTAGCAGCCTACATGTGTCTTGTTAGCAGCCTGAGAACACTACATGTATCTTGTTAGCAGCCTGAGAACACCACATGTATCTTGTTAGCAGCCTACATGTATCTTGTTAGCAGCCTACATGTATCTTGTTAGCAGCCTACATGTATCTTGTTAGCAGCCTACATGTATATTGTTAGCAGCCTACATGTATCTTGTTAGCAGCCTGAGAACACCACATGTATCTTGTTAGCAGCTTGAGAACACCACATGTATCTTGTTAGCAGCCTACATGTGTCTTGTTAGCAGCCTGAGAACACTACATGTATCTTGTTAGCAGCCTGAGAACACTACATGTATCTTGTTAGCAGCCTGAGAACACTACATGTATCTTGTTAGCAGCCTGAGAACACTACATGTATCTTGTTAGCAGCCTGAGAACACTACATGTATCTTGTTAGCAGCCTACATGTGTCTTGTTAGCAGCCTGAGAACACTACATGTATCTTGTTAGCAGCCTGAGAACACTACATGTATCTTGTTAGCAGCCTGAGAACACTACATGTATCTTGTTAGCAGCCTGAGAACACTACATGTATCTTGTTAGCAGCCTGAGAACACTACATGTATCTTGTTAGCAGCCTGAGAACACTACATGTATCTTGTTAGCAGCTTGAGAACACCACATGTATCTTGTTAGCAGCCTACATGTGTCTTGTTAGCAGCCTACTTGTATCTTGTTAGCAGCCTACATGTATCTTGTTAGCAGCCTACATGTATCTTGTTAGCAGCCTGAGAACACTACATGTATCTTGTTAGCAGCTTGAGAACACCACATGTATCTTGTTAGCAGCCTACATGTATCTTGTTAGCAGCCTACATGTATCTTGTTAGCAGCCTACATGTATCTTGTTAGCAGCCTGAGAACACCACATGTATCTTGTTAGCAGCTTGAGAACACCACATGTATCTTGTTAGCAGCCTACATGTGTCTTGTTAGCAGCCTACATGTATCTTGTTAGCAGCCTACATGTATCTTGTTAGCAGCCTACATGTATCTTGTTAGCAGCCTACATGTATCTTGTTAGCAGCCTACATGTATCTTGTTAGCAGCCTACATGTATCTTGTTAGCAGCCTACATGTATCTTGTTAGCAGCCTACATGTATCTTGTTAGCAGCCTACATGTATCTTGTTAGCAGCCTACATGTATCTTGTTAGCAGCCTGAGAACACCACATGTATCTTGTTAGCAGCCTACATGTATCTTGTTAGCAGCCTACATGTATATTGTTAGCAGCCTGAGAACACCACATGTATCTTGTTAGCAGCCTACATGTATCTTGTTAGCAGCCTACATGTGTCTTGTTAGCAGCCTACATGTATCTTGTTAGCAGCCTACATGTATCTTGTTAGCAGCCTGAGAACACCACATGTATCTTGTTAGCAGCCTACATGTATCTTGTTAGCAGCTTGAGAACACCACATGTATCTTGTTAGCAGCCTGAGAACACCACATGTATCTTGTTAGCAGCCTACATGTATCTTGTTAGCAGCTTGAGAACACCACATGTATCTTGTTAGCAGCCTGAGAACACCACATGTATCTTGTTAGCAGCCTGAGAACACCACATGTATCTTGTTAGCAGCCTGAGAACACCACATGTATCTTGTTAGCAGCCTACATGTATCTTGTTAGCAGCTTGAGAACACCACATGTATCTTGTTAGCAGCCTGAGAACACCACATGTATCTTGTTAGCAGCCTACATGTATCTTGTTAGCAGCTTGAGAACACCACATGTATCTTGTTAGCAGCCTGAGAACACCACATGTATCTTGTTAGCAGCCTGAGAACACCACATGTATCTTGTTAGCAGCCTGAGAACACCACATGTATCTTGTTAGCAGCCTACATGTATCTTGTTAGCAGCTTGAGAACACCACATGTATCTTGTTAGCAGCCTGAGAACACCACATGTATCTTGTTAGCAGCCTACATGTATCTTGTTAGCAGCTTGAGAACACCACATGTATCTTGTTAGCAGCCTACATGTATCTTGTTAGCAGCCTGAGAACACCACATGTATCTTGTTAGCAGCCTACATGTATCTTGTTAGCAGCTTGAGAACACCACATGTATCTTGTTAGCAGCCTACATGTATATTGTTAGCAGCCTGAGAACACCACATGTATCTTGTTAGCAGCCTACATGTATCTTGTTAGCAGCCTACATGTGTCTTGTTAGCAGCCTACATGTATCTTGTTAGCAGCCTACATGTATCTTGTTAGCAGCCTGAGAACACCTCATGTATCTTGTTAGCAGCCTACATGTATCTTGTTAGCAGCTTGAGAACACCACATGTATCTTGTTAGCAGCCTACATGTATCTTGTTAGCAGCCTACATGTATATTGTTAGCACACTACATGTATCTTGTTAGCAGCCTGAGAACACCACATGTATCTTGTTAGCAGCCTATATGTATCTTGTTAGCAGCTTGAGAACACTACATGTATCTTGTTAGCAGCCTACATGTATCTTGTTAGCAGCCTACATGTATCTTGTTAGCAGCCTGCATGTATCTTGTTAGCAGCCTGCATGTATCTTGTTAGCAGCCTGAGAACACTACATGTATCTTGTTAGCAGCCTACATGTATCTTGTTAGCAGCCTACATGTATCTTGTTAGCAGCCTGCATGTATCTTGTTAGCAGCCTACATGTATCTTGTTAGCAGCCTGCATGTATCTTGTTAGCAGCCTACATGTATATTGTTAGCAGCCTGAGAACACTACATGTATCTTGTTAGCAGCCTACATGTATCTTGTTAGCAGCCTACATGTATCTTGTTAGCAGCCTGCATGTATCTTGTTAGCAGCCTACATGTATCTTGTTAGCAGCCTGCATGTATCTTGTTAGCAGCCTGCATGTATCTTGTTAGCAGCCTGCATGTATCTTGTTAGCAGCCTGCATGTATCTTGTTAGCAGCCTACATGTATCTTGTTAGCAGCTTGAGAACACCACATGTATCTTGTTAGCAGCCTACATGTATCTTGTTAGCAGCCTGCATGTATCTTGTTAGCAGCCTGCATGTATCTTGTTAGCAGCCTGCATGTATCTTGTTAGCAGCCTGCATGTATCTTGTTAGCAGCCTGCATGTATCTTGTTAGCAGCCTGCATGTATCTTGTTAGCAGCCTACATGTATCTTGTTAGCAGCCTACCTTTATCTTGTTAGCAGCTTGAGAACACCACATGTATCTTGTTAGCAGCCTACATGTATCTTGTTAGCAGCTTGAGAACACTACATGTATCTTGTTAGCAGCCTACATGTATCTTGTTAGCAGCCTGCATGTATCTTGTTAGCAGCCTGCATGTATCTTGTTAGCAGCTTGAGAACACCACATGTATCTTGTTAGCAGCCTACATGTATCTTGTTAGCAGCTTGAGAACACTACATGTATCTTGTTAGCAGCCTACATGTATCTTGTTAGCAGCCTACATGTATCTTGTTAGCAGCCTACATGTATCTTGTTAGCAGCCTGCATGTATCTTGTTAGCAGCCTGCATGTATCTTGTTAGCAGCTTGAGAACACCACATGTATCTTGTTAGCAGCCTACATGTATCTTGTTAGCAGCTTGAGAACACTACATGTATCTTGTTAGCAGCCTACATGTATCTTGTTAGCAGCCTGCATGTATCTTGTTAGCAGCCTGCATGTATCTTGTTAGCAGCCTGCATGTATCTTGTTAGCAGCCTGCATGTATCTTGTTAGCAGCCTGCATGTATCTTGTTAGCAGCCTGCATGTATCTTGTTAGCAGCCTGCATGTATCTTGTTAGCAGCCTGCATGTATCTTGTTAGCAGCCTGCATGTATCTTGTTAGCAGCCTGCATGTATCTTGTTAGCAGCCTGCATGTATCTTGTTAGCAGCCTGCATGTATCTTGTTAGCAGCCTGCATGTATCTTGTTAGCAGCCTGCATGTATCTTGTTAGCAGCCTGCATGTATCTTGTTAGCAGCCTGCATGTATCTTGTTAGCAGCCTGCATGTATCTTGTTAGCAGCCTGCATGTATCTTGTTAGCAGCCTGCATGTATCTTGTTAGCAGCATGCATGTATCTTGTTAGCAGCCTGCATGTATCTTGTTAGCAGCCTACATGTATCTTGTTAGCAGCCTGCATGTATCTTGTTAGCAGCCTGCATGTATCTTGTTAGCAGCCTGCATGTATCTTGTTAGCAGCCTGCATGTATCTTGTTAGCAGCCTGCATGTATCTTGTTAGCAGCCTGCATGTATCTTGTTAGCAGCCTGCATGTATCTTGTTAGCAGCCTGCATGTATCTTGTTAGCAGCCTGCATGTATCTTGTTAGCAGCCTCCATGTATCTTGTTAGCAGCCTGCATGTATCTTGTTAGCAGCCTGCATGTATCTTGTTAGCAGCCTGCATGTATCTTGTTAGCAGCCTGCATGTATCTTGTTAGCAGCCTGCATGTATCTTGTTAGCAGCCTGCATGTATCTTGTTAGCAGCCTGCATGTATCTTGTTAGCAGCCTGCATGTATCTTGTTAGCAGCCTGCATGTATCTTGTTAGCAGCCTGCATGTATCTTGTTAGCAGCATGCATGTATCTTGTTAGCAGCCTGCATGTATCTTGTTAGCAGCCTGCATGTATCTTGTTAGCAGCCTGCATGTATCTTGTTAGCAGCCTGCATGTATCTTGTTAGCAGCCTGCATGTATCTTGTTAGCAGCCTGCATGTATCTTGTTAGCAGCCTACATGTATCTTGTTAGCAGCTTGAGAACACCACATGTATCTTGTTAGCAGCCTGAGAACACCACATGTATCTTGTTAGCAGCCTGCATGTATCTTGTTAGCAGCCTGCATGTATCTTGTTAGCAGCCTGCATGTATCTTGTTAGCAGCCTGCATGTATCTTGTTAGCAGCCTACATGTATCTTGTTAGCAGCCTGAGAACACTACATGTATCTTGTTAGCAGCCTGAGAACACCACATGTATCTTGTTAGCAGCCTGAGAACACTACATGTATCTTGTTAGCAGCCTGAGAACACCACATGTATCTTGTTAGCAGCCTGCATGTATCTTGTTAGCAGCCTACATGTATCTTGTTAGCAGCCTGCATGTATCTTGTTAGCAGCCTGCATGTATCTTGTTAGCAGCCTGAGAACACCACATGTATCTTGTTAGCAGCCTGCATGTATCTTGTTAGCAGCCTGCATGTATCTTGTTAGCAGCCTGCATGTATCTTGTTAGCAGCCTGCATGTATCTTGTTAGCAGCCTGCATGTATCTTGTTAGCAGCCTACATGTATCTTGTTAGCAGCTTGAGAATACTACATGTATCTTGTTAGCAGCCTACATGTATCTTGTTAGCAGCTTGAGAACACCACATGTATCTTGTTAGCAGCCTGAGAATACCACATGTATCTTGTTAGCAGCCTGCATGTATCTTGTTAGCAGCCTGCATGTATCTTGTTAGCAGCCTGCATGTATCTTGTTAGCAGCCTGCATGTATCTTGTTAGCAGCCTGCATGTATCTTGTTAGCAGCCTGCATGTATCTTGTTAGCAGCCTGCATGTATCTTGTTAGCAGCCTGCATGTATCTTGTTAGCAGCCTGCATGTATCTTGTTAGCAGCCTGCATGTATCTTGTTAGCAGCCTGCATGTATCTTGTTAGCAGCCTGCATGTATCTTGTTAGCAGCCTGCATGTATCTTGTTAGCAGCCTGCATGTATCTTGTTAGCAGCCGGCATGTATCTTGTTAGCAGCCTACATGTATCTTGTTAGCAGCTTGAGAACACCACATGTATCTTGTTAGCAGCCTGAGAACACCACATGTATCTTGTTAGCAGCCTACATGTATCTTGTTAGCAGCCTGCATGTATCTTGTTAGCAGCCTGTATGTATCTTGTTAGCAGCCTGCATGTATCTTGTTAGCAGCCTGCATGTATCTTGTTAGCAGCCTGCATGTATCTTGTTAGCAGCCTGCATGTATCTTGTTAGCAGCCTGCATGTATCTTGTTAGCAGCCTGCATGTATCTTGTTAGCAGCCTGCATGTATCTTGTTAGCAGCCTGAGAACACCACATGTATCTTGTTAGCAGCCTGAGAACACTACATGTATCTTGTTAGCAGCCTGAGAACACCACATGTATCTTGTTAGCAGCCTGAGAACACCACATGTATCTTGTTAGCAGCCTGAGAACACTACATGTATCTTGTTAGCAGCCTGAGAACACCACATGTATCTTGTTAGCAGCCTGAGAACACTACATGTATCTTGTTAGCAGCCTGAGAACACTACATGTATCTTGTTAGCAGCCTGAGAACACTACATGTATCTTGTTAGCAGCCTGAGAACACCACATGTATCTTGTTAGCAGCCTGAGAACACCACATGTATCTTGTTAGCAGCCTGAGAACACCACATGTATCTTGTTAGCAGCCTGAGAACACTACATGTATCTTGTTAGCAGCCTGAGAACACTACATGTATCTTGTTAGCAGCCTGAGAACACTACATGTATCTTGTTAGCAGCCTGAGAACACCACATGTATCTTGTTAGCAGCCTGAGAACACCACATGTATCTTGTTAGCAGCCTGAGAACACCACATGTATCTTGTTAGCAGCCTGAGAACACTACATGTATCTTGTTAGCAGCCTGCAAGTATATTGTTAGCAGCCTACATGTATCTTGTTAGCAGCCTGCATGTATCTTGTTAGCAGCCTGCATGTATCTTGTTAGCAGCCTACATGTATCTTGTTAGCAGCTTGAGAACACCACATGTATCTTGTTAGCAGCCTGAGAACAATACATGTATCTTGTTAGCAGCCTACATGTATCTTGTTAGCAGCCTGCATGTATCTTGTTAGCAGCCTGCATGTATCTTGTTAGCAGCCTGCATGTATCTTGTTAGCAGCCTGCATGTATCTTGTTAGCAGCCTGCATGTATCTTGTTAGCAGCCTGCATGTATCTTGTTAGCAGCCTGCATGTATCTTGTTAGCAGCCTGCATGTATCTTGTTAACAGCCTGCATGTATCTTGTTAGCAGCCTGCATGTATCTTGTTAGCAGCCTGCATGTATATTGTTAGCAGCCTACATGTATCTTGTTAGCAGCCTGCATGTATCTTGTTAGCAGCCTGCATGTATCTTGTTAGCAGCCTACATGTATCTTGTTAGCAGCCTGCATGTATCTTGTTAGCAGCCTACATGTATCTTGTTAGCAGCCTACATGTATCTTGTTAGCAGCCTGCATGTATCTTGTTAGCAGCCTACATGTATCTTGTTAGCAGCCTGCATGTATCTTGTTAGCAGCCTGCATGTATCTTGTTAGCAGCCTGCATGTATCTTGTTAGCAGCCTGCATGTATCTTGTTAGCAGCCTACATGTATCTTGTTAGCAGCTTGAGAACACCACATGTATCTTGTTAGCAGCCTACATGTATCTTGTTAGCAGCCTGCATGTATCTTGTTAGCAGCCTGCATGTATCTTGTTAGCAGCCTGCATGTATCTTGTTAGCAGCCTGCATGTATCTTGTTAGCAGCCTGCATGTATCTTGTTAGCAGCCTACATGTATCTTGTTAGCAGCTTGAGAACACCACATGTATCTTGTTAGCAGCCTACATGTATCTTGTTAGCAGCCTGCATGTATCTTGTTAGCAGCCTACATGTATCTTGTTAGCAGCTTGAGAACACCACATGTATCTTGTTAGCAGCCTACATGTATCTTGTTAGCAGCCTGCATGTATCTTGTTAGCAGCCTACATGTATCTTGTTAGCAGCCTACATGTATCTTGTTAGCAGCCTGCATGTATCTTGTTAGCAGCATACATGTGTCTTGTTAGCAGCTTGAGAACACTACATGTATCTTGTTAGCAGCCTGCATGTATCTTGTTAGCAGCCTGCATGTATCTTGTTAGCAGCCTGCCTGTATCTTGTTAGCAGCCTGCATGTATCTTGTTAGCAGCCTGCATGTATCTTGTTAGCAGCCTGCATGTATCTTGTTAGCAGCCTACATGTATCTTGTTAGCAGCCTGCATGTATCTTGTTAGCAGCCTACATGTATCTTGTTAGCAGCCTACATGTATCTTGTTAGCAGCCTACATGTATCTTGTTAGCAGCCTACATGTATCTTGTTAGCAGCCTGCATGTATCTTGTTAGCAGCCTACATGTATCTTGTTAGCAGCCTGCATGTATCTTGTTAGCAGCCTACATGTATCTTGTTAGCAGCCTACATGTATCTTGTTAGCAGCCTGCATGTATCTTGTTAGCAGCCTACATGTATCTTGTTAGCGGCCTACATGTATCTTGTTAGCAGCCTACATGTATCTTGTTAGCAGCCTACATGTATCTTGTTAGCAGCTTGAGAACACTACATGTATCTTGTTAGCAGCCTACATGTATCTTGTTAGCAGCCTACATGTATCTTGTTAGCAGCCTACATGTATCTTGTTAGCAGCCTACATGTATCTTGTTAGCAGCCTACATGTATCTTGTTAGCAGCCTACATGTATCTTGTTAGCAGCCTACATGTATCTTGTTAGCAGCCTACATGTATCTTGTTAGCAGCCTACATGTATCTTGTTAGCAGCCTACATGTATCTTGTTAGCAGCCTACATGTATCTTGTTAGCAGCCTACATGTATCTTGTTAGCAGCCTACATGTATCTTGTTAGCAGCCTACATGTATCTTGTTAGCAGCCTGCATGTATCTTGTTAGCAGCCTACATGTATCTTGTTAGCAGCCTACATGTATCTTGTTAGCAGCCTACATGTATCTTGTTAGCAGCCTACATGTATCTTGTTAGCAGCCTACATGTATCTTGTTAGCAGCCTGCATGTATCTTGTTAGCAGCCTACATGTATCTTGTTAGCAGCCTGCATGTATCTTGTTAGCAGCCTACATGTATCTTGTTAGCAGCCTGCATGTATCTTGTTAGCAGCCTACATGTATCGTGTTAGCAGCCTACATGTATCTTATTAGCAGCCTACATATATCTTGTTAGCAGCCTACATGTATCTTGTTAGCAGCCTACATGTATCTTGTTAGCAGCCTACATGTATCTTGTTAGCAGCCTACATGTATCTTGTTAGCAGCCTACATGTATCTTGTTAGCAGCCTACATGTATCTTGTTAGCAGCCTACATGTATCTTGTTAGCAGCCTACATGTATCTTGTTAGCAGCCTACATGTATCTTGTTAGCAGCCTACATGTATCTTGTTAGCAGCCTACATGTATCTTGTTAGCAGCCTACATGTATCTTGTTAGCAGCCTACATGTATCTTGTTAGCAGCCTACATGTATCTTGTTAGCAGCCTACATGTATCTTGTTAGCAGCCTGCATGTATCTTGTTAGCAGCCTACATGTATCTTGTTAGCAGCCTACATGTATCTTGTTAGCAGCCTACATGTATCTTGTTAGCAGCCTACATGTATCTTGTTAGCAGCCTACATGTATCTTGTTAGCAGCCTGCATGTATCTTGTTAGCAGCCTACATGTATCTTGTTAGCAGCCTGCATGTATCTTGTTAGCAGCCTACATGTATCTTGTTAGCAGCCTGCATGTATCTTGTTAGCAGCCTGCATGTATCTTGTTAGCAGCCTGCATGTATCTTGTTAGCAGCCTACATGTATCTTGTTAGCAGCTTGAGAACACTACTTGTATCTTGTTAGCAGCCTACATGTATCTTGTTAGCAGCCTACATGTATCTTGTTAGCAGCCTACATGTATCTTGTTAGCAGCTTGAGAACACTACATGTATCTTGTTAGCAGCCTACATGTATCTTGTTAGCAGCCTACATGTATCTTGTTAGCAGCCTACATGTATCTTGTTAGCAGCTTGAGAACACCACATGTATCTTGTTAGCAGCCTACATGTATCTTGTTAGCAGCCTGCATGTATCTTGTTAGCAGCCTACATGTATCTTGTTAGCAGCCTACATGTATCTTGTTAGCAGCCTGCATGTATCTTGTTAGCAGCCTACATGTATCTTGTTAGCAGCCTACATGTATCTTGTTAGCAGCTTGAGAACACTACATGTATCTTGTTAGCAGCCTACATGTATCTTGTTAGCAGCCTACATGTATCTTGTTAGCAGCCTACATGTATCTTGTTAGCAGCTTGAGAACACTACATGTATCTTGTTAGCAGCCTGCATGTATCTTGTTAGCAGCCTACATGTATCTTGTTAGCAGCCTGAGAACACTACATGTATCTTGTTAGCAGCCTGGGAACACTACATGTATCTTGTTAGCAGCTTGAGAACACTGCATGTATCTTGTTAGCAGCCTGGGAACACTACATGTATCTTGTTAGCAGCCTGAGAACACTACATGTATCTTGTTAGCAGCATACATGTATCTTGTTAGCAGCTTGAGAACACTACATGTATCTTGTTAGCAGCCTACATGTATCTTGTTAGCAGCTTGAGAACACTACATGTATCTTGTTAGCAGCCTACATGTATCTTGTTAGCAGCCTACATGTATCTTGTTAGCAGCCTACATGTATCTTGTTAGCAGCTTGAGAACACTACATGTATCTTGTTAGCAGCTTGAGAACACTACATGTATCTTGTTAGCAGCCTACATGTATCTTGATAGCAGCCTACATGTATCTTGTTAGCAGCCTACATGTATCTTGTTAGCAGCTTGAGAACACTACATGTATCTTGTTAGCAGCTTGAGAACACTACATGTATCGTGTTAGCAGCCTACATGTATCTTGTTAGCAGCTTGAGAACACTACATGTATCTTGTTAGCAGCCTACATGTATCTTGTTAGCAGCTTGAGAACACTACATGTATCTTGTTAGCAGCCTACATGTATCTTGTTAGCAGCCTACATGTATCTTGTTAGCAGCCTACATGTATCTTGTTAGCAGCCTACATGTATCTTGTTAGCAGCCTACATGTATCTTGTTAGCAGCCTACATGTATCTTGTTAGCAGCCTACATGTATCTTGTTAGCAGCCTACATGTATCTTGTTAGCAGCCTGAGAACATTACAAGTATCTTGTTAGCAGCCTACATGTATCTTGTTAGCAGCCTGAGAACACTACATGTATCTTGTTAGCAGCCTACATGTATCTTGTTAGCAGCTTGAGAACACTACATGTATCTTGTTAGCAGCCTACATGTATCTTGTTAGCAGCCTACATGTATCTTGTTAGCAGCCTACATGTATCTTGTTAGCAGCTTGAGAACACTACATGTATCTTGTTAGCAGCTTGAGAACACTACATGTATCTTGTTAGCAGCCTACATGTATCTTGTTAGCAGCTTGAGAACACTACATGTATCTTGTTAGCAGCCTACATGTATCTTGTTAGCAGCCTACATGTATCTTGTTAGCAGCCTGCATGTATCTTGTTAGCAGCCTACATGTATCTTGTTAGCAGCCTACATGTATCTTGTTAGCAGCTTGAGAACACTACATGTATCTTGTTAGCAGCCTACATGTATCTTGTTAGCAGCCTACATGTATCTTGTTAGCAGCCTACATGTATCTTGTTAGCAGCCTACATGTATCTTGTTAGCAGCCTACATGTATCTTGTTAGCAGCCTGAGAACACTACATGTATCTTGTTAGCAGCCTACATGTATCTTGTTAGCAGCTTGAGAACACTACATGTATCTTGTTAGCAGCCTACATGTATCTTGTTAGCAGCCTACATGTATCTTGTTAGCAGCCTACATGTATCTTGTTAGCAGCCTACATGTATCTTGTTAGCAGCCTACATGTATCTTGTTAGCAGCCTACATGTATCTTGTTAGCAGCTTGAGAACACTACATGTTTCTTGTTAGCAGCCTACATGTATCTTGTTAGCAGCCTACATGTATCTTGTTAGCAGCCTACATGTATCTTGTTAGCAGCTTGAGAACACTACATGTATCTTGTTAGCAGCCTGCATGTATCTTGTTAGCAGCCTACATGTATCTTGTTAGCAGCCTGAGAACACTACATGTATCTTGTTAGCAGCCTGGGAATACTACATGTATCTTGTTAGCAGCCTGAGAACACTACATGTATCTTGTTAGCAGCCTGAGAACACTACATGTATCTTGTTAGCAGCCTGGGAACACTACATGTATCTTGTTAGCAGCCTGAGAACACTACATGTATCTTGTTAGCAGCCTGCATGTATCTTGTTAGCAGCCTACATGTATCTTGTTAGCAGCCTGAGAACACTACATGTATCTTGTTAGCAGCCTGGGAACACTACATGTATCTTGTTAGCAGCCTGAGAACACTACATGTATCTTGTTAGCAGCCTGAGAACACTACATGTATCTTGTTAGCAGCCTGGGAACACTACATGTATCTTGTTAGCAGCCTGAGAACTCTACATGTATCTTGTTAGCAGCCTGTATGTATCTTGTTAGCAGCCTACATGTATCTTGTTAGCAGCCTGAGAACACTACATGTATCTTGTTAGCAGCCTGGGAACACTACATGTATCTTGTTAGCAGCCTGAGAACACTACATGTATCTTGTTAGCAGCCTGAGAACACTACATGTATCTTGTTAGCAGCCTGAGAACACTACATGTATCTTGTTAGCAGCCTACATGTATCTTGTTAGCAGCCTGAGAACACTACATGTATCTTGTTAGCAGCCTGAGAACACTACATGTATCTTGTTAGCAGCCTGAGAACACTACATGTATCTTGTTAGCAGCCTACATGTATCTTGTTAGCAGCCTACATGTATCTTGTTAGCAGCCTACATGTATCTTGTTAGCAGCCTACATGTATCTTGTTAGCAGCCTACATGTATCTTGTTAGCAGCCTACATGTATCTTGTTAGCAGCTTGAGAACACTACATGTATCTTGTTAGCAGCCTACATGTATCTTGTTAGCAGCCTACATGTATCTTGTTAGCAGCCTACATGTATCTTGTTAGCAGCCTACATGTATCTTGTTAGCAGCTTGAGAACACCACATGTATCTTGTTAGCAGCCTACATGTATCTTGTTAGCAGCCTGCATGTATCTTGTTAGCAGCCTACATGTATCTTGTTAGCAGCTTGAGAACACTACATGTATCTTGTTAGCAGCCTACATGTATCTTGTTAGCAGCTTGAGAACACTACATGTATCTTGTTAGCAGCCTGCATGTATCTTGTTAGCAGCCTACATGTATCTTGTTAGCAGCCTGCATGTATCTTGTTAGCAGCCTACATGTATCTTGTTAGCAGCTTGAGAACACTACATGTATCTTGTTAGCAGCCTGAGAACACTACATGTATCTTGTTAGCAGCCTACATGTATCTTGTTAGCAGCTTGAGAACACTACATGTATCTTGTTAGCAGCCTGAGAACACTACATGTATCTTGTTAGCAGCCTGAGAACACTACATGTATCTTGTTAGCAGCCTACATGTATCTTGTTAGCAGCCTGCATGTTTCTTGTTAGCAGCCTGAGAACACCACATGTATCTTGTTAGCAGCCTACATGTATCTTGTTAGCAGCTTGAGAACACTACATGTATCTTGTTAGCAGCCTACATGTATCTTGTTAGCAGCTTGAGAACACTACATGTATCTTGTTAGCAGCCTACATGTATCTTGTTAGCAGCCTACATGTATCTTGTTAGCAGCCTACATGTATCTTGTTAGCAGCTTGAGAACACTACATGTATCTTGTTAGCAGCTTGAGAACACTACATGTATCTTGTTAGCAGCCTACATGTATCTTGTTAGCAGCTTGAGAACACTACATGTATCTTGTTAGCAGCCTACATGTATCTTGTTAGCAGCCTACATGTATCTTGTTAGCAGCCTGCATGTATCTTGTTAGCAGCCTACATGTATCTTGTTAGCAGCCTACATGTATCTTGTTAGCAGCTTGAGAACACTACATGTATCTTGTTAGCAGCCTACATGTATCTTGTTAGCAGCCTACATGTATCTTGTTAGCAGCCTACATGTATCTTGTTAGCAGCCTACATGTATCTTGTTAGCAGCCTACATGTATCTTGTTAGCAGCCTGAGAACACTACATGTATCTTGTTAGCAGCCTACATGTATCTTGTTAGCAGCTTGAGAACACTACATGTATCTTGTTAGCAGCCTACATGTATCTTGTTAGCAGCCTACATGTATCTTGTTAGCAGCCTACATGTATCTTGTTAGCAGCCTACATGTATCTTGTTAGCAGCCTGCATGTATCTTGTTAGCAGCCTACATGTATCTTGTTAGCAGCCTGCATGTATCTTGTTAGCAGCCTACATGTATCTTGTTAGCAGCCTACATGTATCTTGTTAGCAGCCTGCATGTATCTTGTTAGCAGCCTACATGTATCTTGTTAGCGGCCTACATGTATCTTGTTAGCAGCCTACATGTATCTTGTTAGCAGCCTACATGTATCTTGTTAGCAGCCTACATGTATCTTGTTAGCAGCCTACATGTATCTTGTTAGCAGCCTACATGTATCTTGTTAGCAGCCTACATGTATCTTGTTAGCAGCCTACATGTATCTTGTTAGCAGCCTACATGTATCTTGTTAGCAGCCTACATGTATCTTGTTAGCAGCCTACATGTATCTTGTTAGCAGCCTACATGTATCTTGTTAGCAGCCTACATGTATCTTGTTAGCAGCCTACATGTATCTTGTTAGCAGCCTACATGTATCTTGTTAGCAGCCTACATGTATCTTGTTAGCAGCCTGCATGTATCTTGTTAGCAGCCTACATGTATCTTGTTAGCAGCCTACATGTATCTTGTTAGCAGCCTACATGTATCTTGTTAGCAGCCTACATGTATCTTGTTAGCAGCCTACATGTATCTTGTTAGCAGCCTGCATGTATCTTGTTAGCAGCCTACATGTATCTTGTTAGCAGCCTGCATGTATCTTGTTAGCAGCCTACATGTATCTTGTTAGCAGCCTGCATGTATCTTGTTAGCAGCCTGCATGTATCTTGTTAGCAGCCTGCATGTATCTTGTTAGCAGCCTACATGTATCTTGTTAGCAGCTTGAGAACACTACTTGTATCTTGTTAGCAGCCTACATGTATCTTGTTAGCAGCCTACATGTATCTTGTTAGCAGCCTACATGTATCTTGTTAGCAGCTTGAGAACACTACATGTATCTTGTTAGCAGCCTACATGTATCTTGTTAGCAGCCTACATGTATCTTGTTAGCAGCCTACATGTATCTTGTTAGCAGCTTGAGAACACCACATGTATCTTGTTAGCAGCCTACATGTATCTTGTTAGCAGCCTGCATGTATCTTGTTAGCAGCCTACATGTATCTTGTTAGCAGCCTACATGTATCTTGTTAGCAGCCTGCATGTATCTTGTTAGCAGCCTACATGTATCTTGTTAGCAGCCTACATGTATCTTGTTAGCAGCTTGAGAACACTACATGTATCTTGTTAGCAGCCTACATGTATCTTGTTAGCAGCCTACATGTATCTTGTTAGCAGCCTACATGTATCTTGTTAGCAGCTTGAGAACACTACATGTATCTTGTTAGCAGCCTGCATGTATCTTGTTAGCAGCCTACATGTATCTTGTTAGCAGCCTGAGAACACTACATGTATCTTGTTAGCAGCCTGGGAACACTACATGTATCTTGTTAGCAGCTTGAGAACACTGCATGTATCTTGTTAGCAGCCTGGGAACACTACATGTATCTTGTTAGCAGCCTGAGAACACTACATGTATCTTGTTAGCAGCATACATGTATCTTGTTAGCAGCTTGAGAACACTACATGTATCTTGTTAGCAGCCTACATGTATCTTGTTAGCAGCTTGAGAACACTACATGTATCTTGTTAGCAGCCTACATGTATCTTGTTAGCAGCCTACATGTATCTTGTTAGCAGCCTACATGTATCTTGTTAGCAGCTTGAGAACACTACATGTATCTTGTTAGCAGCTTGAGAACACTACATGTATCTTGTTAGCAGCCTACATGTATCTTGATAGCAGCCTACATGTATCTTGTTAGCAGCCTACATGTATCTTGTTAGCAGCTTGAGAACACTACATGTATCTTGTTAGCAGCTTGAGAACACTACATGTATCGTGTTAGCAGCCTACATGTATCTTGTTAGCAGCTTGAGAACACTACATGTATCTTGTTAGCAGCCTACATGTATCTTGTTAGCAGCTTGAGAACACTACATGTATCTTGTTAGCAGCCTACATGTATCTTGTTAGCAGCCTACATGTATCTTGTTAGCAGCCTACATGTATCTTGTTAGCAGCCTACATGTATCTTGTTAGCAGCCTACATGTATCTTGTTAGCAGCCTACATGTATCTTGTTAGCAGCCTACATGTATCTTGTTAGCAGCCTACATGTATCTTGTTAGCAGCCTGAGAACATTACAAGTATCTTGTTAGCAGCCTACATGTATCTTGTTAGCAGCCTGAGAACACTACATGTATCTTGTTAGCAGCCTACATGTATCTTGTTAGCAGCTTGAGAACACTACATGTATCTTGTTAGCAGCCTACATGTATCTTGTTAGCAGCCTACATGTATCTTGTTAGCAGCCTACATGTATCTTGTTAGCAGCTTGAGAACACTACATGTATCTTGTTAGCAGCTTGAGAACACTACATGTATCTTGTTAGCAGCCTACATGTATCTTGTTAGCAGCTTGAGAACACTACATGTATCTTGTTAGCAGCCTACATGTATCTTGTTAGCAGCCTACATGTATCTTGTTAGCAGCCTGCATGTATCTTGTTAGCAGCCTACATGTATCTTGTTAGCAGCCTACATGTATCTTGTTAGCAGCTTGAGAACACTACATGTATCTTGTTAGCAGCCTACATGTATCTTGTTAGCAGCCTACATGTATCTTGTTAGCAGCCTACATGTATCTTGTTAGCAGCCTACATGTATCTTGTTAGCAGCCTACATGTATCTTGTTAGCAGCCTGAGAACACTACATGTATCTTGTTAGCAGCCTACATGTATCTTGTTAGCAGCTTGAGAACACTACATGTATCTTGTTAGCAGCCTACATGTATCTTGTTAGCAGCCTACATGTATCTTGTTAGCAGCCTACATGTATCTTGTTAGCAGCCTACATGTATCTTGTTAGCAGCCTACATGTATCTTGTTAGCAGCCTACATGTATCTTGTTAGCAGCTTGAGAACACTACATGTTTCTTGTTAGCAGCCTACATGTATCTTGTTAGCAGCCTACATGTATCTTGTTAGCAGCCTACATGTATCTTGTTAGCAGCTTGAGAACACTACATGTATCTTGTTAGCAGCCTGCATGTATCTTGTTAGCAGCCTACATGTATCTTGTTAGCAGCCTGAGAACACTACATGTATCTTGTTAGCAGCCTGGGAACACTACATGTATCTTGTTAGCAGCCTGAGAACACTACATGTATCTTGTTAGCAGCCTGAGAACACTACATGTATCTTGTTAGCAGCCTGGGAACACTACATGTATCTTGTTAGCAGCCTGAGAACACTACATGTATCTTGTTAGCAGCCTGCATGTATCTTGTTAGCAGCCTACATGTATCTTGTTAGCAGCCTGAGAACACTACATGTATCTTGTTAGCAGCCTGGGAACACTACATGTATCTTGTTAGCAGCCTGAGAACACTACATGTATCTTGTTAGCAGCCTGAGAACACTACATGTATCTTGTTAGCAGCCTGGGAACACTACATGTATCTTGTTAGCAGCCTGAGAACTCTACATGTATCTTGTTAGCAGCCTGTATGTATCTTGTTAGCAGCCTACATGTATCTTGTTAGCAGCCTGAGAACACTACATGTATCTTGTTAGCAGCCTGGGAACACTACATGTATCTTGTTAGCAGCCTGAGAACACTACATGTATCTTGTTAGCAGCCTGAGAACACTACATGTATCTTGTTAGCAGCCTGAGAACACTACATGTATCTTGTTAGCAGCCTACATGTATCTTGTTAGCAGCCTGAGAACACTACATGTATCTTGTTAGCAGCCTGAGAACACTACATGTATCTTGTTAGCAGCCTGAGAACACTACATGTATCTTGTTAGCAGCCTACATGTATCTTGTTAGCAGCCTACATGTATCTTGTTAGCAGCCTACATGTATCTTGTTAGCAGCCTACATGTATCTTGTTAGCAGCCTACATGTATCTTGTTAGCAGCCTACATGTATCTTGTTAGCAGCTTGAGAACACTACATGTATCTTGTTAGCAGCCTACATGTATCTTGTTAGCAGCCTACATGTATCTTGTTAGCAGCCTACATGTATCTTGTTAGCAGCCTACATGTATCTTGTTAGCAGCTTGAGAACACCACATGTATCTTGTTAGCAGCCTACATGTATCTTGTTAGCAGCCTGCATGTATCTTGTTAGCAGCCTACATGTATCTTGTTAGCAGCTTGAGAACACTACATGTATCTTGTTAGCAGCCTACATGTATCTTGTTAGCAGCTTGAGAACACTACATGTATCTTGTTAGCAGCCTGCATGTATCTTGTTAGCAGCCTACATGTATCTTGTTAGCAGCCTGCATGTATCTTGTTAGCAGCCTACATGTATCTTGTTAGCAGCTTGAGAACACTACATGTATCTTGTTAGCAGCCTGAGAACACTACATGTATCTTGTTAGCAGCCTACATGTATCTTGTTAGCAGCTTGAGAACACTACATGTATCTTGTTAGCAGCCTGAGAACACTACATGTATCTTGTTAGCAGCCTGAGAACACTACATGTATCTTGTTAGCAGCCTACATGTATCTTGTTAGCAGCCTGCATGTTTCTTGTTAGCAGCCTGAGAACACCACATGTATCTTGTTAGCAGCCTACATGTATCTTGTTAGCAGCTTGAGAACACTACATGTATCTTGTTAGCAGCCTACATGTATCTTGTTAGCAGCTTGAGAACACTACATGTATCTTGTTAGCAGCCTACATGTATCTTGTTAGCAGCCTACATGTATCTTGTTAGCAGCCTACATGTATCTTGTTAGCAGCTTGAGAACACTACATGTATCTTGTTAGCAGCTTGAGAACACTACATGTATCTTGTTAGCAGCCTACATGTATCTTGTTAGCAGCTTGAGAACACTACATGTATCTTGTTAGCAGCCTACATGTATCTTGTTAGCAGCCTACATGTATCTTGTTAGCAGCCTGCATGTATCTTGTTAGCAGCCTACATGTATCTTGTTAGCAGCCTACATGTATCTTGTTAGCAGCTTGAGAACACTACATGTATCTTGTTAGCAGCCTACATGTATCTTGTTAGCAGCCTACATGTATCTTGTTAGCAGCCTACATGTATCTTGTTAGCAGCCTACATGTATCTTGTTAGCAGCCTACATGTATCTTGTTAGCAGCCTGAGAACACTACATGTATCTTGTTAGCAGCCTACATGTATCTTGTTAGCAGCTTGAGAACACTACATGTATCTTGTTAGCAGCCTACATGTATCTTGTTAGCAGCCTACATGTATCTTGTTAGCAGCCTACATGTATCTTGTTAGCAGCCTACATGTATCTTGTTAGCAGCCTGCATGTATCTTGTTAGCAGCCTACATGTATCTTGTTAGCAGCCTGCATGTATCTTGTTAGCAGCCTACATGTATCTTGTTAGCAGCCTACATGTATCTTGTTAGCAGCCTGCATGTATCTTGTTAGCAGCCTACATGTATCTTGTTAGCGGCCTACATGTATCTTGTTAGCAGCCTACATGTATCTTGTTAGCAGCCTACATGTATCTTGTTAGCAGCTTGAGAACACTACATGTATCTTGTTAGCAGCCTACATGTATCTTGTTAGCAGCCTACATGTATCTTGTTAGCAGCCTACATGTATCTTGTTAGCAGCCTACATGTATCTTGTTAGCAGCCTACATGTATCTTGTTAGCAGCCTACATGTATCTTGTTAGCAGCCTACATGTATCTTGTTAGCAGCCTACATGTATCTTGTTAGCAGCCTACATGTATCTTGTTAGCAGCCTACATGTATCTTGTTAGCAGCCTACATGTATCTTGTTAGCAGCCTACATGTATCTTGTTAGCAGCCTACATGTATCTTGTTAGCAGCCTACATGTATCTTGTTAGCAGCCTGCATGTATCTTGTTAGCAGCCTACATGTATCTTGTTAGCAGCCTACATGTATCTTGTTAGCAGCCTACATGTATCTTGTTAGCAGCCTACATGTATCTTGTTAGCAGCCTACATGTATCTTGTTAGCAGCCTGCATGTATCTTGTTAGCAGCCTACATGTATCTTGTTAGCAGCCTGCATGTATCTTGTTAGCAGCCTACATGTATCTTGTTAGCAGCCTGCATGTATTTTGTTAGCAGCCTACATGTATCGTGTTAGCAGCCTACATGTATCTTATTAGCAGCCTACATATATCTTGTTAGCAGCCTACATGTATCTTGTTAGCAGCCTACATGTATCTTGTTAGCAGCCTACATGTATCTTGTTAGCAGCCTACATGTATCTTGTTAGCAGCCTACATGTATCTTGTTAGCAGCCTACATGTATCTTGTTAGCAGCCTACATGTATCTTGTTAGCAGCCTACATGTATCTTGTTAGCAGCCTACATGTATCTTGTTAGCAGCCTACATGTATCTTGTTAGCAGCCTACATGTATCTTGTTAGCAGCCTACATGTATCTTGTTAGCAGCCTACATGTATCTTGTTAGCAGCCTACATGTATCTTGTTAGCAGCCTACATGTATCTTGTTAGCAGCCTGCATGTATCTTGTTAGCAGCCTACATGTATCTTGTTAGCAGCCTACATGTATCTTGTTAGCAGCCTACATGTATCTTGTTAGCAGCCTACATGTATCTTGTTAGCAGCCTACATGTATCTTGTTAGCAGCCTGCATGTATCTTGTTAGCAGCCTACATGTATCTTGTTAGCAGCCTGCATGTATCTTGTTAGCAGCCTACATGTATCTTGTTAGCAGCCTGCATGTATCTTGTTAGCAGCCTGCATGTATCTTGTTAGCAGCCTGCATGTATCTTGTTAGCAGCCTACATGTATCTTGTTAGCAGCTTGAGAACACTACTTGTATCTTGTTAGCAGCCTACATGTATCTTGTTAGCAGCCTACATGTATCTTGTTAGCAGCCTACATGTATCTTGTTAGCAGCTTGAGAACACTACATGTATCTTGTTAGCAGCCTACATGTATCTTGTTAGCAGCCTACATGTATCTTGTTAGCAGCCTACATGTATCTTGTTAGCAGCTTGAGAACACCACATGTATCTTGTTAGCAGCCTACATGTATCTTGTTAGCAGCCTGCATGTATCTTGTTAGCAGCCTACATGTATCTTGTTAGCAGCCTAAATGTATCTTGTTAGCAGCCTGCATGTATCTTGTTAGCAGCCTACATGTATCTTGTTAGCAGCCTACATGTATCTTGTTAGCAGCTTGAGAACACTACATGTATCTTGTTAGCAGCCTACATGTATCTTGTTAGCAGCCTACATGTATCTTGTTAGCAGCCTACATGTATCTTGTTAGCAGCTTGAGAACACTACATGTATCTTGTTAGCAGCCTGCATGTATCTTGTTAGCAGCCTACATGTATCTTGTTAGCAGCCTGAGAACACTACATGTATCTTGTTAGCAGCCTGGGAACACTACATGTATCTTGTTAGCAGCTTGAGAACACTGCATGTATCTTGTTAGCAGCCTGGGAACACTACATGTATCTTGTTAGCAGCCTGAGAACACTACATGTATCTTGTTAGCAGCATACATGTATCTTGTTAGCAGCTTGAGAACACTACATGTATCTTGTTAGCAGCCTACATGTATCTTGTTAGCAGCTTGAGAACACTACATGTATCTTGTTAGCAGCCTACATGTATCTTGTTAGCAGCCTACATGTATCTTGTTAGCAGCCTACATGTATCTTGTTAGCAGCTTGAGAACACTACATGTATCTTGTTAGCAGCTTGAGAACACTACATGTATCTTGTTAGCAGCCTACATGTATCTTGATAGCAGCCTACATGTATCTTGTTAGCAGCCTACATGTATCTTGTTAGCAGCTTGAGAACACTACATGTATCTTGTTAGCAGCTTGAGAACACTACATGTATCGTGTTAGCAGCCTACATGTATCTTGTTAGCAGCTTGAGAACACTACATGTATCTTGTTAGCAGCCTACATGTATCTTGTTAGCAGCTTGAGAACACTACATGTATCTTGTTAGCAGCCTACATGTATCTTGTTAGCAGCCTACATGTATCTTGTTAGCAGCCTACATGTATCTTGTTAGCAGCCTACATGTATCTTGTTAGCAGCCTACATGTATCTTGTTAGCAGCCTACATGTATCTTGTTAGCAGCCTACATGTATCTTGTTAGCAGCCTACATGTATCTTGTTAGCAGCCTGAGAACATTACAAGTATCTTGTTAGCAGCCTACATGTATCTTGTTAGCAGCCTGAGAACACTACATGTATCTTGTTAGCAGCCTACATGTATCTTGTTAGCAGCTTGAGAACACTACATGTATCTTGTTAGCAGCCTACATGTATCTTGTTAGCAGCCTACATGTATCTTGTTAGCAGCCTACATGTATCTTGTTAGCAGCTTGAGAACACTACATGTATCTTGTTAGCAGCTTGAGAACACTACATGTATCTTGTTAGCAGCCTACATGTATCTTGTTAGCAGCTTGAGAACACTACATGTATCTTGTTAGCAGCCTACATGTATCTTGTTAGCAGCCTACATGTATCTTGTTAGCAGCCTGCATGTATCTTGTTAGCAGCCTACATGTATCTTGTTAGCAGCCTACATGTATCTTGTTAGCAGCTTGAGAACACTACATGTATCTTGTTAGCAGCCTACATGTATCTTGTTAGCAGCCTACATGTATCTTGTTAGCAGCCTACATGTATCTTGTTAGCAGCCTACATGTATCTTGTTAGCAGCCTACATGTATCTTGTTAGCAGCCTGAGAACACTACATGTATCTTGTTAGCAGCCTACATGTATCTTGTTAGCAGCTTGAGAACACTACATGTATCTTGTTAGCAGCCTACATGTATCTTGTTAGCAGCCTACATGTATCTTGTTAGCAGCCTACATGTATCTTGTTAGCAGCCTACATGTATCTTGTTAGCAGCCTACATGTATCTTGTTAGCAGCCTACATGTATCTTGTTAGCAGCTTGAGAACACTACATGTTTCTTGTTAGCAGCCTACATGTATCTTGTTAGCAGCCTACATGTATCTTGTTAGCAGCCTACATGTATCTTGTTAGCAGCTTGAGAACACTACATGTATCTTGTTAGCAGCCTGCATGTATCTTGTTAGCAGCCTACATGTATCTTGTTAGCAGCCTGAGAACACTACATGTATCTTGTTAGCAGCCTGGGAACACTACATGTATCTTGTTAGCAGCCTGAGAACACTACATGTATCTTGTTAGCAGCCTGAGAACACTACATGTATCTTGTTAGCAGCCTGGGAACACTACATGTATCTTGTTAGCAGCCTGAGAACACTACATGTATCTTGTTAGCAGCCTGCATGTATCTTGTTAGCAGCCTACATGTATCTTGTTAGCAGCCTGAGAACACTACATGTATCTTGTTAGCAGCCTGGGAACACTACATGTATCTTGTTAGCAGCCTGAGAACACTACATGTATCTTGTTAGCAGCCTGAGAACACTACATGTATCTTGTTAGCAGCCTGGGAACACTACATGTATCTTGTTAGCAGCCTGAGAACTCTACATGTATCTTGTTAGCAGCCTGTATGTATCTTGTTAGCAGCCTACATGTATCTTGTTAGCAGCCTGAGAACACTACATGTATCTTGTTAGCAGCCTGGGAACACTACATGTATCTTGTTAGCAGCCTGAGAACACTACATGTATCTTGTTAGCAGCCTGAGAACACTACATGTATCTTGTTAGCAGCCTGAGAACACTACATGTATCTTGTTAGCAGCCTACATGTATCTTGTTAGCAGCCTGAGAACACTACATGTATCTTGTTAGCAGCCTGAGAACACTACATGTATCTTGTTAGCAGCCTGAGAACACTACATGTATCTTGTTAGCAGCCTACATGTATCTTGTTAGCAGCCTACATGTATCTTGTTAGCAGCCTACATGTATCTTGTTAGCAGCCTACATGTATCTTGTTAGCAGCCTACATGTATCTTGTTAGCAGCCTACATGTATCTTGTTAGCAGCTTGAGAACACTACATGTATCTTGTTAGCAGCCTACATGTATCTTGTTAGCAGCCTACATGTATCTTGTTAGCAGCCTACATGTATCTTGTTAGCAGCCTACATGTATCTTGTTAGCAGCTTGAGAACACCACATGTATCTTGTTAGCAGCCTACATGTATCTTGTTAGCAGCCTGCATGTATCTTGTTAGCAGCCTACATGTATCTTGTTAGCAGCTTGAGAACACTACATGTATCTTGTTAGCAGCCTACATGTATCTTGTTAGCAGCTTGAGAACACTACATGTATCTTGTTAGCAGCCTGCATGTATCTTGTTAGCAGCCTACATGTATCTTGTTAGCAGCCTGCATGTATCTTGTTAGCAGCCTACATGTATCTTGTTAGCAGCTTGAGAACACTACATGTATCTTGTTAGCAGCCTGAGAACACTACATGTATCTTGTTAGCAGCCTACATGTATCTTGTTAGCAGCTTGAGAACACTACATGTATCTTGTTAGCAGCCTGAGAACACTACATGTATCTTGTTAGCAGCCTGAGAACACTACATGTATCTTGTTAGCAGCCTACATGTATCTTGTTAGCAGCCTGCATGTTTCTTGTTAGCAGCCTGAGAACACCACATGTATCTTGTTAGCAGCCTACATGTATCTTGTTAGCAGCTTGAGAACACTACATGTATCTTGTTAGCAGCCTACATGTATCTTGTTAGCAGCTTGAGAACACTACATGTATCTTGTTAGCAGCCTACATGTATCTTGTTAGCAGCCTACATGTATCTTGTTAGCAGCCTACATGTATCTTGTTAGCAGCTTGAGAACACTACATGTATCTTGTTAGCAGCTTGAGAACACTACATGTATCTTGTTAGCAGCCTACATGTATCTTGTTAGCAGCTTGAGAACACTACATGTATCTTGTTAGCAGCCTACATGTATCTTGTTAGCAGCCTACATGTATCTTGTTAGCAGCCTGCATGTATCTTGTTAGCAGCCTACATGTATCTTGTTAGCAGCCTACATGTATCTTGTTAGCAGCTTGAGAACACTACATGTATCTTGTTAGCAGCCTACATGTATCTTGTTAGCAGCCTACATGTATCTTGTTAGCAGCCTACATGTATCTTGTTAGCAGCCTACATGTATCTTGTTAGCAGCCTACATGTATCTTGTTAGCAGCCTGAGAACACTACATGTATCTTGTTAGCAGCCTACATGTATCTTGTTAGCAGCTTGAGAACACTACATGTATCTTGTTAGCAGCCTACATGTATCTTGTTAGCAGCCTACATGTATCTTGTTAGCAGCCTACATGTATCTTGTTAGCAGCCTACATGTATCTTGTTAGCAGCCTACATGTATCTTGTTAGCAGCCTACATGTATCTTGTTAGCAGCTTGAGAACACTACATGTTTCTTGTTAGCAGCCTACATGTATCTTGTTAGCAGCCTACATGTATCTTGTTAGCAGCCTACATGTATCTTGTTAGCAGCTTGAGAACACTACATGTATCTTGTTAGCAGCCTGCATGTATCTTGTTAGCAGCCTACATGTATCTTGTTAGCAGCCTGAGAACACTACATGTATCTTGTTAGCAGCCTGGGAACACTACATGTATCTTGTTAGCAGCCTGAGAACACTACATGTATCTTGTTAGCAGCCTGAGAACACTACATGTATCTTGTTAGCAGCCTGGGAACACTACATGTATCTTGTTAGCAGCCTGTGAACACTACATGTATCTTGTTAGCAGCCTGCATGTATCTTGTTAGCAGCCTACATGTATCTTGTTAGCAGCCTGAGAACACTACATGTATCTTGTTAGCAGCCTGGGAACACTACATGTATCTTGTTAGCAGCCTGAGAACACTACATGTATCTTGTTAGCAGCCTGAGAACACTACATGTATCTTGTTAGCAGCCTGGGAACACTACATGTATCTTGTTAGCAGCCTGAGAACACTACATGTATCTTGTTAGCAGCCTGCATGTATCTTGTTAGCAGCCTACATGTATCTTGTTAGCAGCCTGAGAACACTACATGTATCTTGTTAGCAGCCTGGGAACACTACATGTATCTTGTTAGCAGCCTGAGAACACTACATGTATCTTGTTAGCAGCCTGAGAACACTACATGTATCTTGTTAGCAGCCTGAGAACACTACATGTATCTTGTTAGCAGCCTACATGTATCTTGTTAGCAGCCTGAGAACACTACATGTATCTTGTTAGCAGCCTGAGAACACTACATGTATCTTGTTAGCAGCCTGAGAACACTACATGTATCTTGTTAGCAGCCTACATGTATCTTGTTAGCAGCCTACATGTATCTTGTTAGCAGCCTACATGTATCTTGTTAGCAGCCTACATGTATCTTGTTAGCAGCCTACATGTATCTTGTTAGCAGCCTACATGTATCTTGTTAGCAGCTTGAGAACACTACATGTATCTTGTTAGCAGCCTACATGTATCTTGTTAGCAGCCTACATGTATCTTGTTAGCAGCCTACATGTATCTTGTTAGCAGCCTACATGTATCTTGTTAGCAGCTTGAGAACACCACATGTATCTTGTTAGCAGCCTACATGTATCTTGTTAGCAGCCTGCATGTATCTTGTTAGCAGCCTACATGTATCTTGTTAGCAGCTTGAGAACATTACATGTATCTTGTTAGCAGCCTACATGTATCTTGTTAGCAGCTTGAGAACACTACATGTATCTTGTTAGCAGCCTGCATGTATCTTGTTAGCAGCCTACATGTATCTTGTTAGCAGCCTGCATGTATCTTGTTAGCAGCCTACATGTATCTTGTTAGCAGCTTGAGAACACTACATGTATCTTGTTAGCAGCCTGAGAACACTACATGTATCTTGTTAGCAGCCTACATGTATCTTGTTAGCAGCTTGAGAACACTACATGTATCTTGTTAGCAGCCTGAGAACACTACATGTATCTTGTTAGCAGCCTGAGAACACTACATGTATCTTGTTAGCAGCCTACATGTATCTTGTTAGCAGCCTGCATGTTTCTTGTTAGCAGCCTGAGAACACCACATGTATCTTGTTAGCAGCCTACATGTATCTTGTTAGCAGCTTGAGAACACTACATGTATCTTGTTAGCAGCCTACATGTATCTTGTTAGCAGCCTGCATGTATCTTGTTAGCAGCCTACATGTATCTTGTTAGCAGCCTGCATGTATCTTGTTAGCAGCCTGTATGTATCTTGTTAGCAGCCTACATGTATCTTGTTAGCAGCTTGAGAACACTACATGTATCTTGTTAGCAGCCTGAGAACACCACATGTATCTTGTTAGCAGCCTACATGTATCTTGTTAGCAGCCTACATGTATCTTGTTAGCAGCCTGCATGTATCTTGTTAGCAGCCTACATGTATCTTGTTAGCAGCCTGCATGTATCTTGTTAGCAGCCTACATGTATCTTGTTAGCAGCCTGCATGTATCTTGTTAGCAGCCTACAAGTATCTTGTTAGCAGCCTGCATGTATCTTGTTAGCAGCCTACATGTATCTTGTTAGCAGCTTGAGAACACTACATGTATCTTGTTAGCAGCCTGCATGTATCTTGTTAGCAGCCTACATGTATCTTGTTAGCAGCATACATGTTTCTTGTTAGCAGCCTACATGTATCTTATTAGCAGCCTACATGTATCTTGTTAGCAGCCTGAGAACACTACATGTATCTTGTTAGCAGCCTACATGTATCTTGTTAGCAGCCTACATGTATCTTGTTAGCAGCCTGAGAACACTACATGTATCTTGTTAGCAGCCTACATGTATCTTGTTAGCAGCCTGCATGTATCTTGTTAGCAGCCTACATGTATCTTGTTAGCAGCCTGCATGTATCTTGTTAGCAGCCTGTATGTATCTTGTTAGCAGCCTACATGTATCTTGTTAGCAGCTTGAGAACACTACATGTATCTTGTTAGCAGTCTGAGAACACCACATGTATCTTGTTAGCAGCCTACATGTATCTTGTTAGCAGCCTACATGTATCTTGTTAGCAGCCTGCATGTATCTTGTTAGCAGCCTACATGTATCTTGTTAGCAGCCTGCATGTATCTTGTTAGCAGCCTACATGTATCTTGTTAGCAGCCTGCATGTATCTTGTTAGCAGCCTACAAGTATCTTGTTAGCAGCCTGCATGTATCTTGTTAGCAGCCTACATGTATCTTGTTAGCAGCTTGAGAACACTACATGTATCTTGTTAGCAGCCTGCATGTATCTTGTTAGCAGCCTGAGAACACTACATGTATCTTGTTAGCAGCATGCATGTATCTTGTTAGCAGCCTGCATGTATCTTGTTAGCAGCCTGCATGTATCTTGTTAGCAGCATACATGTTTATTGTTAGCAGCCTACATGTATCTTATTAGCAGCCTACATGTATCTTGTTAGCAGCCTGAGAACACTACATGTATCTTATTAGCAGCCTACATGTATCTTATTAGCAGCCTACATGTATCTTGTTAGCAGCCTACATGTATCTTATTAGCAGCCTGAGAACACTACATGTATCTTGTTAGCAGGCTACATGTATCTTGTTAGCAGCCTACATGTATCTTGTTAGCAGCCTACATGTATCTTGTTAGCAGCCTACATGTATCTTATTAGCAGCCTACATGTATCTTATTAGCAGCCTGAGAACACTACATGTATCTTGTTAGCAGCCTACATGTCTCTTATTAGCAGCCTACATGTATCTTATTAGCAGCCTGAGAACACTACATGTATCTTATTAGCAGCCTACATGTATCTTGTTAGCAGCCTACATGTATCTTGTTTGCAGCCTACATGTATCTTGTTAGCAGCCTACATGTATCTTATTAGCAGCCTACATGTATCTTATTAGCAGCCTGAGAACACTACATGTATCTTGTTAGCAGCCTACATGTATCTTATTAGCAGCCTGAGAACACTACATGTATCTTGTTAGCAGCCTACATGTATCTTGTTAGCAGCCTACATGTATCTTATTAGCAGCCTACATGTATCTTATTAGCAGCCTACATGTATCTTATTAGCAGCCTACATGTATCTTATTAGCAGCCTGAGAACACTACATGTCTCTTATTAGCAGCCTACATGTATCTTATTAGCAGCCTACATGTATCTTGTTAGCAGCCTACATGTTTCTTGTTAGCAGCCTACATGTATCTTATTAGCAGCCTGAGAACACTACATGTATCTTGTTAGCAGCCTACATGTTTCTTGTTAGCAGCCTGAGAACACTACAAGTATCTTGTTAGCAGCCTACATGTTTCTTGTTAGCAGCCTACATGTATCTTATTAGCAGCCTGAGAACACTACATGTATCTTGTTAGCAGCCTACATGTTTCTTGTTAGCAGCCTACATGTATCTTATTAGCAGCCTACATGTTTCTTGTTAGCAGCCTGAGAACACTACATGTCTCTTATTAGCAGCCTACATGTATCTTATTAGCAGCCTACATGTATCTTGTTAGCAGCCTACATGTTTCTTGTTAGCAGCCTACATGTATCTTATTAGCAGCCTGAGAACACTACATGTATCTTGTTAGCAGCCTACATGTTTCTTGTTAGCAGCCTACATGTATCTTATTAGCAGCCTACATGTATCTTATTAGCAGCCTACATGTATCTTATTAGCAGCCTACATGTATCTTATTAGCAGCCTGAGAACACTACAAGTATCTTGTTAGCAGCCTACATGTTTCTTGTTAGCAGCCTACATGTTTCTTGTTAGCAGCCTACATGTTTCTTGTTAGCAGCCTACATGTCTCTTGTTAGCAGCCTACATGTATCTTGTTAGCAGCCTACATGTCTCTTGTTAGCAGCCTACATGTATCTTGTTAGCAGCCTACATGTATCTTATTAGCAGCCTACATGTATCTTATTAGCAGCCTGAGAACACTACATGTATCTTGTTAGCAGCCTACATGTTTCTTGTTAGCAGCCTACATGTATCTTGTTAGCAGCCTACATGTATCTCATTAGCAGCCTACATGTATCTTATTAGCAGCCTACATGTTTCTTGTTAGCAGCCTACATGTTTCTTGTTAGCAGCCTACATGTATCTTATTAGCAGCCTACATGTATCTTGTTAGCAGCCTACATGTTTCTTGTTAGCAGCCTACATGTTTCTTGTTAGCAGCCTACATGTATCTTATTAGCAGCCTACATGTATCTTATTAGCAGCCTGAGAACACTACATGTATCTTGTTAGCAGCCTACATGTATCTTGTTAGCAGCCTACATGTTTCTTGTTAGCAGCCTACATGTATCTTATTAGCAGCCTACATGTATCTTATTAGCAGCCTGAGAACACTACATGTATCTTGTTAGCAGCCTACATGTATCTTGTTAGCAGCCTACATGTATCTTATTAGCAGCCTGAGAACACTACATGTATCTTGTTAGCAGCCTACATGTATCTTGTTAGCAGCCTACATGTTTCTTGTTAGCAGCCTACATGTATCTTTTTAGCAGCCTACATGTATCTTATTAGCAGCCTACATGTATCTTATTAGCAGCCTACATGTATCTTATTAGCAGCCTACATGTATCTTATTAGCAGCCTACATGTATCTTATTAGCACCCTACATGTATCTTATTAGCAGCCTACATGTATCTTATTAGCAGCCTACATGTATCTTATTAGCAGCCTACATGTATCTTATTAGCAGCCTACATGTATCTTGTTAGCAGCCTACATGTTTCTTGTTAGCAGCCTACATGTATCTTATTAGCAGCCTACATGTATCTTATTAGCAGCCTGAGAACACTACATGTATCTTATTAGCAGCCTACATGTATCTTGTTAGCAGCCTACATGTATCTTGTTAGCAGCCTACATGTATCTTGTTAGCAGCCTACATGTATCTTATTAGCAGCCTACATGTATCTTATTAGCAGCCTGAGAACACTACATGTATCTTATTAGCAGCCTACATGTATCTTATTAGCAGCCTACATGTATCTTATTAGCAGCCTACATGTATCTTATTAGCAGCCTACATGTATCTTATTAGCAGCCTGAGAACACTACATGTATCTTATTAGCAGCCTACATGTCTCTTATTAGCAGCCTACATGTATCTTATTAGCAGCCTACATGTATCTTATTAGCAGCCTGAGAACACTACATGTATCTTGTTAGCAGCCTACATGTATCTTGTTAGCAGCCTACATGTATCTTGTTAGCAGCCTACATGTATCTTATTAGCAGCCTACATGTATCTTATTAGCAGCCTACATGTATCTTGGTAGCAGCCTACATGTATCTTATTAGCAGCCGGAGAACACTACATGTATCTTATTAGCAGCCTACATGTATCTTATTAGCAGCCTGAGAACACTACATGTATCTTGTTAGCAGCCTACATGTATCTTGTTAGCAGCCTACATGTATCTTGTTAGCAGCCTACATGTTTCTTGTTAGCAGCCTACATGTATCTTATTAGCAGCCTACATGTATCTTATTAGCAGCCTACATGTATCTTATTAGCAGCCTGAGAACACTACATGTATCTTGTTAGCAGCCTACATGTATCTTGTTAGCAGCCTACATGTATCTTGTTAGCAGCCTACATGTTTCTTGTTAGCAGCCTACATGTATCTTATTAGCAGCCTACATGTATCTTATTAGCAGCCTACATGTATCTTATTAGCAGCCTACATGTATCTTATTAGCAGCCTACATGTATCTTATTAGCAGCCTACATGTATCTTATTAGCAGCCTGAGAACACTACATGTATCTTGTTAGCAGCCTACATGTATCTTATTAGCAGCCTACATGTATCTTGTTAGCAGCTTACATGTATCTTGTTAGCAGCCTACATGTATCTTGTTAGCAGCCTACATGTTTCTTGTTAGCAGCCTACATGTATCTTATTAGCAGCCTACATGTATCTTATTAGCAGCCTACATGTATCTTATTAGCAGCCTACATGTATCTTATTAGCAGCCTACATGTATCTTATTAGCAGCCTACATGTATCTTATTAGCAGCCTGAGAACACTACATGTATCCTGTTAGCAGCCTACATGTTTCTTGTTAGCAGCCTACATGTATCTTATTAGCAGCCTACATGTATCTTATTAGCAGCCTACATGTATCTTATTAGCAGCCTACATGTATCTTGTTAGCAGCCTACATGTATCTTATTAGCAGCCTGAGAACACTACATGTATCTTATTAGCAGCCTACATGTATCTTGTTAGCAGCCTACATGTATCTTGTTAGCAGCCTACATGTATCTTGTTAGCAGCCTACATGTATCTTATTAGCAGCCTACATGTATCTTATTAGCAGCCTGAGAACACTACATGTATCTTATTAGCAGCCTACATGTATCTTATTAGCAGCCTACATGTATCTTGTTAGCAGCCTACATGTATCTTATTAGCAGCCTGAGAACACTACATGTATCTTATTAGCAGCCTACATGTATCTTGTTAGCAGCCTACATGTATCTTATTAGCAGCCTACATGTATCTTATTAGCAGCCTGAGAACACTACATGTATCTTATTAGCAGCCTACATGTATCTTATTAGCAGCCTACATGTATCTTATTAGCAGCCTACATGTATCTTATTAGCAGCCTACATGTATCTTATTAGCAGCCTACATGTATCTTGTTAGCAGCCTGAGAACACTACATGTATCTTATTAGCAGCCTACATGTATCTTATTATCAGCCTACATGTATCTTATTAGAAGCCTACATGTATCTTATTAGCAGCCTACATGTATCTTATTAGCAGCCTGAGAACACTACATGTATCTTATTAGCAGCCTACATGTATCTTATTAGCAGCATACATGTCTCTTATTAGCAGCCTGAGAACACTACATGTATCTTATTAGCAGCCTACATGTATCTTATTAGCAGCCTACATGTATCTTATTAGCAGCCTGAGAACACTACATGTCTCTTATTAGCAGCCTACATGTATCTTATTAGCAGCCTACATGTCTCTTATTAGCAGCCTGAGAACACTACATGTATCTTATTAGCAGCCTACATGTATCTTATTAGCAGCCTACATGTATCTTGTTAGCAGCCTGAGAACACTACATGTATCTTATTAGCAGCCTACATGTATCTTATTAGCAGCCTACATGTATCTTATTAGCAGCCTGAGAACACTACATGTATCTTATTAGCAGCCTACATGTATCTTGTTAGCAGCCTGAGAACACTACATGTATCTTATTAGCAGCCTGAGAACACTACATGTATCTTATTAGCAGCCTGAGAACACTACATGTATCTTATTAGCAGCCTACATGTATCTTATTAGCAGCCTGAGAACACTACATGTATCTTATTAGCAGCCTACATGTATCTTATTAGCAGCCTACATGTATCTTATTAGCAGCCTACATGTATCTTGTTAGCAGCCTACATGTCTCTTATTAGCAGCCTACATGTATCTTATTAGCAGCCTACATGTATCTTATTAGCAGCCTACATGTATCTTATTAGCAGCCTACATGTATCTTATTAGCAGCCTGAGAACACTACATGTATCTTATTAGCAGCCTACATGTATCTTATTAGCAGCCTGAGAACACTACATGTATCTTGTTAGCAGCCTACATGTATCTTGTTAGCAGCCTACATGTATCTTATTAGCAGCCTACATGTATCTTGTTAGCAGCCTACATGTATCTTGTTAGCAGCCTACATGTATCTTATTAGCAGCCTGAGAACACTACATGTATCTTGTTAGCAGCCTACATGTATCTTGTTAGCAGCCTACATGTATCTTATTAGCAGCCTACATGTTTCTTGTTAGCAGCCTACATGTATCTTATTAGCAGCCTACATGTATCTTATTAGCAGCCTACATGTATCTTATTAGCAGCCTGAGAACACTACATGTATCTTGTTAGCAGCCTACGTGTATCTTGTTAGCAGCCTACATGTATCTTATTAGCAGCCTACATGTATCTTGTTAGCAGCCTACATGTTTCTTATTAGCAGCCTACATGTATCTTATTAGCAGCCTGAGAACACTACATGTCTCTTATTAGCAGCCTACATGTATCTTGTTAGCAGCCTACATGTATCTTGTTAGCAGCCTACATGTATCTTGTTAGCAGCCTACATGTATCTTATTAGCAGCCTACATGTATCTTATTAGCAGCCTACATGTATCTTGTTAGCAGCCTACATGTATCTTATTAGCAGCCTACATGTATCTTATTAGCAGCCTGAGAACACTACATGTCTCTTGTTAGCAGCCTACATGTATCTTGTTAGCAGCCTACATGTATCTTGTTAGCAGCCTACATGTATCTTGTTAGCAGCCTACATGTATCTTATTAGCAGCCTGAGAACACTACATGTCTCTTATTAGCAGCCTACATGTATCTTGTTAGCAGCCTACATGTATCTTGTTAGCAGCCTACATGTCTCTTATTAGCAGCCTACATGTATCTTATTAGCAGCCTGAGAACACTACATGTCTCTTATTAGCAGCCTACATGTATCTTGTTAGCAGCCTACATGTATCTTGTTAGCAGCCTACATGTATCTTATTAGCAGCCTACATGTATCTTATTAGCAGCCTGAGAACACTACATGTATCTTGTTAGCAGCCTACATGTATCTTATTAGCAGCCTACATGTATCTTGTTAGCAGCCTACATGTCTCTTATTAGCAGCCTACATGTATCTTATTAGCAGCCTGAGAACACTACATGTCTCTTATTAGCAGCCTACATGTATCTTGTTAGCAGCCTACATGTATCTTGTTAGCAGCCTACATGTATCTTATTAGCAGCCTGAGAACACTACATGTCTCTTATTAGCAGCCTACATGTATCTTGTTAGCAGCCTACATGTATCTTGTTAGCAGCCTACATGTATCTTGTTAGCAGCCTACATGTATCTTATTAGCAGCCTACATGTATCTTATTAGCAGCCTGAGAACACCACATGTATCTTGTTAGCAGCCTACATGTATCTTGTTAGCAGCCTACATGTCTCTTATTAGCAGCCTACATGTATCTTATTAGCAGCCTGAGAACACTACATGTCTCTTATTAGCAGCCTACATGTATCTTGTTAGCAGCCTACATGTATCTTGTTAGCAGCCTACATGTATCTTATTAGCAGCCTACATGTATCTTATTAGCAGCCTACATGTATCTTGTTAGCAGCCTACATGTCTCTTATTAGCAGCCTACATGTCTCTTATTAGCAGCCTACATGTATCTTGTTAGCAGCCTACATGTATCTTGTTAGCAGCCTACATGTATCTTATTAGCAGCCTACATGTATCTTATTAGCAGCCTACATGTATCTTATTAGCAGACTGAGAACACTACATGTATCTTATTAGCAGCCTGAGAACACTACTTGTATCTTATTAGCAGCCTACATGTTTCTTGTTAGCAGCCTACATGTATCTTATTAGCAGCCTACATGTATCTTATTAGCAGCCTGAGAACACTACATGTATCTTGTTAGCAGCCTACATGTATCTTGTTAGCAGCCTACATGTATCTTATTAGCAGCCTGAGAACACTACATGTCTCTTATTAGCAGCCTACATGTATCTTGTTAGCAGCCTACATGTATCTTGTTAGCAGCCTACATGTATCTTGTTAGCAGCCTACATGTCTCTTATTAGCAGCCTACATGTATCTTATTAGCAGCCTGAGAACACTACATGTCTCTTATTAGCAGCCTACATGTATCTTGTTAGCAGCCTACATGTATCTTGTTAGCAGCCTGAGAACACTACATGTATCTTGTTAGCAGCCTACATGTCTCTTATTAGCAGCCTACATGTATCTTATTAGCAGCCTGAGAACACTACATGTCTCTTATTAGCAGCCTACATGTATCTTGTTAGCAGCCTACATGTATCTTGTTAGCAGCCTACATGTATCTTATTAGCAGCCTACATGTATCTTATTAGCAGCCTACATGTATCTTGTTAGCAGCCTACATGTCTCTTATTAGCAGCCTACATGTCTCTTATTAGCAGCCTACATGTATCTTATTAGCAGCCTACATGTATCTTGTTAGCAGCCTACATGTCTCTTATTAGCAGCCTACATGTCTCTTATTAGCAGCCTACATGTCTCTTATTAGCAGCCTACATGTCTCTTATTAGCAGCCTACATGTATCTTGTTAGCAGCATACATGTATCTTGTTAGCAGCCTACATGTATCTTATTAGCAGCCTACATGTATCTTATTAGCAGCCTACATGTATCTTGTTAGCAGCCTACATGTCTCTTATTAGCAGCCTACATGTCTCTTATTAGCAGCCTACATGTATCTTATTAGCAGCCTACATGTATCTTGTTAGCAGCCTACATGTCTCTTATTAGCAGCCTACATGTCTCTTATTAGCAGCCTACATGTCTCTTATTAGCAGCCTACATGTCTCTTATTAGCAGCCTACATGTCTCTTATTAGCAGCCTACATGTCTCTTATTAGCAGCCTACATGTCTCTTATTAGCAGCCTACATGTATCTTGTTAGCAGCCTACATGTATCTTGTTAGCAGCCTACATGTATCTTATTAGCAGCCTACATGTATCTTATTAGCAGCCTACATGTATCTTATTAGCAGCCTGAGAACACTACATGTATCTTATTAGCAGCCTGAGAACACTACATGTATCTTATTAGCAGCCTACATGTTTCTTGTTAGCAGCCTACATGTATCTTATTAGCAGCCTACATGTATCTTATTAGCAGCCTGAGAACACTACATGTATCTTGTTAGCAGCCTACATGTATCTTGTTAGCAGCCTACATGTATCTTATTAGCAGCCTGAGAACACTACATGTCTCTTATTAGCAGCCTACATGTATCTTGTTAGCAGCCTACATGTATCTTGTTAGCAGCCTACATGTATCTTGTTAGCAGCCTACATGTCTCTTATTAGCAGCCTACATGTATCTTATTAGCAGCCTGAGAACACTACATGTCTCTTATTAGCAGCCTACATGTATCTTGTTAGCAGCCTACATGTATCTTGTTAGCAGCCTGAGAACACTACATGTATCTTGTTAGCAGCCTACATGTCTCTTATTAGCAGCCTACATGTATCTTATTAGCAGCCTGAGAACACTACATGTCTCTTATTAGCAGCCTACATGTATCTTGTTAGCAGCCTACATGTATCTTGTTAGCAGCCTACATGTATCTTATTAGCAGCCTACATGTATCTTATTAGCAGCCTACATGTATCTTGTTAGCAGCCTACATGTCTCTTATTAGCAGCCTACATGTCTCTTATTAGCAGCCTACATGTATCTTATTAGCAGCCTACATGTATCTTGTTAGCAGCCTACATGTCTCTTATTAGCAGCCTACATGTTTCTTATTAGCAGCCTACATGTCTCTTATTAGCAGCCTACATGTCTCTTATTAGCAGCCTACATGTCTCTTGTTAGCAGCCTACATGTATCTTATTAGCAGCCTACATGTTTCTTGTTAGCAGCCTACATGTATCTTATTAGCAGCCTGAGAACACTACATGTATCTTGTTAGCAGCCTACATGTATCTTATTAGCAGCCTACATGTCTCTTATTAGCAGCCTACATGTATCTTATTAGCAGCCTACATGTATCTTATTAGCAGCCTGAGAACACTACATGTATCTTATTAGCAGCCTGAGAACACTACATGTATCTTATTAGCAGCCTACATGTATCTTGTTAGCAGCCTACATGTATCTTGTTAGCAGCCTACATGTATCTTATTAGCAGCCTACATGTATCTTATTAGCAGCCTACATGTATCTTATTAGCAGCCTGAGAACACTACATGTATCTTATTAGCAGCCTGAGAACACTACATGTATCTTATTAGCAGCCTACATGTATCTTGTTAGCAGCCTACATGTATCTTATTAGCAGCCTACATGTATCTTATTAGCAGCCTGAGAACACTACATGTATCTTGTTAGCAGCCTACATGTATCTTGTTAGCAGCCTACATGTATCTTATTAGCAGCCTACATGTATCTTGTTAGCAGCCTACATGTCTCTTATTAGCAGCCTACATGTATCTTATTAGCAGCCTGATAACACTACATGTCTCTTATTAGCAGCCTGAGAACACTACATGTCTCTTATTAGCAGCCTACATGTATCTTATTAGCAGCCTGAGAACACTACATGTCTCTTATTAGCAGCCTGAGAACACTACATGTATCTTGTTAGCAGCCTACATGTCTCTTATTAGCAGCCTACATGTCTCTTATTAGCAGCCTACATGTATCTTATTAGCCGCCTACATGTATCTTATTAGCAGCCTGAGAACACTACATGTCTCTTATTAGCAGCCTACATGTCTCTTATTAGCAGCCTACATGTATCTTATTAGCAGCCTGAGAACACTACATGTATCTTGTTAGCAGCCTACATGTATCTTATTAGCAGCCTGAGAACACTACATGTATCTTGTTAGCAGCCTACATGTATCTTATTAGCAGCCTACATGTCTCTTATTAGCAGCCTACATGTCTCTTATTAGCAGCCTGAGAACACTACATGTCTCTTATTAGCAGCCTACATGTCTCTTATTAGCAGCCTACATGTATCTTATTAGCAGCCTGAGAACACTACATGTATCTTATTAGCAGCCTACATGTCTCTTATTAGCAGCCTACATGTCTCTTATTAGCAGCCTACATGTCTCTTATTAGCAGCCTGAGAACACTACATGTCTCTTATTAGCAGCCTACATGTCTCTTATTAGCAGCCTGAGAACACTACATGTCTCTTATTAGCAGCCTACATGTCTCTTATTAGCAGCCTACATCTCTCTTATTAGCAGCCTACATGTCTCTTATTAGCAGCCTACATGTCTCTTATTAACAGCCTACATGTATCTTATTAGCAGCCTGAGAACACTACATGTATCTTATTAGCAGCCTGAGAACACTACATGTCTCTTATTAGCAGCCTACATGTCTCTTATTAGCAGCCTACATGTCTCTTATTAGCAGCCTACATGTCTCTTATTAGCAGCCTACATGTATCTTATTAGCAGCCTGAGAACACTACATGTATCTTATTAGCAGCCTGAGAACACTACATGTCTCTTATTAGCAGCCTACATGTCTCTTATTAGAAGCCTGAGAACACTACATGTCTCTTATTAGCAGCCTACATGTCTCTTATTAGCAGCCTACATGTCTCTTATTAGCAGCCTGAGAACACTACATGTATCTTATTAGCAGCCTGAGAACACTACATGTCTCTTATTAGCAGCCTACATGTATCTTATTAGCAGCCTACATGTCTCTTATTAGCAGCCTACATGTCTCTTATTAGCAGCCTACATGTCTCTTATTAGCAGCCTACATGTCTCTTATTAGCAGCCTACATGTCTCTTATTAGCAGCCTACATGTCTCTTATTAGCAGCCTACATGTATCTTATTAGCAGCCTACATGTCTCTTATTAGCAGCCTACATGTCTCTTATTAGCAGCCTACATGTCTCTTATTAGCAGCCTGAGAACACTACATGTATCTTATTAGCAGCCTACATGTCTCTTATTAGCAGCCTGAGAACACTACATGTCTCTTATTAGCAGCCTACATGTCTCTTATTAGCAGCCTACATGTCTCTTATTAGCAGCCTACATGTCTCTTATTAGCAGCCTACATGTCTCTTATTAGCAGCCTACATGTCTCTTATTAGCAGCCTACATGTATCTTATTAGCAGCCTACATGTATCTTATTAGCAGCCTGAGAACACTACATGTCTCTTATTAGCAGCCTGAGAACACTACATGTCTCTTATTAGCAGCCTACATGTCTCTTATTAGCAGCCTACATGTCTCTTATTAGCAGCCTACATGTCTCTTATTAGCAGCCTACATGTCTCTTATTAGCAGCCTACATGTCTCTTATTAGCAGCCTGAGAACACTACATGTCTCTTATTAGCAGCCTACATGTCTCTTATTAGCAGCCTACATGTATCTTATTAGCAGCCTACATGTCTCTTATTAGCAGCCTACATGTATCTTATTAGCAGCCTACATGTATCTTATTAGCAGCCTACATGTATCTTATTAGCAGCCTACATGTATCTTATTAGCAGCCTACATGTCTCTTATTAGCAGCCTACATGTCTCTTATTAGCAGCCTACATGTCTCTTATTAGCAGCCTACATGTCTCTTATTAGCAGCCTACATGTATCTTATTAGCAGCCTACATGTATCTTATTAGCAGCCTGAGAACACTACATGTCTCTTATTAGCAGCCTGAGAACACTACATGTCTCTTATTAGAAGCCTACATGTCTCTTATTAGCAGCCTACATGTCTCTTATTAGCAGCCTACATGTCTCTTATTAGCAGCCTACATGTCTCTTATTAGCAGCCTACATGTCTCTTATTAGCAGCCTGAGAACACTACATGTCTCTTATTAGCAGCCTACATGTCTCTTATTAGCAGCCTACATGTATCTTATTAGCAGCCTACATGTCTCTTATTAGCAGCCTACATGTATCTTATTAGCAGCCTACATGTATCTTATTAGCAGCCTACATGTATCTTATTAGCAGCCTACATGTATCTTATTAGCAGCCTACATGTATCTTATTAGCAGCCTACATGTCTCTTATTAGCAGCCTACATGTCTCTTATTAGCAGCCTACATGTCTCTTATTAGCAGCCTACATGTCTCTTATTAGCAGCCTACATGTCTCTTATTAGCAGCCTGAGAACACTACATGTCTCTTATTAGCAGCCTACATGTCTCTTATTAGCAGCCTGAGAACACTACATGTCTCTTATTAGCAGCCTACATGTCTCTTATTAGCAGCCTACATGTCTCTTATTAGCAGCCTACATGTCTCTTATTAGCAGCCTGAGAACACTACATGTCTCTTATTAGCAGCCTACATGTCTCTTATTAGCAGCCTACATGTATCTTATTAGCAGCCTACATGTCTCTTATTAGCAGCCTACATGTATCTTATTAGCAGCCTACATGTATCTTATTAGCAGCCTACATGTATCTTATTAGCAGCCTACATGTATCTTATTAGCAGCCTACATGTCTCTTATTAGCAGCCTACATGTCTCTTATTAGCAGCCTACATGTCTCTTATTAGCAGCCTACATGTCTCTTATTAGCAGCCTACATGTATCTTATTAGCAGCCTACATGTATCTTATTAGCAGCCTGAGAACACTACATGTCTCTTATTAGCAGCCTGAGAACACTACATGTCTCTTATTAGCAGCCTACATGTCTCTTATTAGCAGCCTACATGTCTCTTATTAGCAGCCTACATGTCTCTTATTAGCAGCCTACATGTCTCTTATTAGCAGCCTACATGTCTCTTATTAGCAGCCTGAGAACACTACATGTCTCTTATTAGCAGCCTACATGTCTCTTATTAGCAGCCTACATGTATCTTATTAGCAGCCTACATGTCTCTTATTAGCAGCCTACATGTATCTTATTAGCAGCCTACATGTATCTTATTAGCAGCCTACATGTATCTTATTAGCAGCCTACATGTATCTTATTAGCAGCCTACATGTATCTTATTAGCAGCCTACATGTCTCTTATTAGCAGCCTACATGTCTCTTATTAGCAGCCTACATGTCTCTTATTAGCAGCCTACATGTCTCTTATTAGCAGCCTACATGTCTCTTATTAGCAGCCTGAGAACACTACATGTCTCTTATTAGCAGCCTACATGTCTCTTATTAGCAGCCTGAGAACACTACATGTCTCTTATTAGCAGCCTACATGTCTCTTATTAGCAGCCTACATGTCTCTTATTAGCAGCCTACATGTCTCTTGTTAGCAGCCTGAGAACACTACATGTCTCTTATTAGCAGCCTACATGTCTCTTATTAGCAGCCTGAGAACACTACATGTCTCTTATTAGCAGCCTACATGTCTCTTATTAGCAGCCTGAGAACACTACATGTCTCTTATTAGCAGCCTACATGTCTCTTATTAGCAGCCTGAGAACACTACATGTATCTTATTAGCAGCCTACATGTCTCTTATTAGCAGCCTACATGTATCTTATTAGCAGCCTACATGTCTCTTATTAGCAGCCTACATGTCTCTTATTAGCAGCCTACATGTATCTTGTTAGCGACCTGATAACACTACATGTCTCTTATTAGCAGCCTACATGTATCTTGTTAGCGACCTGATAACACTACATGTCTCTTATTAGCAGCCTACATGTCTCTTATTAGCGACCTGATAACACTACATGTCTCTTATTAGCAGCCTACATGTATCTTGTTAGCGACCTGATAACACTACATGTATCTTATTAGCAGCCTACATGTCTCTTATTAGCAGCCTACATGTATCTTGTTAGCGACCTGATAACACTACATGTCTCTTATTATCAGCCTACATGTATCTTGTTAGCGACCTGATAACACTACATGTCTCTTATTAGCAGCCTACATGTCTCGTATTAGCAGCCTACATGTCTCTTATTAGCAGCCTACATGTCTCTTATTAGCAGCCTGAGAACACTACATGTCTCTTATTAGCAGCCTACATGTCTCTTATTAGCAGCCTGAGAACACTACATGTCTCTTATTAGCAGCCTACATGTCTCTTATTAGCAGCCTGAGAACACTACATGTCTCTTATTAGCAGCCTACATGTCTCTTATTAGCAGCCTACATGTCTCTTATTAGCAGCCTACATGTCTCTTATTAGCAGCCTACATGTCTCTTATTAGCAGCCTACATGTCTCTTATTAGCAGCCTACATGTCTCTTATTAGCAGCCTACATGTCTCTTATTAGCAGCCTACATGTCTCTTATTAGCAGCCTACATGTCTCTTATTAGCAGCCTACATGTCTCTTATTAGCAGCCTACATGTCTCTTATTAGCAGCCTACATGTCTCTTATTAGCAGCCTACTTGTCTCTTATTAGCAGCCTACATGTCTCTTATTAGCAGCCTACATGTCTCTTATTAGCAGCCTACATGTCTCTTATTAGCAGCCTACATGTCTCTTATTAGCAGCCTACATGTCTCTTATTAGCAGCCTACATGTCTCTTATTAGCAGCCTAAATGTCTCTTATTAGCAGCCTGAGAACACTACATGTCTCTTATTAGCAGCCTACATGTCTCTTATTAGCAGCCTGAGAACACTACATGTCTCTTATTAGCAGCCTACATGTCTCTTATTAGCAGCCTGAGAACACTACATGTCTCTTATTAGCAGCCTACATGTCTCTTATTAGCAGCCTACATGTCTCTTATTAGCAGCCTACATGTCTCTTATTAGCAGCCTACATGTCTCTTATTAGCAGCCTACATGTCTCTTATTAGCAGCCTACATGTCTCTTATTAGCAGCCTACATGTCTCTTATTAGCAGCCTACATGTCTCTTATTAGCAGCCTGAGAACACTACATGTATCTTATTAGCAGCCTGAGAACACTACATGTCTCTTATTAGCAGCCTACATGTATCTTATTAGCAGCCTACATGTCTCTTATTAGCAGCCTACATGTCTCTTATTAGCAGCCTACATGTCTCTTATTAGCAGCCTACATGTCTCTTATTAGCAGCCTACATGTCTCTTGTTAGCAGCCTACATGTCTCTTATTAGCAGCCTACATGTCTCTTATTAGCAGCCTACATGTCTCTTATTAGCAGCCTGAGAACACTACATGTATCTTATTAGAAGCCTACATGTCTCTTATTAGCAGCCTACATGTCTCTTATTAGCAGCCTACATGTCTCTTATTAGCAGCCTGAGAACACTACATGTATCTTATTAGCAGCCTACATGTCTCTTATTAGCAGCCTGAGAACACTACATGTCTCTTATTAGCAGCCTACATGTCTCTTATTAGCAGCCTACATGTATCTTATTAGCAGCCTGAGAACACTACATGTATCTTATTAGCAGCCTACATGTCTCTTATTAGCAGCCTACATGTCTCTTATTAGCAGCCTACATGTCTCTTATTAGCAGCCTGAGAACACTACATGTATCTTATTAGCAGCCTACATGTCTCTTATTAGCAGCCTGATTACACTACATGTATCTTATTAGCAGCCTACATGTCTCTTATTAGCAGCCTGAGAACACTACATGTATCTTATTAGCAGCCTACATGTCTCTTATTAGCAGCCTACATGTCTCTTATTAGCAGCCTGAGAACACTACATGTATCTTATTAGCAGCCTACATGTCTCTTATTAGCAGCCTACATGTCTCTTATTAGCAGCCTGAGAACACTACATGTATCTTATTAGCAGCCTACATGTCTCTTATTAGCAGCCTACATGTCTCTTATTAGCAGCCTACATGTCTCTTATTAGCAGCCTACATGTCTCTTATTAGCAGCCTGAGAACACTACATGTATCTTATTAGCAGCCGACATGTCTCTTATTAGCAGCCTGAGAACACTACATGTCTCTTATTAGCAGCCTACATGTCTCTTATTAGCAGCCTGAGAACACTACATGTATCTTATTAGCAGCCTACATGTCTCTTATTAGCAGCCTGAGAACACTACATGTCTCTTATTAGCAGCCTACATGTCTCTTATTAGCAGCCTACATGTCTCTTATTAGCAGCCTACATGTCTCTTATTAGCAGCCTGAGAACACTACATGTCTCTTATTAGCAGCCTACATGTCTCTTATTAGCAGCCTACATGTCTCTTATTAGCAGCCTACATGTCTCTTATTAGCAGCCTACATGTCTCTTATTAGCAGCCTACATGTCTCTTATTAGCAGCCTACATGTCTCTTATTAGCAGCCTACATGTATCTTATTAGCAGCCTGAGAACACTACATGTTTCTTATTAGCAGCCTACATGTCTCTTATTAGCAGCCTGAGAACACTACATGTTTCTTATTAGCAGCCTACATGTCTCTTATTAGCAGCCTACATGTATCTTATTAGCAGCCTACATGTCTCTTATTAGCAGCCTACATGTCTCTTATTAGCAGCCTACATGTCTCTTATTAGCAGCCTACATGTTTCTTATTAGCAGCCTACATGTCTCTTATTAGCAGCCTGAGAACACTACATGTATCTTATTAGCAGCCTACATGTCTCTTATTAGCAGCCTGAGAACACTACATGTTTCTTATTAGCAGCCTACATGTTTCTTATTAGCAGCCTACATGTCTCTTATTAGCAGCCTACATGTATCTTATTAGCAGCCTACATGTCTCTTATTAGCAGCCTGAGAACACTACATGTTTCTTATTAGCAGCCTACATGTTTCTTATTAGCAGCCTACATGTCTCTTATTAGCAGCCTACATGTATCTTATTAGCAGCCTACATGTTTCTTATTAGCAGCCTGAGAACACTACATGTTTCTTATTAGCAGCCTATATGTCTCTTATTAGCAGCCTGAGAACACTACATGTTTCTTATTAGCAGCCTACATGTCTCTTATTAGCAGCATACATGTCTCTTATTAGCAGCCTACATGTTTCTTATTAGCAGCCTACATGTCTCTTATTAGCAGCCTACATGTCTCTTATTAGCAGCCTACATGTCTCTTATTAGCAGCCTACATGTCTCTTATTAGCAGCCTACATGTCTCTTATTAGCAGCCTGAGAACACTGCAGCCTACATGTCTCTTATTAGCAGCCTGAGAACACTACATGTCTCTTATTAGCAGCCTGAGAACACTACATGTCTCTTATTAGCAGCCTGAGAACACTACATGTCTCTTATTAGCAGCCTGAGAACACTACATGTCTCTTATTAGCAGCCTGAGAACACTACATGTCTCTTATTAGCAGCCTGAGAACACTACATGTTTCTTATTAGCAGCCTACATGTCTCTTATTAGCAGCCTACATGTATCTTATTAGCAGCCTACATGTTTCTTATTAGCAGCCTGAGAACACTACATGTTTCTTATTAGCAGCCTATATGTCTCTTATTAGCAGCCTGAGAACACTACATGTTTCTTATTAGCAGCCTACATGTCTCTTATTAGCAGCCTACATGTCTCTTATTAGCAGCCTACATGTTTCTTATTAGCAGCCTACATGTTTCTTATTAGCAGCCTACATGTCTCTTATTAGCAGCCTACATGTCTCTTATTAGCAGCCTACATGTTTCTTATTAGCAGCCTACATGTCTCTTATTAGCAGCCTACATGTCTCTTATTAGCAGCCTACATGTTTCTTATTAGCAGCCTATATGTCTCTTATTAACAGCCTGAGAACACTACATGTCTCTTATTAGCAGCCTACATGTCTCTTATTAGCAGCCTACATGTCTCTTATTAGCAGCCTACATGTCTCTTATTAGCAGCCTACATGTCTCTTATTAGCAGCCTGAGAACACTACATGTTTCTTATTAGCAGCCTACATGTCTCTTATTAGCAGCCTGAGAACACTACATGTTTCTTATTAGCAGCCTGAGAACACTACATGTTTCTTATTAGCAGCCTGAGAACACTACATGTCTCTTATTAGCAGCCTACATGTCTCTTATTAGCAGCCTACATGTCTCTTATTAGCAGCCTACATGTCTCTTATTAGCAGCCTACATGTCTCTTATTAGCAGCCTGAGAACACTACATGTTTCTTATTAGCAGCCTACATGTCTCTTATTAGCAGCCTGAGAACACTACATGTTTCTTATTAGCAGCCTGAGAACACTACATGTTTCTTATTAGCAGCCTACATGTTTCTTATTAGCAGCCTGAGAACACTACATGTCTCTTATTAGCAGCCTACATGTCTCTTATTAGCAGCCTACATGTCTCTTATTAGCAGCCTACATGTCTCTTATTAGCAGCCTACATGTCTCTTATTAGCAGCCTACATGTCTCTTATTAGCAGCCTGAGAACACTACATGTCTCTTATTAGCAGCCTGAGAACACTACATGTCTCTTATTAGCAGCCTGAGAACACTACATGTTTCTTATTAGCAGCCTGAGAACACTACATGTTTCTTATTAGCAGCCTACATGTCTCTTATTAGCAGCCTGAGAACACTACATGTCTCTTATTAGCAGCCTACATGTCTCTTATTAGCAGCCTACATGTATCTTATTAGCAGCCTACATGTCTCTTATTAGCAGCCTACATGTCTCTTATTAGCAGCCTACATGTCTCTTATTAGCAGCCTACATGTATCTTATTAGCAGCCTGAGAACACTACATGTTTCTTATTAGCAGCCTACATGTCTCTTATTAGCAGCCTGAGAACACTACATGTCTCTTATTAGCAGCCTGAGAACACTACATGTCTCTTATTAGCAGCCTGAGAACACTACATGTCTCTTATTAGCAGCCTACATGTCTCTTATTAGCAGCCTACATGTTTCTTATTAGCAGCCTGAGAACACTACATGTTTCTTATTAGCAGCCTACATGTCTCTTATTAGCAGCCTACATGTCTCTTATTAGCAGCCTACATGTCTCTTATTAGCAGCCTACATGTCTCTTATTAGCAGCCTACATGTCTCTTATTAGCAGCCTACATGTCTCTTATTAGCAGCCTGAGAACACTACATGTTTCTTATTAGCAGCCTACATGTCTCTTATTAGCAGCCTACATGTCTCTTATTAGCAGCCTACATGTCTCTTATTTGCAGCCTACATGTCTCTTATTAGCAGCCTACATGTCTCTTATTAGCAGCCTGAGAACACTACATGTTTCTTATTAGCAGCCTACATGTCTCTTATTAGCAGCCTACATGTCTCTTATTAGCAGCCTACATGTCTCTTATTAGCAGCCTACATGTCTCTTATTAGCAGCCTACATGTCTCTTATTAGCAGCCTACATGTCTCTTATTAGCAGCCTACATGTCTCTTATTAGCAGCCTACATGTCTCTTATTAGCAGCCTGAGAACACTACATGTTTCTTATTAGCAGCCTACATGTCTCTTATTAGCAGCCTACATGTCTCTTATTAGCAGCCTACATGTCTCTTATTAGCAGCCTACATGTCTCTTATTAGCAGCCTACATGTCTCTTATTAGCAGCCTACATGTCTCTTATTAGCAGCCTACATGTCTCTTATTAGCAGCCTACATGTCTCTTATTAGCAGCCTGAGAACACTACATGTTTCTTATTAGCAGCCTGAGAACACTACATGTTTCTTATTAGCAGCCTGAGAACACTACATGTTTCTTATTAGCAGCCTGAGAACACTACATGTTTCTTGTTAGCAGCCTACATGTCTCTTATTAGCAGCCTACATGTCTCTTATTAGCAGCCTGAGAACACTACATGTTTCTTATTAGCAGCCTACATGTCTCTTATTAGCAGCCTACATGTCTCTTATTAGCAGCCTACATGTCTCTTATTAGCAGCCTACATGTCTCTTATTAGCAGCCTACATGTCTCTTATTAGCAGCCTACATGTCTCTTATTAGCAGCCTACATGTCTCTTATTAGCAGCCTGAGAACACTACATGTTTCTTATTAGCAGCCTGAGAACACTACATGTTTCTTATTAGCAGCCTGAGAACACTACATGTTTCTTATTAGCAGCCTGAGAACACTACATGTTTCTTATTAGCAGCCTGAGAACACTACATGTTTCTTATTAGCAGCCTGAGAACACTACATGTTTCTTATTAGCAGCCTGAGAACACTACATGTTTCTTGTTAGCAGCCTACATGTCTCTTATTAGCAGCCTACATGTCTCTTATTAGCAGCCTGAGAACACTACATGTCTCTTATTAGCAGCCTACATGTCTCTTATTAGCAGCCTGAGAACACTACATGTCTCTTATTAGCAGCCTGAGAACACTACATGTCTCTTATTAGCAGCCTGAGAACACTACATGTCTCTTATTAGCAGCCTGAGAACACTACATGTCTCTTATTAGCAGCCTACATGTCTCTTATTAGCAGCCTGAGAACACTACATGTCTCTTATTAGCAGCCTGAGAACACTACATGTCTCTTATTAGCAGCCTACATGTCTCTTATTAGCAGCCTGAGAACACTACATGTCTCTTATTAGCAGCCTACATGTCTCTTATTAGCAGCCTACATGTCTCTTATTAGCAGCCTACATGTCTCTTATTAGCAGCCTACATGTCTCTTATTAGCAGCCTACATGTCTCTTATTAGCAGCCTACATGTCTCTTATTAGCAGCCTACATGTTTCTTATTAGCAGCCTGAGAACACTACATGTTTCTTATTAGCAGCCTGAGAACACTACATGTCTCTTATTAGCAGCCTGAGAACACTACATGTCTCTTATTAGCAGCCTGAGAACACTACATGTCTCTTATTAGCAGCCTACATGTCTCTTATTAGCAGCCTACATGTCTCTTATTAGCAGCCTACATGTCTCTTATTAGCAGCCTACATGTCTCTTATTAGCAGCCTACATGTCTCTTATTAGCAGCCTGAGAACACTACATGTTTCTTATTAGCAGCCTACATGTCTCTTATTAGCAGCCTGAGAACACTACATGTTTCTTATTAGCAGCCTACATGTTTCTTATTAGCAGCCTACATGTCTCTTGTTAGCAGCCTACATGTCTCTTGTTAGCAGCCTACATGTCTCTTGTTAGCAGCCTACATGTCTCTTATTAGCAGCCTACATGTCTCTTATTAGCAGCCTACATGTCTCTTATTAGCAGCCTACATGTTTCTTGTTAGCAGCCTACATGTTTCTTGTTAGCAGCCTACATGTCTCTTATTAGCAGCCTGAGAACACTACATGTTTCTTATTAGCAGCCTACATGTCTCTTATTAGCAGCCTACATGTCTCTTATTAGCAGCCTACATGTTTCTTGTTAGCAGCCTACATGTTTCTTATTAGCAGCCTACATGTTTCTTGTTAGCAGCCTACATGTCTCTTATTAGCAGCCTGAGAACACTACATGTTTCTTATTAGCAGCCTACATGTCTCTTATTAGCAGCCTGAGAACACTACATGTTTCTTATTAGCAGCCTACATGTCTCTTATTAGCAGCCTACATGTCTCTTATTAGCAGCCTACATGTCTCTTATTAGCAGCCTACATGTTTCTTATTAGCAGCCTACATGTCTCTTATTAGCAGCCTACATGTCTCTTATTAGCAGCCTACATGTTTCTTGTTAGCAGCCTACATGTCTCTTATTAGCAGCCTGAGAACACTACATGTTTCTTATTAGCAGCCTACATGTCTCTTATTAGCAGCCTACATGTCTCTTATTAGCAGCCTACATGTCTCTTATTAGCAGCCTGAGAACACTACATGTTTCTTATTAGCAGCCTACATGTTTCTTGTTAGCAGCCTACATGTCTCTTATTAGCAGCCTGAGAACACTACATGTCTCTTATTAGCAGCCTACATGTTTCTTGTTAGCAGCCTACATGTCTCTTATTAGCAGCCTGAGAACACTACATGTCTCTTATTAGCAGCCTACATGTCTCTTATTAGCAGCCTACATGTCTCTTATTAGCAGCCTACATGTCTCTTATTAGCAGCCTGAGAACACTACATGTTTCTTATTAGCAGCCTACATGTCTCTTATTAGCAGCCTGAGAACACTACATGTTTCTTATTAGCAGCCTACATGTCTCTTATTAGCAGCCTGAGAACACTACATGTTTCTTATTAGCAGCCTACATGTCTCTTATTAGCAGCCTACATGTCTCTTATTAGCAGCCTACATGTCTCTTATTAGCAGCCTACATGTTTCTTGTTAGCAGCCTACATGTCTCTTATTAGCAGCCTGAGAACACTACATGTTTCTTATTAGCAGCCTACATGTCTCTTATTAGCAGCCTGAGAACACTACATGTTTCTTATTAGCAGCCTACATGTCTCTTATTAGCAGCCTACATGTCTCTTATTAGCAGCCTACATGTCTCTTATTAGCAGCCTACATGTTTCTTGTTAGCAGCCTACATGTTTCTTGTTAGCAGCCTACATGTCTCTTATTAGCAGCCTGAGAACACTACATGTTTCTTATTAGCAGCCTACATGTCTCTTATTAGCAGCCTACATGTCTCTTATTAGCAGCCTACATGTTTCTTGTTAGCAGCCTACATGTCTCTTATTAGCAGCCTGAGAACACTACATGTTTCTTATTAGCAGCCTACATGTCTCTTATTAGCAGCCTACATGTCTCTTATTAGCAGCCTACATGTCTCTTATTAGCAGCCTGAGAACACTACATGTCTCTTATTAGCAGCCTACATGTTTCTTGTTAGCAGCCTACATGTCTCTTATTAGCAGCCTGAGAACACTACATGTCTCTTATTAGCAGCCTACATGTCTCTTATTAGCAGCCTACATGTTTCTTATTAGCAGCCTACATGTTTCTTGTTAGCAGCCTACATGTTTCTTATTAGCAGCCTACATGTTTCTTGTTAGCAGCCTGAGAACACTACATGTTTCTTATTAGCAGCCTACATGTCTCTTATTAGCAGCCTACATGTCTCTTATTAGCAGCCTACATGTTTCTTGTTAGCAGCCTACATGTTTCTTGTTAGCAGCCTACATGTCTCTTATTAGCAGCCTGAGAACACTACATGTTTCTTGTTAGCAGCCTACATGTCTCTTATTAGCAGCCTACATGTTTCTTGTTAGCAGCCTACATGTCTCTTATTAGCAGCCTGAGAACACTACATGTTTCTTGTTAGCAGCCTACATGTCTCTTATTAGCAGCCTGAGAACACTACATGTTTCTTGTTAGCAGCCTACATGTCTCTTATTAGCAGCCTGAGAACACTACATGTTTCTTGTTAGCAGCCTACATGTCTCTTATTAGCAGCCTGAGAACACTACATGTTTCTTGTTAGCAGCCTACATGTCTCTTATTAGCATCCTGAGAACACTACATGTTTCTTGTTAGCAGCCTACATGTCTCTTATTAGCAGCCTGAGAACACTACATGTTTCTTGTTAGCAGCCTACATGTCTCTTATTAGCAGCCTGAGAACACTACATGTTTCTTGTTAGCAGCCTACATGTCTCTTATTAGCAGCCTACATGTTTCTTGTTAGCAGCCTACATGTCTCTTATTAGCAGCCTGAGAACACTACATGTTTCTTATTAGCAGCCTACATGTCTCTTATTAGCAGCCTACATGTTTCTTGTTAGCAGCCTACATGTTTCTTATTAGCAGCCTACATGTTTCTTGTTAGCAGCCTACATGTTTCTTATTAGCAGCCTGAGAACACTACATGTTTCTTGTTAGCAGCCTACATGTCTCTTATTAGCAGCCTGAGAACACTACATGTTTCTTGTTAGCAGCCTACATGTCTCTTATTAGCAGCCTGAGAACACTACATGTTTCTTGTTAGCAGCCTACATGTCTCTTATTAGCAGCCTGAGAACACTACATGTTTCTTGTTAGCAGCCTACATGTCTCTTATTAGCAGCCTGAGAACACTACATGTTTCTTGTTAGCAGCCTACATGTCTCTTATTAGCATCCTGAGAACACTACATGTTTCTTGTTAGCAGCCTACATGTCTCTTATTAGCAGCCTGAGAACACTACATGTTTCTTGTTAGCAGCCTACATGTCTCTTATTAGCAGCCTGAGAACACTACATGTTTCTTGTTAGCAGCCTACATGTCTCTTATTAGCAGCCTACATGTTTCTTGTTAGCAGCCTACATGTCTCTTATTAGCAGCCTGAGAACACTACATGTTTCTTATTAGCAGCCTACATGTCTCTTATTAGCAGCCTACATGTTTCTTGTTAGCAGCCTACATGTTTCTTATTAGCAGCCTACATGTTTCTTGTTAGCAGCCTACATGTTTCTTATTAGCAGCCTACATGTTTCTTGTTAGCAGCCTGAGAACACTACATGTTTCTTATTAGCAGCCTACATGTCTCTTATTAGCAGCCTACATGTCTCTTATTAGCAGCCTACATGTTTCTTGTTAGCAGCCTACATGTCTCTTATTAGCAGCCTGAGAACACTACATGTTTCTTGTTAGCAGCCTACATGTCTCTTATTAGCAGCCTGAGAACACTACATGTTTCTTGTTAGCAGCCTACATGTCTCTTATTAGCATCCTGAGAACACTACATGTTTCTTGTTAGCAGCCTACATGTCTCTTATTAGCAGCCTGAGAACACTACATGTTTCTTGTTAGCAGCCTACATGTCTCTTATTAGCAGCCTGAGAACACTACATGTTTCTTGTTAGCAGCCTACATGTCTCTTATTAGCAGCCTACATGTTTCTTGTTAGCAGCCTACATGTCTCTTATTAGCAGCCTGAGAACACTACATGTTTCTTATTAGCAGCCTACATGTCTCTTATTAGCAGCCTACATGTTTCTTGTTAGCAGCCTACATGTTTCTTATTAGCAGCCTACATGTTTCTTGTTAGCAGCCTACATGTTTCTTATTAGCAGCCTACATGTTTCTTGTTAGCAGCCTGAGAACACTACATGTTTCTTATTAGCAGCCTACATGTCTCTTATTAGCAGCCTACATGTCTCTTATTAGCAGCCTACATGTTTCTTGTTAGCAGCCTACATGTTTCTTGTTAGCAGCCTACATGTCTCTTATTAGCAGCCTGAGAACACTACATGTTTCTTGTTAGCAGCCTACATGTTTCTTATTAGCAGCCTACATGTCTCTTATTAGCAGCCTGAGAACACTACATGTTTCTTATTAGCAGCCTACATGTCTCTTATTAACAGCCTGAGAACACTACATGTTTCTTATTAGCAGCCTACATGTCTCTTATTAGCAGCCTGAGAACACTACATGTTTCTTATTAGCAGCCTACATGTCTCTTATTAGCAGCCTACATGTCTCTTATTAGCAGCCTACATGTTTCTTATTAGCAGCCTACATGTCTCTTATTAGCAGCCTACATGTATCTTATTAGCAGCCTGAGAAAACTACATGTTTCTTATTAGCAGCCTACATGTCTCTTATTAGCAGCCTACATGTCTCTTATTAGCAGCCTACATGTCTCTTATTAGCAGCCTGAGAACACTACATGTTTCTTATTAGCAGCCTACATGTCTCTTATTAGCAGCCTACATGTCTCTTATTAGCAGCCTACATGTATCTTATTAGCAGCCTACATGTCTCTTATTAGCAGCCTGAGAACACTACATGTTTCTTATTAGCAGCCTACATGTCTCTTATTAGCAGCCTACATGTATCTTATTAGCAGCCTACATGTCTCTTATTAGCAGCCTACATGTCTCTTATTAGCAGCCTACATGTCTCTTATTAGCAGCCTACATGTCTCTTATTAGCAGCCTGAGAACACTACATGTTTCTTGTTAGCAGCCTACATGTCTCTTATTAGCAGCCTGAGAACACTACATGTTTCTTGTTAGCAGCCTACATGTCTCTTATTAGCAGCCTACATGTCTCTTATTAGCAGCCTACATGTCTCTTATTAGCAGCCTACATGTCTCTTATTAGCAGCCTGAGAACACTACATGTTTCTTGTTAGCAGCCTACATGTCTCTTATTAGCAGCCTGAGAACACTACATGTTTCTTGTTAGCAGCCTACATGTCTCTTATTAGCAGCCTACATGTCTCTTATTAGCAGCCTACATGTCTCTTATTAGCAGCCTACATGTCTCTTATTAGCAGCCTGAGAACACTACATGTTTCTTGTTAGCAGCCTACATGTCTCTTATTAGCAGCCTGAGAACACTACATGTTTCTTGTTAGCAGCCTACATGTCTCTTATTAGCAGCCTACATGTCTCTTATTAGCAGCCTACATGTCTCTTATTAGCAGCCTACATGTCTCTTATTAGCAGCCTGAGAACACTACATGTTTCTTATTAGCAGCCTACATGTCTCTTATTAGCAGCCTGAGAACACTACATGTTTCTTATTAGCAGCCTACATGTCTCTTATTAGCAGCCTACATGTCTCTTATTAGCAGCCTACATGTCTCTTATTAGCAGCCTACATGTCTCTTATTAGCAGCCTACATGTCTCTTATTAGCAGCCTACATGTCTCTTATTAGCAGCCTACATGTCTCTTATTAGCAGCCTACATGTCTCTTATTAGCAGCCTACATGTCTCTTATTAGCAGCCTACATGTCTCTTATTAGCAGCCTACATGTCTCTTATTAGCAGCCTACATGTCTCTTATTAGCAGCCTACATGTCTCTTATTAACAGCCTGAGAACACTACATGTTTCTTGTTAGCAGCCTACATGTTTCTTGTTAGCAGCCTACATGTCTCTTATTAGCAGCCTACATGTCTCTTATTAGCAGCCTACATGTCTCTTATTAGCAGCCTACATGTCTCTTATTAGCAGCCTACATGTTTCTTATTAGCAGCCTACATGTCTCTTATTAGCAGCCTACATGTCTCTTATTAACAGCCTGAGAACACTACATGTTTCTTATTAGCAGCCTACATGTCTCTTGTTAGCAGCCTACATGTTTCTTATTAGCAGCCTACATGTCTCTTATTAGCAGCCTACATGTCTCTTATTAGCAGCCTACATGTCTCTTATTAGCAGCCTACATGTTTCTTATTAGCAGCCTACATGTCTCTTATTAGCAGCCTACATGTCTCTTATTAACAGCCTGAGAACACTACATGTTTCTTATTAGCAGCCTACATGTCTCTTGTTAGCAGCCTACATGTTTCTTATTAGCAGCCTACATGTCTCTTATTAGCAGCCTACATGTCTCTTATTAGCAGCCTACATGTTTCTTATTAGCAGCCTACATGTCTCTTATTAGCAGCCTACATGTTTCTTATTAGCAGCCTACATGTCTCTTATTAACAGCCTGAGAACACTACATGTCTCTTATTAGCAGCCTACATGTCTCTTATTAACAGCCTGAGAACACTACATGTATCTTATTAGCAGCCTACATCTCTCTTATTAGCAGCCTACATGTCTCTTATTAGCAGCCTACATGTTTCTTATTAGCAGCCTACATGTCTCTTATTAGCAGCCTACATGTTTATTATTAGCAGCCTACATGTCTCTTATTAGCAGCCTACATGTCTCTTATTAGCAGCCTACATGTTTCTTATTAGCAGCCTACATGTCTCTTATTAGCAGCCTACATGTTTCTTATTAGCAGCCTACATGTCTCTTATTAGCAGCCTACATGTCTCTTATTAACAGCCTGAGAACACTACATGTCTCTTATTAGCAGCCTACATGTCTCTTATTAACAGCCTGAGAACACTACATGTCTCTTATTAGCAGCCTACATGTCTCTTATTAGCAGCCTACATGTCTCTTATTAGCAGCCTACATGTCTCTTATTAGCAGCCTACATGTCTCTTATTAGCAGCCTACATGTCTCTTATTAGCAGCCTACATGACTCTTATTAGCAGCCTACATGTCTCTTATTAGCAGCCTACATGTCTCTTATTAACAGCCTGAGAACACTACATGTTTCTTGTTAGCAGCCTACATGTTTCTTGTTAGCAGCCTACATGTCTCTTATTAGCAGCCTACATGTCTCTTATTAGCAGCCTACATGTCTCTTATTAGCAGCCTACATGTCTCTTATTAGCAGCCTACATGTTTCTTATTAGCAGCCTACATGTCTCTTATTAGCAGCCTACATGTCTCTTATTAACAGCCTGAGAACACTACATGTTTCTTATTAGCAGCCTACATGTCTCTTGTTAGCAGCCTACATGTTTCTTATTAGCAGCCTACATGTCTCTTATTAGCAGCCTACATGTCTCTTATTAGCAGCCTACATGTCTCTTATTAGCAGCCTACATGTTTCTTATTAGCAGCCTACATGTCTCTTATTAGCAGCCTACATGTCTCTTATTAACAGCCTGAGAACACTACATGTTTCTTATTAGCAGCCTACATGTCTCTTGTTAGCAGCCTACATGTTTCTTATTAGCAGCCTACATGTCTCTTATTAGCAGCCTACATGTCTCTTATTAGCAGCCTACATGTTTCTTATTAGCAGCCTACATGTCTCTTATTAGCAGCCTACATGTTTCTTATTAGCAGCCTACATGTCTCTTATTAACAGCCTGAGAACACTACATGTCTCTTATTAGCAGCCTACATGTCTCTTATTAACAGCCTGAGAACACTACATGTATCTTATTAGCAGCCTACATCTCTCTTATTAGCAGCCTACATGTCTCTTATTAGCAGCCTACATGTTTCTTATTAGCAGCCTACATGTCTCTTATTAGCAGCCTACATGTTTATTATTAGCAGCCTACATGTCTCTTATTAGCAGCCTACATGTCTCTTATTAGCAGCCTACATGTTTCTTATTAGCAGCCTACATGTCTCTTATTAGCAGCCTACATGTTTCTTATTAGCAGCCTACATGTCTCTTATTAGCAGCCTACATGTCTCTTATTAACAGCCTGAGAACACTACATGTCTCTTATTAGCAGCCTAGATGTCTCTTATTAACAGCCTGAGAACACTACATGTCTCTTATTAGCAGCCTAGATGTCTCTTATTAACAGCCTGAGAACACTACATGTTTCTTATTAGCAGCCTACATGTCTCTTATTAACAGCCTGAGAACACTACATGTATCTTATTAGCAGCCTACATGTTTCTTATTAGCAGCCTACATGTTTCTTATTAGCAGCCTACATGTCTCTTATTAGCAGCCTACATGTCTCTTATTAGCAGCCTACATGTCTCTTATTAACAGCCTACATGTCTCTTATTAACAGCCTACATGTCTCTTATTAGCAGCCTACATGTCTCTTATTAACAGCCTGAGAACACTACATGTCTCTTATTAGCAGCCTACATGTCTCTTATTAACAGCCTGAGAACACTACATGTCTCTTATTAGCAGCCTACATGTCTCTTATTAGCAGCCTACATGTCTCTTATTAGCAGCCTACATGTCTCTTATTAACAGCCTACATGTCTCTTATTAACAGCCTACATGTCTCTTATTAGCAGCATACATGTCTCTTATTAACAGCCTGAGAACACTACATGTCTCTTATTAGCAGCCTACATGTCTCTTATTAGCAGCCTACATGTCTCTTATTAGCAGCCTACATGTCTCTTATTAGCAGCCTACATGTCTCTTATTAACAGCCTAGATGTCTCTTATTAACAGCCTGAGAACACTACATGTCTCTTATTAGCAGCCTAGATGTCTCTTTTTAACAGCCTGAGAACACTACATGTTTCTTATTAGCAGCCTACATGTCTCTTATTAACAGCCTGAGAACACTACATGTATCTTATTAGCAGCCTACATGTTTCTTATTAGCAGCCTACATGTTTCTTATTAGCAGCCTACATGTCTCTTATTAGCAGCCTACATGTCTCTTATTAGCAGCCTACATGTCTCTTATTAGCAGCCTGATAACACTACATGTATCTTATTAGCAGCCTACATGTTTCTTATTAGCAGCCTACATGTTTCTTATTAGCAGCCTACATGTCTCTTATTAACAGCCTACATGTTTCTTATTAGCAGCCTACATGTCTCTTATTAGCAGCCTACATGTCTCTTATTAACAGCCTGAGAACACTACATGTCTCTTATTAGCAGCCTACATGTCTCTTATTAGCAGCCTACATGTCTCTTATTAACAGCCTGAGAACACTACATGTTTCTTATTAGCAGCCTACATGTTTCTTATTAGCAGCCTACATGTCTCTTATTAGCAGCCTACATGTCTCTTATTAACAGCCTGAGAACACTACATGTATCTTATTAGCAGCCTACATGTTTCTTATTAGCAGCCTACATGTTTCTTATTAGCAGCCTACATGTCTCTTATTAGCAGCCTACATGTCTCTTATTAGCAGCCTGAGAACACTACATGTTTCTTATTAGCAGCCTACATGTCTCTTATTAGCAGCCTACATGTCTCTTATTAGCAGCCTACATGTCTCTTATTAGCAGCCTACATGTTTCTTATTAGCAGCCTACATGTCTCTTATTAGCAGCCTACATGTCTCTTATTAGCAGCCTACATGTTTCTTATTAGCAGCCTACATGTCTCTTATTAGCAGCCTACATGTCTCTTATTAGCAGCCTACATGTTTCTTATTAGCAGCCTACATGTCTCTTATTAGCAGCCTACATGTCTCTTATTAGCAGCCTACATGTCTCTTATTAGCAGCCTACATGTTTCTTATTAGCAGCCTACATGTCTCTTATTAGCAGCCTACATGTCTCTTATTAGCAGCATACATGTCTCTTATTAGCAGCATACATGTCTCTTATTAGCAGCCTACATGTCTCTTATTAGCAGCCTACATGTCTCTTATTAGCAGCCTACATGTCTCTTATTAGCAGCCTACATGTCTCTTATTAGCAGCCTACATGTTTCTTATTAGCAGCCTACATGTCTCTTATTAGCAGCCTACATGTCTCTTATTAGCAGCCTACATGTCTCTTATTAGCAGCCTACATGTTTCTTATTAGCAGCCTACATGTCTCTTATTAGCAGCCTACATGTCTCTTATTAGCAGCCTACATGTCTCTTATTAGCAGCCTACATGTCTCTTATTAGCAGCCTACATGTCTCTTATTAGCAGCCTACATGTTTCTTATTAGCAGCCTACATGTCTCTTATTAGCAGCCTACATGTCTCTTATTAGCAGCCTACATGTCTCTTATTAGCAGCCTACATGTTTCTTATTAGCAGCCTACATGTCTCTTATTAGCAGCCTACATGTCTCTTATTAGCAGCCTACATGTCTCTTATTAGCAGCCTACATGTCTCTTATTAGCAGCCTACATGTTTCTTATTAGCAGCCTACATGTCTCTTATTAGCAGCCTACATGTCTCTTATTAGCAGCCTACATGTTTCTTATTAGCAGCCTACATGTCTCTTATTAGCAGCCTACATGTCTCTTATTAGCAGCCTACATGTCTCTTATTAGCAGCCTGAGAACACTACATGTTTCTTATTAGCAGCCTACATGTCTCTTATTAGCAGCCTACATGTCTCTTATTAGCAGCCTACATGTCTCTTATTAGCAGCCTACATGTTTCTTATTAGCAGCCTACATGTCTCTTATTAGCAGCCTACATGTCTCTTATTAGCAGCCTACATGTCTCTTATTAGCAGCCTACATGTTTCTTATTAGCAGCCTACATGTCTCTTATTAGCAGCCTACATGTCTCTTATTAGCAGCCTACATGTCTCTTATTAGCAGCCTACATGTTTCTTATTAGCAGCCTACATGTCTCTTATTATCAGCCTACATGTCTCTTATTAGCAGTCTACATGTCTCTTATTAGCAGCCTACATGTTTCTTATTAGCAGCCTACATGTCTCTTATTAGCAGCCTACATGTCTCTTATTAGCAGCCTACATGTCTCTTATTAGCAGCCTACATGTCTCTTATTAGCAGCCTACATGTCTCTTATTAGCAGCCTACATGTTTCTTATTAGCAGCCTACATGTCTCTTATTAGCAGCCTACATGTCTCTTATTAGCAGCCTACATGTCTCTTATTAGCAGCCTACATGTTTCTTATTAGCAGCCTACATGTCTCTTATTAGCAGCCTACATGTCTCTTATTAGCAGCCTGAGAACACTACATGTTTCTTATTAGCAGCCTACATGTCTCTTATTAGCAGCCTACATGTCTCTTATTAGCAGCCTACATGTCTCTTATTAGCAGCCTACATGTTTCTTATTAGCAGCCTACATGTCTCTTATTAGCAGCCTACATGTCTCTTATTAGCAGCCTACATGTTTCTTATTAGCAGCCTACATGTCTCTTATTAGCAGCCTACATGTCTCTTATTAGCAGCCTACATGTCTCTTATTAGCAGCCTGAGAACACTACATGTTTCTTATTAGCAGCCTACATGTCTCTTATTAGCAGCCTACATGTCTCTTATTAGCAGCCTGGGAACACTACATGTTTCTTATTAGCAGCCTGAGAACACTACATGTTTCTTATTAGCAGCCTACATGTCTCTTATTAGCAGCCTGAGAACACTACATGTTTCTTATTAGCAGCCTGAGAACACTACATGTTTCTTATTAGCAGCCTGAGAACACTACATGTTTCTTATTAGCAGCCTACATGTCTCTTATTAGCAGCCTGAGAACACTACATGTTTCTTATTAGCAGCCTACATGTCTCTTATTAGCAGCCTGAGAACACTACATGTTTCTTATTAGCAGCCTACATGTTTCTTGTTAGCAGCCTACATGTTTCTTATTAGCAGCCTACATGTCTCTTATTAACAGCCTGAGAACACTACATGTCTCTTATTAGCAGCCTACATGTCTCTTATTAGCAGCCTACATGTTTCTTATTAGCAGCCTACATGTCTCTTATTAGCAGCCTACATGTCTCTTATTAACAGCCTACATGTTTCTTATTAGCAGCCTACATGTCTCTTATTAACAGCCTACATGTTTCTTATTAGCAGCCTACATGTCTCTTATTAACAGCCTACATGTCTCTTATTAGCAGCCTACATGTCTCTTATTAGCAGCCTGAGAACACTACATGTTTCTTATTAGCAGCCTACATGTCTCTTATTAGCAGCCTACATGTCTCTTATTAACAGCCTACATGTTTCTTATTAGCAGCCTACATGTCTCTTATTAACAGCCTACATGTTTCTTATTAGCAGCCTACATGTCTCTTATTAACAGCCTACATGTCTCTTATTAGCAGCCTACATGTCTCTTATTAGCAGCCTGAGAACACTACATGTTTCTTATTAGCAGCCTACATGTCTCTTATTAGCAGCCTACATGTCTCTTATTAGCAGCCTACATGTCTCTTATTAACAGCCTGAGAACACTACATGTTTCTTATTAGCAGCCTACATGTCTCTTATTAGCAGCCTACATGTCTCTTATTAGCAGCCTACATGTCTCTTATTAGCAGCCTACATGTCTCTTATTAGCAGCCTACATGTCTCTTATTAGCAGCCTACATGTCTCTTATTAGCAGCCTACATGTCTCTTATTAGCAGCCTACATGTCTCTTATTAGCAGCCTACATGTCTCTTATTAGCAGCCTACATGTTTCTTATTAGCAGCCTACATGTCTCTTATTAACAGCCTACATGTTTCTTATTAGCAGCCTACATGTCTCTTATTAGCAGCCTACATGTCTCTTATTAGCAGCCTACATGTCTCTTATTAGCAGCCTACATGTTTCTTATTAGCAGCCTACATGTTTCTTATTAGCAGCCTACATGTCTCTTATTAGCAGCCTACATGTCTCTTATTAGCAGCCTGAGAACACTACATGTTTCTTGTTAGCAGCCTACATGTCTCTTATTAGCAGCCTACATGTCTCTTATTAGCAGCCTACATGTCTCTTATTAGCAGCCTACATGTCTCTTATTAGCAGCCTACATGTCTCTTATTAGCAGCCTACATGTCTCTTATTAGCAGCCTACATGTCTCTTATTAGCAGCCTACATGTCTCTTATTAACAGCCTACATGTCTCTTATTAGCAGCCTGAGAACACTACATGTTTCTTATTAGCAGCCTACATGTCTCTTATTAGCAGCCTACATGTCTCTTATTAGCAGCCTGAGAACACTACATGTTTCTTGTTAGCAGCCTACATGTCTCTTATTAGCAGCCTACATGTCTCTTATTAGCAGCCTACATGTCTCTTATTAGCAGCCTACATGTCTCTTATTAGCAGCCTACATGTCTCTTATTAGCAGCCTACATGTCTCTTATTAGCAGCCTACATGTCTCTTATTAGCAGCCTACATGTTTCTTATTAGCAGCCTACATGTCTCTTATTAACAGCCTACATGTTTCTTATTAGCAGCCTACATGTCTCTTATTAGCAGCCTACATGTCTCTTATTAGCAGCCTACATGTCTCTTATTAGCAGCCTACATGTTTCTTATTAGCAGCCTACATGTTTCTTATTAGCAGCCTACATGTCTCTTATTAGCAGCCTACATGTCTCTTATTAGCAGCCTGAGAACACTACATGTTTCTTGTTAGCAGCCTACATGTCTCTTATTAGCAGCCTACATGTCTCTTATTAGCAGCCTACATGTCTCTTATTAGCAGCCTACATGTCTCTTATTAGCAGCCTACATGTCTCTTATTAGCAGCCTACATGTCTCTTATTAGCAGCCTACATGTCTCTTATTAGCAGCCTACATGTTTCTTATTAGCAGCCTACATGTCTCTTATTAACAGCCTACATGTCTCTTATTAGCAGCCTGAGAACACTACATGTTTCTTATTAGCAGCCTACATGTCTCTTATTAGCAGCCTACATGTCTCTTATTAGCAGCCTACATGTCTCTTATTAGCAGCCTACATGTCTCTTATTAGCAGCCTACATGTTTCTTATTAGCAGCCTACATGTCTCTTATTAACAGCCTACATGTCTCTTATTAGCAGCCTACATGTCTCTTATTAGCAGCCTGAGAACACTACATGTTTCTTATTAGCAGCCTACATGTCTCTTATTAGCAGCCTACATGTCTCTTATTAGCAGCCTACATGTTTCTTATTAGCAGCCTACATGTCTCTTATTAGCAGCCTACATGTCTCTTATTAGCAGCCTACATGTCTCTTATTAGCAGCCTACATGTCTCTTATTAGCAGCCTACATGTCTCTTATTAGCAGCCTGAGAACACTACATGTCTCTTATTAGCAGCCTACATGTTTCTTATTAGCAGCCTACATGTCTCTTATTAGCAGCCTACATGTCTCTTATTAGCAGCCTACATGTCTCTTATTAGCAGCCTACATGTCTCTTATTAGCAGCCTACATGTCTCTTATTAGCAGCCTACATGTCTCTTATTAGCAGCCTACATGTCTCTTATTAGCAGCCTGAGAACACTACATGTCTCTTATTAGCAGCCTACATGTCTCTTATTAGCAGCCTGAGAACACTACATGTTTCTTATTAGCAGCCTACATGTCTCTTATTAACAGCCTACATGTCTCTTATTAGCAGCCTGAGAACACTACATGTTTCTTATTAGCAGCCTACATGTCTCTTATTAACAGCCTACATGTCTCTTATTAACAGCCTGAGAACACTACATGTTTCTTATTAGCAGCCTACATGTCTCTTATTAGCAGCCTACATGTCTCTTATTAGCAGCCTGAGAACACTACATGTTTCTTATTAGCAGCCTACATGTCTCTTATTAACAGCCTACATGTATCTTATTAGCAGCCTACATGTCTCTTATTAGCAGCCTACATGTCTCTTATTAGCAGCCTACATGTCTCTTATTAGCAGCCTGAGAACACTACATGTTTCTTATTAGCAGCCTACATGTTTCTTATTAGCAGCCTACATGTCTCTTATTAGCAGCCTACATGTCTCTTATTAGCAGCCTACATGTCTCTTATTAGCAGCCTACATGTCTCTTATTAGCAGCCTACATGTCTCTTATTAGCAGCCTACATGTCTCTTATTAGCAGCCTACATGTTTCTTATTAGCAGCCTACATGTATCTTATTAGCAGCCTACATGTATCTTATTAGCAGCCTACATGTTTCTTATTAGCAGCCTACATGTCTCTTATTAGCAGCCTACATGTCTCTTATTAGCAGCCTACATGTCTCTTATTAGCAGCCTGAGAACACTACATGTTTCTTATTAGCAGCCTACATGTATCTTATTAGCAGCCTGAGAACACTACATGTTTCTTATTAGCAGCCTACATGTATCTTATTAGCAGCCTACATGTCTCTTATTAACAGCCTGAGAACACTACATGTTTCTTATTAGCAGCCTACATGTCTCTTATTAACAGCCTGAGAACACTACATGTTTCTTATTAGCAGCCTACATGTTTCTTATTAGCAGCCTACATGTCTCTTATTAGCAGCCTACATGTCTCTTATTAGCAGCCTACATGTCTCTTATTAACAGCCTGAGAACACTACATGTTTCTTATTAGCAGCCTACATGTATCTTATTAGCAGCCTGAGAACACTACATGTTTCTTATTAGCAGCCTACATGTATCTTATTAGCAGCCTACATGTCTCTTATTAACAGCCTGAGAACACTACATGTTTCTTATTAGCAGCCTACATGTATCTTATTAGCAGCCTGAGAACACTACATGTTTCTTATTAGCAGCCTACATGTATCTTATTAGCAGCCTACATGTCTCTTATTAACAGCCTGAGAACACTACATGTTTCTTATTAGCAGCCTACATGTCTCTTATTAACAGCCTGAGAACACTACATGTTTCTTATTAGCAGCCTACATGTTTCTTATTAGCAGCCTACATGTCTCTTATTAGCAGCCTACATGTCTCTTATTAGCAGCCTACATGTCTCTTATTAACAGCCTGAGAACACTACATGTTTCTTATTAGCAGCCTACATGTTTCTTATTAGCAGCCTACATGTCTCTTATTAGCAGCCTACATGTCTCTTATTAGCAGCCTACATGTCTCTTATTAGCAGCCTACATGTCTCTTATTAGCAGCCTACATGTTTCTTATTAGCAGCCTACATGTCTCTTATTAGCAGCCTACATGTTTCTTATTAGCAGCCTACATGTCTCTTATTAGCAGCCTACATGTCTCTTATTAGCAGCCTACATGTTTCTTATTAACAGCCTGAGAACACTACATGTTTCTTATTAGCAGCCTACATGTTTCTTATTAGCAGCCTACATGTCTCTTATTAGCAGCCTACATGTCTCTTATTAGCAGCCTACATGTTTCTTATTAGCAGCCTACATGTCTCTTATTAACAGCCTGAGAACACTACATGTTTCTTATTAGCAGCCTACATGTTTCTTATTGGCAGCCTACATGTCTCTTATTAGCAGCCTACATGTCTCTTATTAGCAGCCTACATGTCTCTTATTAGCAGCCTACATGTCTCTTATTAACAGCCTGAGAACACTACATGTTTCTTATTAGCAGCCTACATGTCTCTTATTAGCAGCCTACATGTCTCTTATTAGCAGCCTACATGTCTCTTATTAGCAGCCTACATGTCTCTTATTAGCAGCCTACATGTTTCTTATTAGCAGCCTACATGTCTCTTATTAGCAGCCTACATGTTTCTTATTAGCAGCCTACATGTTTCTTATTAGCAGCCTACATGTCTCTTATTAACAGCCTGAGAACACTACATGTTTCTTATTAGCAGCCTACATGTCTCTTATTAGCAGCCTACATGTCTCTTATTAGCAGCCTACATGTCTCTTATTAGCAGCCTACATGTCTCTTATTAACAGCCTGAGAACACTACATGTTTCTTATTAGCAGCCTACATGTCTCTTATTAGCAGCCTACATGTCTCTTATTAGCAGCCTACATGTCTCTTATTAGCAGCCTACATGTCTCTTATTAGCAGCCTACATGTCTCTTATTAGCAGCCTACATGTCTCTTATTAGCAGCCTACATGTCTCTTATTAGCAGCCTACATGTCTCTTATTAACAGCCTGAGAACACTACATGTTTCTTATTAGCAGCCTACATGTCTCTTATTAGCAGCCTACATGTCTCTTATTAACAGCCTGAGAACACTACATGTTTCTTATTAGCAGCCTACATGTCTCTTATTAGCAGCCTGAGAACACTACATGTTTCTTATTAGCAGCCTACATGTCTCTTATTAGCAGCCTACATGTCTCTTATTAGCAGCCTACATGTCTCTTATTAGCAGCCTACATGTCTCTTATTAGCAGCCTACATGTCTCTTATTAGCAGCCTACATGTCTCTTATTAGCAGCCTACATGTCTCTTATTAACAGCCTGAGAACACTACATGTTTCTTATTAGCAGCCTACATGTCTCTTATTAACAGCCTGAGAACACTACATGTTTCTTATTAGCAGCCTACATGTTTCTTGTTAGCAGCCTACATGTCTCTTATTAACAGCCTACATGTCTCTTATTAGCAGCCTACATGTCTCTTATTAGCAGCCTGAGAACACTACATGTTTCTTATTAGCAGCCTACATGTCTCTTATTAGCAGCCTGAGAACACTACATGTTTCTTATTAGCAGCCTACATGTCTCTTATTAGCAGCCTACATGTCTCTTATTAGCAGCCTACATGTCTCTTATTAGCAGCCTACATGTCTCTTATTAGCAGCCTACATGTCTCTTATTAGCAGCCTACATGTCTCTTATTAACAGCCTGAGAACACTACATGTTTCTTATTAGCAGCCTACATGTCTCTTATTAACAGCCTGAGAACACTACATGTTTCTTATTAGCAGCCTACATGTTTCTTGTTAGCAGCCTACATGTCTCTTATTAACAGCCTGAGAACACTACATGTTTCTTATTAGCAGCCTACATGTCTCTTATTAGCAGCCTACATGTCTCTTATTAGCAGCCTGAGAACACTACATGTTTCTTATTAGCAGCCTACATGTCTCTTATTAGCAGCCTGAGAACACTACATGTTTCTTATTAGCAGCCTACATGTCTCTTATTAGCAGCCTACATGTCTCTTATTAGCAGCCTACATGTCTCTTATTAGCAGCCTACATGTCTCTTATTAGCAGCCTACATGTCTCTTATTAGCAGCCTACATGTCTCTTATTAGCAGCCTACATGTCTCTTATTAGCAGCCTACATGTCTCTTATTAGCAGCCTACATGTCTCTTATTAGCAGCCTACATGTCTCTTATTAGCAGCCTACATGTCTCTTATTAGCAGCCTACATGTCTCTTATTAGCAGCCTACATGTATCTTATTAGCAGCCTACATGTCTCTTATTAGCAGCCTACATGTCTCTTATTAGCAGCCTACATGTCTCTTATTAGCAGCCTACATGTATCTTATTAGCAGCCTACATGTCTCTTATTAGCAGCCTACATGTCTCTTATTAGCAGCCTACATGTCTCTTATTAGCAGCCTACATGTCTCTTATTAGCAGCCTACATGTCTCTTATTAGCAGCCTACATGTCTCTTATTAGCAGCCTACATGTCTCTTATTAGCAGCCTACATGTCTCTTATTAGCAGCCTACATGTCTCTTATTAGCAGCCTACATGTCTCTTATTAGCAGCCTACATGTCTCTTATTAGCAGCCTACATGTCTCTTATTAGCAGCCTACATGTATCTTATTAGCAGCCTACATGTCTCTTATTAGCAGCCTACATGTCTCTTATTAGCAGCCTACATGTCTCTTATTAGCAGCCTACATGTATCTTATTAGCAGCCTACATGTCTCTTATTAGCAGCCTACATGTCTCTTATTAGCAGCCTACATGTCTCTTATTAGCAGCCTACATGTCTCTTATTAGCAGCCTACATGTCTCTTATTAGCAGCCTACATGTCTCTTATTAGCAGCCTACATGTCTCTTATTAGCAGCCTACATGTCTCTTATTAGCAGCCTACATGTCTCTTATTAGCAGCCTACATGTATCTTATTAGCAGCCTACATGTCTCTTATTAGCAGCCTACATGTCTATTATTAGCAGCCTACATGTCTCTTATTAGCAGCCTACATGTATCTTATTAGCAGCCTGAGAACACTACATGTTTCTTATTAGCAGCCTACATGTCTCTTATTAGCAGCCTGAGAACACTACATGTTTCTTATTAGCAGCCTATATGTCTCTTATTAGCAGCCTACATGTCTCTTATTAGCAGGCCTACATGTCTCTTATTAGCAGCCTACATGTCTCTTATTAGCAGCCTACATGTCTCTTATTAGCAGCCTACATGTCTCTTATTAGCAGGCCTACATGTCTCTTATTAGCAGCCTACATGTCTCTTATTAGCAGCATACATGTCTCTTATTAGCAGCCTACATGTCTCTTATTAGCAGCCTACATGTCTCTTATTAGCAGCCTACATGTATCTTATTAGCAGCCTACATGTCTCTTATTAGCAGCATACATGTCTCTTATTAGCAGCCTACATGTCTCTTATTAACAGCCTGAGAACACTACATGTTTCTTATTAGCAGCCTACATGTCTCTTATTAGCAGCCTACATGTCTCTTATTAGCAGCCTACATGTCTCTTATTAGCAGCCTACATGTCTCTTATTAGCAGCCTACATGTCTCTTATTAGCAGCCTACATGTCTCTTATTAGCAGCCTGAGAACACTACATGTTTCTTATTAGCAGCCTACATGTCTCTTATTAGCAGCCTGAGAACACTACATGTTTCTTATTAGCAGCCTACATGTCTCTTATTAGCAGCCTGAGAACACTACATGTTTCTTATTAGCAGCCTACATGTCTCTTATTAGCAGCCTACATGTCTCTTATTAGCAGCCTACATGTCTCTTATTAGCAGCCTGAGAACACTACATGTTTCTTATTAGCAGCCTACATGTCTCTTATTAGCAGCCTACATGTCTCTTATTAGCAGCCTACATGTTTCTTATTAGCAGCCTAGATGTCTCTTATTAGCAGCCTACATGTCTCTTATTAGCAGCCTACATGTCTCTTATTAGCAGCCTGAGAACACTACATGTCTCTTATTAGCAGCCTACATGTCTCTTATTAGCAGCCTACATGTCTCTTATTAGCAGCCTGAGAACACTACATGTTTCTTATTAGCAGCCTACATGTCTCTTATTAGCAGCCTACATGTATCTTATTAGCAGCCTGAGAACACTACATGTTTCTTCTTAGCAGCCTACATGTCTCTTATTAGCAGCCTGAGAACACTACATGTTTCTTATTAGCAGCCTACATGTCTCTTATTAGCAGCCTACATGTATCTTATTAGCAGCCTGAGAACACTACATGTTTCTTGTTAGCAGCCTACATGTCTCTTATTAGCAGCCTACATGTCTCTTATTAGCAGCCTACATGTCTCTTATTAGCAGCCTACATGTCTCTTATTAGCAGCCTACATGTCTCTTATTAGCAGCCTACATGTTTCTTATTAGCAGCCTGAGAACACTACATGTTTCTTATTAGCAGCCTACATGTCTCTTATTAGCAGCCTACATGTATCTTATTAGCAGCCTGAGAACACTACATGTTTCTTGTTAGCAGCCTACATGTCTCTTATTAGCAGCCTACATGTCTCTTATTAGCAGCCTACATGTCTCTTATTAGCAGCCTACATGTCTCTTATTAGCAGCCTACATGTCTCTTATTAGCAGCCTACATGTTTCTTATTAGCAGCCTGAGAACACTACATGTTTCTTATTAGCAGCCTACATGTCTCTTATTAGCAGCCTACATGTATCTTATTAGCAGCCTGAGAACACTACATGTTTCTTGTTAGCAGCCTACATGTCTCTTATTAGCAGCCTACATGTCTCTTATTAGCAGCCTACATGTCTCTTATTAGCAGCCTACATGTCTCTTATTAGCAGCCTGAGAACACTACATGTTTCTTATTAGCAGCCTACATGTCTCTTATTAGCAGCCTACATGTATCTTATTAGCAGCCTGAGAACACTACATGTTTCTTATTAGCAGCCTACATGTCTCTTATTAGCAGCCTGAGAACACTACATGTTTCTTATTAGCAGCCTGAGAACACTACATGTTTCTTATTAGCAGCCTACATGTCTCTTATTAGCAGCCTACATGTCTCTTATTAGCAGCCTACATGTTTCTTATTAGCAGCCTACATGTCTCTTATTAGCAGCCTACATGTCTCTTATTAGCAGCCTACATGTCTCTTATTAGCAGTCTACATGTCTCTTATTAGCAGCCTACATGTCTCTTATTAGCAGCCTACATGTCTCTTATTAGCAGCCTGAGAACACTACATGTTTCTTATTAGCAGCCTACATGTCTCTTATTAGCAGCCTACATGTATCTTATTAGCAGCCTACATGTATCTTATTAGCAGCCTACATGTATCTTATTAGCAGCCTACATGTATCTTATTAGCAGCCTACATGTTTCTTATTAGCAGCCTACATGTTTCTTATTAGCAGCCTACATGTATCTTATTAGCAGCCTACATGTATCTTATTAGCAGCCTACATGTATCTTATTAGCAGCCTACATGTCTCTTATTAGCAGCCTACATGTCTCTTATTAGCAGCCTACATGTCTCTTATTAGCAGCCTACATGTCTCTTATTAGCAGCCTACATGTCTCTTATTAGCAGCCTACATGTCTCTTATTAGCAGCCTACATGTCTCTTATTAGCAGCCTACATGTCTCTTATTAGCAGCCTACATGTCTCTTATTAGCAGCCTGAGAACACTACATGTTTCTTATTAGCAGCCTACATGTCTCTTATTAGCAGCCTGAGAACACTACATGTTTCTTATTAGCAGCCTACATGTCTCTTATTAGCAGCCTACATGTATCTTATTAGCAGCCTACATGTATCTTATTAGCAGCCTACATGTATCTTATTAGCAGCCTACATGTATCTTATTAGCAGCCTACATGTCTCTTATTAGCAGCCTACATGTCTCTTATTAGCAGCCTACATGTCTCTTATTAGCAGCCTACATGTCTCTTATTAGCAGCCTACATGTCTCTTATTAGCAGCCTACATGTCTCTTATTAGCAGCCTACATGTCTCTTATTAGCAGCCTACATGTTTCTTATTAGCAGCCTACATGTCTCTTATTAGCAGCCTGAGAACACTACATGTTTCTTATTAGCAGCCTACATGTCTCTTATTAGCAGCCTGAGAACACTACATGTTTCTTATTAGCAGCCTACATGTCTCTTATTAGCAGCCTACATGTATCTTATTAGCAGCCTACATGTATCTTATTAGCAGCCTACATGTATCTTATTAGCAGCCTACATGTCTCTTATTAGCAGCCTACATGTCTCTTATTAGCAGCCTACATGTCTCTTATTAGCAGCCTACATGTCTCTTATTAGCAGCCTACATGTCTCTTATTAGCAGCCTACATGTCTCTTATTAGCAGCCTACATGTCTCTTATTAGCAGCCTACATGTCTCTTATTAGCAGCCTACATGTCTCTTATTAGCAGCCTGAGAACACTACATGTTTCTTATTAGCAGCCTACATGTCTCTTATTAGCAGCCTGAGAACACTACATGTTTCTTATTAGCAGCCTACATGTCTCTTATTAGCAGCCTACATGTATCTTATTAGCAGCCTACATGTATCTTATTAGCAGCCTACATGTATCTTATTAGCAGCCTACATGTATCTTATTAGCAGCCTACATGTCTCTTATTAGCAGCCTACATGTCTCTTATTAGCAGCCTACATGTCTCTTATTAGCAGCCTACATGTCTCTTATTAGCAGCCTACATGTCTCTTATTAGCAGCCTACATGTCTCTTATTAGCAGCCTACATGTCTCTTATTAGCAGCCTACATGTCTCTTATTAGCAGCCTACATGTCTCTTATTAGCAGCCTGAGAACACTACATGTTTCTTATTAGCAGCCTACATGTCTCTTATTAGCAGCCTGAGAACACTACATGTTTCTTATTAGCAGCCTACATGTCTCTTATTAGCAGCCTACATGTATCTTATTAGCAGCCTACATGTATCTTATTAGCAGCCTACATGTATCTTATTAGCAGCCTACATGTATCTTATTAGCAGCCTACATGTTTCTTATTAGCAGCCTACATGTTTCTTATTAGCAGCCTACATGTATCTTATTAGCAGCCTACATGTATCTTATTAGCAGCCTACATGTATCTTATTAGCAGCCTACATGTCTCTTATTAGCAGCCTACATGTCTCTTATTAGCAGCCTACATGTCTCTTATTAGCAGCCTACATGTCTCTTATTAGCAGCCTACATGTCTCTTATTAGCAGCCTACATGTCTCTTATTAGCAGCCTACATGTCTCTTATTAGCAGCCTGAGAACACTACATGTTTCTTATTAGCAGCCTACATGTCTCTTATTAGCAGCCTACATGTATCTTATTAGCAGCCTACATGTATCTTATTAGCAGCCTACATGTATCTTATTAGCAGCCTACATGTTTCTTATTAGCAGCCTACATGTCTCTTATTAGCAGCCTACATGTCTCTTATTAGCAGCCTACATGTTTCTTGTTAGCAGCCTACATGTTTCTTGTTAGCAGCCTACATGTTTCTTGTTAGCAGCCTACATGTCTCTTATTAGCAGCCTACATGTCTCTTATTAGCAGCCTACATGTCTCTTATTAGCAGCCTACATGTCTCTTATTAGCAGCCTACATGTATCTTATTAGCAGCCTACATGTATCTTATTAGCAGCCTACATGTATCTTATTAGCAGCCTACATGTTTCTTATTAGCAGCCTACATGTCTCTTATTAGCAGCATACATGTCTCTTATTAGCAGCCTACATGTTTCTTGTTAGCAGCCTACATGTTTCTTGTTAGCAGCCTACATGTTTCTTGTTAGCAGCCTACATGTCTCTTATTAGCAGCCTACGTGTCTCTTATTAGCAGCCTACATGTCTCTTATTAGCAGCCTACATGTCTCTTATTAGCAGCCTGAGAACACTACATGTTTCTTATTAGCAGCCTGAGAACACTACATGTTTCTTATTAGCAGCCTGAGAACACTACATGTCTCTTATTAGCAGCCTGAGAACACTACATGTCTCTTATTAGCAGCCTGAGAACACTACATGTCTCTTATTAGCAGCCTACATGTCTCTTATTAGCAGCCTACATGTCTCTTATTAGCAGCCTACATGTATCTTATTAGCAGCCTACATGTTTCTTATTAGCAGCCTACATGTCTCTTATTAGCAGCCTGAGAACACTACATGTTTCTTATTAGCAGCCTACATGTCTCTTATTAGCAGCCTACATGTCTCTTATTAGCAGCCTACATGTCTCTTATTAGCAGCCTACATGTCTCTTATTAGCAGCCTACATGTCTCTTATTAGCAGCCTGAGAACACTACATGTTTCTTATTAGCAGCCTACATGTCTCTTATTAGCAGCCTACATGTCTCTTATTAGCAGCCTACATGTCTCTTATTAGCAGCCTACATGTCTCTTATTAGCAGCCTACATGTCTCTTATTAGCAGCCTACATGTCTCTTATTAGCAGCCTGAGAACACTACATGTTTCTTATTAGCAGCCTACATGTCTCTTATTAGCAGCCTACATGTATCTTATTAGCAGCCTACATGTATCTTATTAGCAGCCTACATGTATCTTATTAGCAGCCTACATGTATCTTATTAGCAGCCTACATGTTTCTTATTAGCAGCCTACATGTTTCTTATTAGCAGCCTACATGTATCTTATTAGCAGCCTACATGTATCTTATTAGCAGCCTACATGTATCTTATTAGCAGCCTACATGTCTCTTATTAGCAGCCTACATGTCTCTTATTAGCAGCCTACATGTCTCTTATTAGCAGCCTACATGTCTCTTATTAGCAGCCTACATGTCTCTTATTTGCAGCCTGAGAACACTACATGTTTCTTATTAGCAGCCTACATGTCTCTTATTAGCAGCCTGAGAACACTACATGTTTCTTATTAGCAGCCTGAGAACACTACATGTTTCTTATTAGCAGCCTGAGAACACTACATGTCTCTTATTAGCAGCCTGAGAACACTACATGTCTCTTATTAGCAGCCTGAGAACACTACATGTCTCTTATTAGCAGCCTGAGAACACTACATGTTTCTTATTAGCAGCCTGAGAACACTACATGTTTCTTATTAGCAGCCTACATGTCTCTTATTAGCAGCCTACATGTCTCTTATTAGCAGCCTACATGTCTCTTATTAGCAGCCTACATGTCTCTTATTAGCAGCCTACATGTCTCTTATTAGCAGCCTACATGTCTCTTATTAGCAGCCTACATGTCTCTTATTAGCAGCCTACATGTCTCTTATTAGCAGCCTACATGTATCTTATTAGCAGCCTACATGTATCTTATTAGCAGCCTACATGTATCTTATTAGCAGCCTACATGTTTCTTATTAGCAGCCTACATGTCTCTTATTAGCAGCATACATGTCTCTTATTAGCAGCCTACATGTTTCTTGTTAGCAGCCTACATGTTTCTTGTTAGCAGCCTACATGTTTCTTGTTAGCAGCCTACATGTCTCTTATTAGCAGCCTACATGTCTCTTATTAGCAGCCTACATGTCTCTTATTAGCAGCCTACATGTCTCTTATTAGCAGCCTGAGAACACTACATGTTTCTTATTAGCAGCCTGAGAACACTACATGTTTCTTATTAGCAGCCTGAGAACACTACATGTCTCTTATTAGCAGCCTGAGAACACTACATGTCTCTTATTAGCAGCCTGAGAACACTACATGTCTCTTATTAGCAGCCTACATGTCTCTTATTAGCAGCCTACATGTCTCTTATTAGCAGCCTACATGTATCTTATTAGCAGCCTACATGTTTCTTATTAGCAGCCTACATGTCTCTTATTAGCAGCCTGAGAACACTACATGTTTCTTATTAGCAGCCTACATGTCTCTTATTAGCAGCCTACATGTCTCTTATTAGCAGCCTACATGTCTCTTATTAGCAGCCTACATGTCTCTTATTAGCAGCCTACATGTCTCTTATTAGCAGCCTACATGTCTCTTATTAGCAGCCTACATGTCTCTTATTAGCATCCTACATGTCTCTTATTAGCAGCCTACATGTCTCTTATTAGCAGCCTACATGTCTCTTATTAGCAGCCTACATGTCTCTTATTAGCAGCCTACATGTCTCTTATTAGCAGCCTACATGTCTCTTATTAGCAGCCTGAGAACACTACATGTTTCTTATTAGCAGCCTGAGAACACTACATGTTTCTTATTAGCAGCCTACATGTCTCTTATTAGCAGCCTGAGAACACTACATGTTTCTTATTAGCAGCCTACATGTCTCTTATTAGCAGCCTACATGTCTCTTATTAGCAGCCTACATGTCTCTTATTAGCAGCCTACATGTCTCTTATTAGCAGCCTACATGTCTCTTATTAGCAGCCTACATGTCTCTTATTAGCAGCCTACATGTCTCTTATTAGCAGCCTACATGTCTCTTATTAGCAGCCTACATGTCTCTTATTAGCAGCCTACATGTCTCTTATTAGCAGCCTACATGTCTCTTATTAGCAGCCTGAGAACACTACATGTTTCTTATTAGCAGCCTACATGTCTCTTATTAGCAGCCTGAGAACACTACATGTTTCTTATTAGCAGCCTACATGTCTCCTATTAGCAGCCTGAGAACACTACATGTTTCTTATTAGCAGCCTACATGTCTCTTATTAGCAGCCTACATGTCTCTTATTAGCAGCCTACATGTCTCTTATTAGCAGCCTACATGTCTCTTATTAGCAGCCTACATGTCTCTTATTAGCAGCCTACATGTCTCTTATTAGCAGCCTGAGAACACTACATGTTTCTTATTAGCAGCCTACATGTCTCTTATTAGCAGCCTGAGAACACTACATGTTTCTTATTAGCAGCCTGAGAACACTACATGTCTCTTATTAGCAGCCTGAGAACACTACATGTCTCTTATTAGCAGCCTGAGAACACTACATGTCTCTTATTAGCAGCCTACATGTCTCTTATTAGCAGCCTACATGTCTCTTATTAGCAGCCTACATGTCTCTTATTAGCAGCCTGAGAACACTACATGTTTCTTATTAGCAGCCTACATGTCTCTTATTAGCAGCCTGAGAACACTACATGTTTCTTATTAGCAGCCTACATGTCTCTTATTAGCAGCCTACATGTCTCTTATTAGCAGCCTACATGTCTCTTATTAGCAGCCTACATGTCTCTTATTAGCAGCCTGAGAACACTACATGTCTCTTATTAGCAGCCTACATGTTTCTTATTAGCAGCCTGAGAACACTACATGTCTCTTATTAGCAGCCTGAGAACACTACATGTTTCTTGTTAGCAGCCTACATGTTTCTTATTAGCAGCCTACATGTCTCTTATTAGCAGCCTACATGTCTCTTATTAGCAGCCTGAGAACACTACATGTTTCTTATTAGCAGCCTACATGTCTCTTATTAGCAGCCTACATGTCTCTTATTAGCAGCCTACATGTCTCTTATTAGCAGCCTGAGAACACTACATGTTTCTTATTAGCAGCCTACATGTCTCTTATTAGCAGCCTACATGTCTCTTATTAGCAGCCTACATGTCTCTTATTAGCAGCCTACATGTTTCTTATTAGCAGCCTACATGTCTCTTATTAGCAGCCTACATGTCTCTTATTAGCAGCCTACATGTCTCTTATTAGCAGCATACATGTCTCTTATTAGCAGCCTACATGTCTCTTATTAGCAGCCTACATGTCTCTTATTAGCAGCCTGAGAACACTACATGTTTCTTATTAGCAGCCTACATGTCTCTTATTAGCAGCCTACATGTCTCTTATTAGCAGCCTACATGTCTCTTATTAGCAGCCTGAGAACACTACATGTCTCTTATTAGCAGCCTACATGTCTCTTATTAGCAGCCTACATGTCTCTTATTAGCAGCCTACATGTCTCTTATTAGCAGCCTACATGTCTCTTATTAGCAGCCTACATGTCTCTTATTAGCAGCCTACATGTCTCTTATTAGCAGCCTACATGTCTCTTATTAGCAGCCTGAGAACACTACATGTTTCTTATTAGCAGCCTACATGTCTCTTATTAGCAGCCTGAGAACACTACATGTTTCTTATTAGCAGCCTGAGAACACTACATGTCTCTTATTAGCAGCCTGAGAACACTACATGTTTCTTGTTAGCAGCCTACATGTTTCTTATTAGCAGCCTGAGAACACTACATGTCTCTTATTAGCAGCCTGAGAACACTACATGTTTCTTGTTAGCAGCCTACATGTTTCTTATTAGCAGCCTACATGTCTCTTATTAGCAGCCTGAGAACACTACATGTTTCTTATTAGCAGCCTACATGTCTCTTATTAGCAGCCTACATGTCTCTTATTAGCAGCCTACATGTCTCTTATTAGCAGCCTACATGTCTCTTATTAGCAGCCTACATGTCTCTTATTAGCAGCCTACATGTCTCTTATTAGCAGCCTGAGAACACTACATGTTTCTTATTAGCAGCCTACATGTCTCTTATTAGCAGCCTGAGAACACTACATGTATCTTATTAGCAGCCTGAGAACACTACATGTTTCTTGTTAGCAGCCTACATGTTTCTTATTAGCAGCCTACATGTCTCTTATTAGCAGCCTGAGAACACTACATGTTTCTTATTAGCAGCCTACATGTCTCTTATTAGCAGCCTGAGAACACTACATGTTTCTTATTAGCAGCCTACATGTTTCTTATTAGCAGCCTGAGAACACTACATGTCTCTTATTAGCAGCCTGAGAACACTACATGTTTCTTGTTAGCAGCCTACATGTTTCTTATTAGCAGCCTACATGTCTCTTATTAGCAGCCTGAGAACACTACATGTTTCTTATTAGCAGCCTACATGTCTCTTATTAGCAGCCTACATGTCTCTTATTAGCAGCCTACATGTCTCTTATTAGCAGCCTACATGTCTCTTATTAGCAGCCTACATGTCTCTTATTAGCAGCCTACATGTCTCTTATTAGCAGCCTGAGAACACTACATGTTTCTTATTAGCAGCCTACATGTCTCTTATTAGCAGCCTACATGTCTCTTATTAGCAGCCTGAGAACACTACATGTCTCTTATTAGCAGCCTACATGTCTCTTATTAGCAGCCTACATGTCTCTTATTAGCAGCCTACATGTCTCTTATTAGCAGCCTACATGTCTCTTATTAGCAGCCTACATGTCTCTTATTAGCAGCCTACATGTCTCTTATTAGCAGCCTACATGTCTCTTATTAGCAGCCTGAGAACACTACATGTTTCTTATTAGCAGCCTGAGAACACTACATGTTTCTTATTAGCAGCCTGAGAACACTACATGTCTCTTATTAGCAGCCTGAGAACACTACATGTTTCTTATTAGCAGCCTGAGAACACTACATGTCTCTTATTAGCAGCCTGAGAACACTACATGTTTCTTGTTAGCAGCCTACATGTTTCTTATTAGCAGCCTACATGTCTCTTATTAGCAGCCTGAGAACACTACATGTTTCTTATTAGCAGCATACATGTCTCTTATTAGCAGCCTACATGTCTCTTATTAGCAGCCTACATGTCTCTTATTAGCAGCCTACATGTCTCTTATTAGCAGCCTACATGTCTCTTATTAGCAGCCTACATGTCTCTTATTAGCAGCCTGAGAACACTACATGTTTCTTATTAGCAGCCTACATGTCTCTTATTAGCAGCCTACATGTCTCTTATTAGCAGCCTGAGAACACTACATGTTTCTTATTAGCAGCCTACATGTCTCTTATTAGCAGCCTACATGTCTCTTATTAGCAGCCTACATGTCTCTTATTAGCAGCCTACATGTCTCTTATTAGCAGCCTGAGAACACTACATGTTTCTTATTAGCAGCCTACATGTCTCTTATTAGCAGCCTACATGTCTCTTATTAGCAGCCTACATGTCTCTTATTAGCAGCCTACATGTTTCTTATTAGCAGCCTACATGTCTCTTATTAGCAGCCTGAGAACACTACATGTTTCTTATTAGCAGCCTACATGTCTCTTATTAGCAGCCTACATGTCTCTTATTAGCAGCCTACATGTCTCTTATTAGCAGCCTACATGTCTCTTATTAGCAGCCTACATGTCTCTTATTAGCAGCCTACATGTCTCTTATTAGCAGCCTGAGAACACTACATGTTTCTTATTAGCAGCCTACATGTATCTTATTAGCAGCCTGAGAACACTACATGTCTCTTATTAGCAGCCTGAGAACACTACATGTCTCTTATTAGCAGCCTACATGTCTCTTATTAGCAGCCTACATGTCTCTTATTAGCAGCCTACATGTTTCTTATTAGCAGCCTACATGTCTCTTATTAGCAGCCTACATGTCTCTTATTAGCAGCCTACATGTCTCTTATTAGCAGCCTACGTGTATCTTATTAGCAGCCTGAGAACACTACATGTCTCTTATTAGCAGCCTGAGAACACTACATGTTTCTTATTAGCAGCCTACATGTCTCTTATTAGCAGCCTACATGTCTCTTATTAGCAGCCTGAGAACACTACATGTTTCTTATTAGCAGCCTACATGTCTCTTATTAGCAGCCTACATGTCTCTTATTAGCAGCCTACATGTTTCTTATTAGCAGCCTACATGTCTCTTATTAGCAGCCTACATGTCTCTTATTAGCAGCCTACATGTCTCTTATTAGCAGCCTGAGAACACTACATGTTTCTTATTAGCAGCCTACATGTCTCTTATTAGCAGCCTGAGAACACTACATGTTTCTTATTAGCAGCCTACATGTTTCTTATTAGCAGCCTGAGAACACTACATGTTTCTTGTTAGCAGCCTACATGTTTCTTGTTAGCAGCCTACATGTTTCTTATTAGCAGCCTACATGTTTCTTATTAGCAGCCTGAGAACACTACATGTTTCTTGTTAGCAGCCTACATGTTTCTTATTAGCAGCCTGAGAACACTACATGTTTCTTGTTAGCAGCCTACATGTTTCTTATTAGCAGCCTGAGAACACTACATGTTTCTTGTTAGCAGCCTACATGTTTCTTATTAGCAGCCTACATGTATCTTATTAGCAGCCTGAGAACACTACATGTTTCTTGTTAGCAGCCTACATGTTTCTTATTAGCAGCCTACATGTTTCTTATTAGCAGCCTGAGAACACTACATGTTTCTTGTTAGCAGCCTACATGTTTCTTATTAGCAGCCTACATGTATCTTATTAGCAGCCTGAGAACACTACATGTTTCTTGTTAGCAGCCTACATGTTTCTTATTAGCAGCCTACATGTTTCTTATTAGCAGCCTGAGAACACTACATGTTTCTTGTTAGCAGCCTACATGTTTCTTGTTAGCAGCCTACATGTTTCTTATTAGCAGCCTACATGTATCTTATTAGCAGCCTGAGAACACTACATGTTTCTTGTTAGCAGCCTACATGTTTCTTATTAGCAGCCTACATGTTTCTTATTAGCAGCCTACATGTCTCTTATTAGCAGCCTGAGAACACTACATGTTTCTTATTAGCAGCCTACATGTCTCTTATTAGCAGCCTGAGAACACTACATGTTTCTTATTAGCAGCCTACATGTCTCTTATTAGCAGCCTACATGTCTCTTATTAGCAGCCTACATGTCTCTTATTAGCAGCCTACATGTCTCTTATTAGCAGCCTACATGTCTCTTATTAGCAGCCTACATGTCTCTTATTAGCAGCCTGAGAACACTACATGTTTCTTATTAGCAGCCTACATGTCTCTTATTAGCAGCCTGAGAACACTACATGTTTCTTATTAGCAGCCTGAGAACACTACATGTCTCTTATTAGCAGCCTGAGAACACTACATGTCTCTTATTAGCAGCCTGAGAACACTACATGTCTCTTATTAGCAGCCTACATGTCTCTTATTAGCAGCCTACATGTCTCTTATTAGCAGCCTACATGTCTCTTATTAGCAGCCTACATGTCTCTTATTAGCAGCCTACATGTCTCTTATTAGCAGCCTGAGAACACTACATGTTTCTTATTAGCAGCCTACATGTCTCTTATTAGCAGCCTGAGAACACTACATGTTTCTTATTAGCAGCCTACATGTATCTTATTAGCAGCCTACATGTATCTTATTAGCAGCCTACATGTCTCTTATTAGCAGCCTACATGTCTCTTATTAGCAGCCTGAGAACACTACATGTCTCTTATTAGCAGCCTACATGTTTCTTATTAGCAGCCTGAGAACACTACATGTCTCTTATTAGCAGCCTGAGAACACTACATGTTTCTTGTTAGCAGCCTACATGTTTCTTATTAGCAGCCTACATGTCTCTTATTAGCAGCCTACATGTCTCTTATTAGCAGCCTGAGAACACTACATGTTTCTTATTAGCAGCCTACATGTCTCTTATTAGCAGCCTACATGTCTCTTATTAGCAGCCTACATGTCTCTTATTAGCAGCCTGAGAACACTACATGTTTCTTATTAGCAGCCTACATGTCTCTTATTAGCAGCCTACATGTCTCTTATTAGCAGCCTACATGTCTCTTATTAGCAGCATACATGTCTCTTATTAGCAGCCTACATGTCTCTTATTAGCAGCCTACATGTCTCTTATTAGCAGCCTGAGAACACTACATGTTTCTTATTAGCAGCCTACATGTCTCTTATTAGCAGCCTACATGTCTCTTATTAGCAGCCTACATGTCTCTTATTAGCAGCCTGAGAACACTACATGTCTCTTATTAGCAGCCTACATGTCTCTTATTAGCAGCCTACATGTCTCTTATTAGCAGCCTACATGTCTCTTATTAGCAGCCTACATGTCTCTTATTAGCAGCCTACATGTCTCTTATTAGCAGCCTACATGTCTCTTATTAGCAGCCTACATGTCTCTTATTAGCAGCCTGAGAACACTACATGTTTCTTATTAGCAGCCTACATGTCTCTTATTAGCAGCCTGAGAACACTACACGTTTCTTATTAGCAGCCTGAGAACACTACATGTCTCTTATTAGCAGCCTGAGAACACTACATGTTTCTTGTTAGCAGCCTACATGTTTCTTATTAGCAGCCTACATGTCTCTTATTAGCAGCCTGAGAACACTACATGTTTCTTATTAGCAGCCTACATGTCTCTTATTAGCAGCCTACATGTCTCTTATTAGCAGCCTACATGTCTCTTATTAGCAGCCTACATGTCTCTTATTAGCAGCCTACATGTCTCTTATTAGCAGCCTACATGTCTCTTATTAGCAGCCTGAGAACACTACATGTTTCTTATTAGCAGCCTACATGTCTCTTATTAGCAGCCTACATGTCTCTTATTAGCAGCCTGAGAACACTACATGTCTCTTATTAGCAGCCTACATGTCTCTTATTAGCAGCCTACATGTCTCTTATTAGCAGCCTACATGTCTCTTATTAGCAGCCTACATGTCTCTTATTAGCAGCCTACATGTCTCTTATTAGCAGCCTACATGTCTCTTATTAGCAGCCTACATGTCTCTTATTAGCAGCCTGAGAACACTACATGTTTCTTATTAGCAGCCTACATGTCTCTTATTAGCAGCCTGAGAACACTACATGTTTCTTATTAGCAGCCTGAGAACACTACATGTCTCTTATTAGCAGCCTGAGAACACTACATGTTTCTTGTTAGCAGCCTACATGTTTCTTATTAGCAGCCTACATGTCTCTTATTAGCAGCCTGAGAACACTACATGTTTCTTATTAGCAGCCTACATGTCTCTTATTAGCAGCCTACATGTCTCTTATTAGCAGCCTACATGTCTCTTATTAGCAGCCTACATGTCTCTTATTAGCAGCCTACATGTCTCTTATTAGCAGCCTACATGTCTCTTATTAGCAGCCTGAGAACACTACATGTTTCTTATTAGCAGCCTACATGTATCTTATTAGCAGCCTGAGAACACTACATGTTTCTTATTAGCAGCCTGAGAACACTACATGTCTCTTATTAGCAGCCTGAGAACACTACATGTATCTTATTAGCAGCCTACATGTATCTTGTTAGCAGCCTGAGAACACTACATGTTTCTTATTAGCAGCCTACATGTATCTTATTAGCAGCCTACATGTATCTTGTTAGCAGCCTGAGAACACTACATGTTTCTTATTAGCAGCCTACATGTATCTTATTAGCAGCCTACATGTCTCTTATTAGCAGCCTGAGAACACTACATGTTTCTTATTAGCAGCCTACATGTTTCTTATTAGCAGCCTACATGTTTCTTATTAGCAGCCTACATGTTTCTTATTAGCAGCCTACATGTTTCTTGTTAGCAGCCTACATGTTTCTTATTAGCAGCCTACATGTATCTTATTAGCAGCCTACATGTATCTTATTAGCAGCCTACATGTATCTTATTAGCAGCTTACATGTATCTTATTAGCAGCCTACATGTTTCTTATTAGCAGCCTACATGTATCTTATTAGCAGCCTACATGTATCTTATTAGCAGCCTACATGTTTCTTATTAGCAGCCTACATGTTTCTTATTAGCAGCCTACATGTATCTTATTAGCAGCCTACATGTATCTTATTAGCAGCCTACATGTCTCTTATTAGCAGCCTGAGAACACTACATGTTTCTTATTAGCAGCCTACATGTTTCTTGTTAGCAGCCTACATGTTTCTTATTAGCAGCCTACATGTATCTTATTAGCAGCCTACATGTTTCTTATTAGCAGCCTACATGTATCTTATTAGCAGCCTACATGTATCTTATTAGCAGCCTACATGTATCTTATTAGCAGCCTACATGTATCTTATTAGCAGCCTACATGTTTCTTATTAGCAGCCTACATGTATCTTATTAGCAGCCTACATGTATCTTATTAGCAGCCTACATGTATCTTATTAGCAGCCTACATGTATCTTATTAGCAGCCTACATGTATCTTATTAGCAGCCTACATGTATCTTATTAGCAGCCTGAGAACACTACATGTATCTTATTAGCAGCCTGAGAACACTACATGTATCTTATTAGCAGCCTACATGTTTCTTATTAGCAGCCTACATGTCTCTTATTAGCAGCCTGAGAACACTACATGTATCTTATTAGCAGCCTACATGTCTCTTATTAGCAGCCTGAGAACACTACATGTATCTTATTAGCACCCTACATGTTTCTTGTTAGCAGCCTGAGAACACTACATGTATCTTATTAGCAGCCTGAGAACACTACATGTATCTTATTAGCACCCTACATGTTTCTTGTTAGCAGCCTGAGAACACTACATGTCTCTTATTAGCAGCCTGAGAACACTACATGTTTCTTGTTAGCAGCCTGAGAACACTACATGTTTCTTATTAGCAGCCTACATGTCTCTTATTAGCAGCCTGAGAACACTACATGTATCTTATTAGCAGCCTGAGAACACTACATGTATCTTATTAGCAGCCTGAGAACACTACATGTTTCTTATTAGCAGCCTACATGTTTCTTGTTAGCAGCCTGAGAACACTACATGTTTCTTGTTAGCAGCCTACATGTCTCTTATTAGCAGCCTGAGAACACTACATGTATCTTATTAGCAGCCTGAGAACACTACATGTTTCTTGTTAGCAGCCTGAGAACACTACATGTATCTTATTAGCAGCCTACATGTATCTTATTAGCAGCCTACATGTATCTTATTAGCAGCCTGAGAACACTACATGTTTCTTATTAGCAGCCTACATGTATCTTATTAGCAGCCTGAGAACACTACATGTTTCTTGTTAGCAGCCTACATGTCTCTTATTAGCAGCCTGAGAACACTACATGTTTCTTGTTAGCAGCCTGAGAACACTACATGTTTCTTATTAGCAGCCTACATGTATCTTATTAGCAGCCTGAGAACACTACATGTTTCTTGTTAGCAGCCTACATGTATCTTATTAGCAGCCTGAGAACACTACATGTTTCTTGTTAGCAGCCTGAGAACACTACATGTTTCTTGTTAGCAGCCTACATGTCTCTTATTAGCAGCCTGAGAACACTACATGTTTCTTGTTAGCAGCCTGAGAACACTACATGTTTCTTATTAGCAGCCTACATGTATCTTATTAGCAGCCTGAGAACACTACATGTTTCTTATTAGCAGCCTACATGTATCTTATTAGCAGCCTGAGAACACTACATGTTTCTTGTTAGCAGCCTACATGTCTCTTATTAGCAGCCTGAGAACACTACATGTTTCTTGTTAGCAGCCTGAGAACACTACATGTTTCTTATTAGCAGCCTACATGTATCTTATTAGCAGCCTGAGAACACTACATGTTTCTTGTTAGCAGCCTACATGTATCTTATTAGCAGCCTGAGAACACTACATGTTTCTTGTTAGCAGCCTGAGAACACTACATGTTTCTTGTTAGCAGCCTACATGTCTCTTATTAGCAGCCTACATGTATCTTATTAGCAGCCTGAGAACACTACATGTTTCTTGTTAGCAGCCTACATGTCTCTTATTAGCAGCCTGAGAACACTACATGTTTCTTGTTAGCAGCCTGAGAACACTACATGTTTCTTGTTAGCAGCCTACATGTATCTTATTAGCAGCCTGAGAACACTACATGTTTCTTGTTAGCAGCCTACATGTATCTTATTAGCAGCCTGAGAACACTACATGTTTCTTGTTAGCAGCCTGAGAACACTACATGTTTCTTGTTAGCAGCCTACATGTATCTTATTAGCAGCCTGAGAACACTACATGTTTCTTGTTAGCAGCCTACATGTATCTTATTAGCAGCCTGAGAACACTACATGTTTCTTGTTAGCAGCCTGAGAACACTACATGTTTCTTGTTAGCAGCCTACATGTATCTTATTAGCAGCCTGAGAACACTACATGTATCTTATTAGCAGCCTGAGAACACTACATGTTTCTTGTTAGCAGCCTACATGTATCTTATTAGCAGCCTGAGAACACTACATGTATCTTGTTAGCAGCCTGGGAACACTACATGTATCTTATTAGCAGCCTGAGAACACTACATGTATCTTGTTAGCAGCCTGGGAACACTACATGTATCTTATTAGCAGCCTGAGAACACTACATATATCTTGTTAGCAGCCTGGGAACACTACATGTATCTTGTTAGCAGCCTACAAGTATCTTATTAGCAGCCTGAGAACACTACATGTATCTAGTTAGCAGCCTGGGAACACTACATGTATCTTGTTAGCAGCCTACAAGTATCTTATTAGCAGCCTACAAGTATCTTGTTAGCAGCCTACAAGTATCTTATTAGCAGCCTACAAGTATCTTGTTAGCAGCCTACAAGTATCTTATTAGCAGCCTGAGAACACTACATGTTTCTTGTTAGCAGCCTGGGAACACTACTTGTTTCTTGTTAGCAGCCTACAAGTATCTTATTAGCAGCCTGAGAACACTACATGTTTCTTGTTAGCAGCCTACATGTATCTTATTAGCAGCCTACATGTATCTTGTTAGCAGCCTACATGTATCTTATTAGCAGCCTGAGAACACTACATGTATCTTATTAGCAGCCTGAGAACACTACATGTTTCTTGTTAGCAGCCTACAAGTATCTTATTAGCAGCCTGAGAACACTACATGTATCTTGTTAGCAGCCTACATGTATCTTATTAGCAGCCTGAGAACACTACATGTATCTTGTTAGCAGCCTGAGAACACTACATGTTTCTTGTTAGCAGCCTGGGAACACTACAAGTATCTTGTTAGCAGCCTGAGAACACTACTGGTATCTTGTTAGCAGCCTACATGTATCTTGTTAGCGGCCTACATGTGTCCTGTTAGCAGCCTGAGAACACTACATGTATCTTGTTAGCAGCCTGAGAACACTACATGTATCTTGTTAGCAGCCTGAGAACACTACATGTATCTTGTTAGCAGCCTGAGAACACTACATGTATCTTGTTAGCAGCCTACATGTATCTTGTTAGCAGCCTACATGTTTCTTGTTAGCAGCCTACAAGTATCTTATTAGCAGCCTGAGAACACTACATGTATCTTGTTAGCAGCCTACATGTATCTTATTAGCAGCCTGAGAACACTACATGTATCTTGTTAGCAGCCTGAGAACACTACATGTTTCTTGTTAGCAGCCTGGGAACACTACAAGTATCTTGTTAGCAGCCTACATGTATCTTGTTAGCAGCCTGAGAACACTACATGTATCTTGTTAGCAGCCTACATGTATCTTGTTAGCAGCCTACATGTTTCTTGTTAGCAGCCTACAAGTATCTTATTAGCAGCCTACAAGTATCTTGTTAGCGACCTGAGAACACTACATGTTTCTTGTTAGCAGCCTACATGTATCTTGTTAGCAGCCTACATGTATCTTGTTAGCAGCCTACATGTATCTTGTTAGCAGCCTACATGTATCTTGTTAGCAGCCTACAAGTATCTTATTAGCAGCCTGAGAACACTACATGTATCTTGTTAGCGACCTGAGAACACTACATGTTTCTTGTTAGCAGCCTGAGAACACTACACGTATCTTGTTAGCAGCCTGAGAACACTACACGTATCTTGTTAGCAGCCTGAGAACACTACACGTATCTTGTTAGCAGCCTGAGAACACTACATGTATCTTGTTAGCAGCCTACAAGTATCTTATTAGCAGCCTGAGAACACTACATGTATCTTGTTAGCAGCCTGAGAACACTACACGTATCTTGTTAGCAGCCTGAGAACACTACACGTATCTTGTTAGCAGCCTGAGAACACTACACGTATCTTGTTAGCAGCCTGAGAACACTACATGTATCTTGATAGCAGCCTACATGTATCTTGTTAGCAGCCTGAGAACACTACATGTATCTTGTTAGCAGCCTGAGAACACTACACGTATCTTGTTAGCAGCCTGAGAACACTACACGTATCTTGTTAGCAGCCTGAGAACACTACACGTATCTTGTTAGCAGCCTGAGAACACTACATGTATCTTGTTAGCAGCCTACAAGTATCTTATTAGCAGCCTGAGAACACTACATGTATCTTGTTAGCAGCCTACATGTATCTTGTTAGCAGCCTGAGAACACTACATGTATCTTGTTAGCAGCCTGAGAACACTACATGTATCTTGTTAGCAGCCTACATGTATCTTGTTAGCAGCCTGAGAACACTACATGTATCTTGTTAGCAGCCTGAGAACACTACATGTATCTTGTTAGCAGCCTGAGAACACTACATGTATCTTGTTAGCAGCCTGAGAACACTACATGTATCTTGTTAGCAGCCTGAGAACACTACATGTATCTTGTTAGCAGCCTGAGAACACTACATGTATCTTGTTAGCAGCCTACATGTATCTTGTTAGCAGCCTGAGAACACTACATGTATCTTGTTAGCAGCCTGAGAACACTACATGTATCTTGTTAGCAGCCTGAGAACACTACATGTATCTTGTTAGCAGCCTACATGTATCTTGTTAGCAGCCTGAGAACACTACATGTATCTTGTTAGCAGCCTGAGAACACTACATGTATCTTGTTAGCAGCCTGAGAACACTACATGTATCTTGTTAGCAGCCTACATGTATCTTGTTAGCAGCCTACATGTATCTTGTTAGCAGCCTACATGTATCTTGTTAGCAGCCTACATGTATCTTGTTAGCAGCCTACATGTATATTGTTAGCAGCCTACATGTATCTTATTAGCAGCCTACATGTATCTTGTTAGCAGCCTACATGTATCTTGTTAGCAGCCTGAGAACACTACATGTATCTTGTTAGCAGCCTACATGTATCTTGTTAGCAGCCTACATGTATCTTGTTAGCAGCCTACATGTATCTTGTTAGCAGCCTACATGTATCTTGTTAGCAGCCTGAGAACACTACACGTATCTTGTTAGCAGCCTACATGTATCTTGTTAGCAGCCTACGTGTATCTTGTTAGCAGCCTACATGTATCTTGTTAGCAGCCTACGTGTATCTTGTTAGCAGCCTACATGTATCTTGTTAGCAGCCTACATGTATCTTGTTAGCAGCCTACATGTATCTTGTTAGCAGCCTACATGTATCTTGTTAGCAGCCTACATGTATCTTGTTAGCAGCCTACATGTATCTTGTTAGCAGCCTACATGTATCTTGTTAGCAGCCTACGTGTATCTTGTTAGCAGCCTGAGAACACTACATGTTTCTTGTTAGCAGCCTGAGAACACTACATGTATCTTGTTAGCAGCCTACATGTATCTTGTTAGCAGCCTACGTGTATCTTGTTAGCAGCCTACATGTATCTTGTTAGCAGCCTACATGTATCTTGTTAGCAGCCTACATGTATCTTGTTAGCAGCCTACATGTATCTTGTTAGCAGCCTACGTGTATCTTGTTAGCAGCCTACATGTATCTTGTTAGCAGCCTACATGTATCTTGTTAGCAGCCTACATGTATCTTGTTAGCAGCCTGAGAACACTACATGTATCTTGTTAGCAGCCTGAGAACACTACATGTATCTTGTTAGCAGCCTGAGAACACTACATGTATCTTGTTAGCAGCCTGAGAACACTATATGTATCTTGTTAGCAGCCTGAGAACACTACATGTATCTTGTTAGCAGCCTGAGAACACTACATGTATCTTGTTAGCAGCCTACATGTATCTTGTTAGCAGCCTACATGTATCTTGTTAGCAGCCTACATGTATCTTGTTAGCAGCCTACATGTATCTTGTTAGCAGCCTACGTGTATCTTGTTAGCAGCCTGAGAACACTACATGTTTCTTGTTAGCAGCCTGAGAACACTACATGTTTCTTGTTAGCAGCCTACATGTATCTTGTTAGCAGCCTGAGAACACTACATGTATCTTGTTAGCAGCCTACATGTATCTTGTTAGCAGCCTACATGTATCTTGTTAGCAGCCTACATGTATCTTGTTAGCAGCCTACATGTATCTTGTTAGCAGCCTGAGAACACTACATGTATCTTGTTAGCAGCCTGAGAACACTACATGTATCTTGTTAGCAGCCTACATGTATCTTGTTAGCAGCCTACATGTATCTTGTTAGCAGCCTACATGTATCTTGTTAGCAGCCTGAGAACACTACATGTATCTTGTTAGCAGCCTGAGAACACTACATGTATCTTGTTAGCAGCCTACATGTATCTTGTTAGCAGCCTGAGAACACTACATGTATCTTGTTAGCAGCCTGAGAACACTACATGTATCTTGTTAGCAGCCTACATGTATCTTGTTAGCAGCCTACATGTATCTTGTTAGCAGCCTACGTGTATCTTGTTAGCAGCCTACATGTATCTTGTTAGCAGCCTGAGAACACTACATGTATCTTGTTAGCAGCCTGAGAACACTACATGTATCTTGTTAGCAGCCTACATGTATCTTGTTAGCAGCCTGAGAACACTACATGTATCTTGTTAGCAGCCTACATGTATCTTGTTAGCAGCCTACATGTATCTTGTTAGCAGCCTACATGTATCTTGTTAGCAGCCTACATGTATCTTGTTAGCAGCCTGAGAACACTACATGTATCTTGTTAGCAGCCTGAGAACACTACATGTATCTTGTTAGCAGCCTACATGTATCTTGTTAGCAGCCTACATGTATCTTGTTAGCAGCCTACATGTATCTTGTTAGCAGCCTACATGTATCCTGTTAGCAGCCTACATGTATCTTGTTAGCAGCCTACATGTATCTTGTTAGCAGCCTACATGTATCTTGTTAGCAGCCTACATGTATCTTGTTAGCAGCCTACATGTATCTTGTTAGCAGCCTGAGAACACTACATGTATCTTGTTAGCAGCCTACATGTATCTTGTTAGCAGCCTGCATGTATCTTGTTAGCAGCCTGAGAACACTACATGTATCTTGTTAGCAGCCTACATGTATCTTGTTAGCAGCCTACGTGTATCTTGTTAGCAGCCTGAGAACACTACATGTATCTTGTTAGCAGCCTACGTGTATCTTGTTAGCAGCCTACGTGTATCTTGTTAGCAGCCTACATGTATCTTGTTAGCAGCCTACATGTATCTTGTTAGCAGCCTGAGAACACTACATGTATCTTGTTAGCAGCCTACATGTATCTTGTTAGCAGCCTACATGTATCTTGTTAGCAGCCTACATGTATCTTGTTAGCAGCCTACGTGTATCTTGTTAGCAGCCTACGTGTATCTTGTTAGCAGCCTACGTGTATCTTGTTAGCAGCCTACGTGTATCTTGTTAGCAGCCTGAGAACACTACGTGTATCTTGTTAGCAGCCTGAGAACACTACATGTATCTTGTTAGCAGCCTGAGAACACTACATGTATCTTGTTAGCAGCCTACATGTATCTTGTTAGCAGCCTACATGTATCTTGTTAGCAGCCTGAGAACACTACATGTATCTTGTTAGCAGCCTACGTGTATCTTGTTAGCAGCCTACATGTATCTTGTTAGCAGCCTACGTGTATCTTGTTAGCAGCCTACGTGTATCTTGTTAGCAGCCTGAGAACACTACATGTATCTTGTTAGCAGCCTACATGTATCTTGTTAGCAGCCTACGTGTATCTTGTTAGCAGCCTGAGAACACTACATGTATCTTGTTAGCAGCCTACATGTATCTTGTTAGCAGCCTACATGTATCTTGTTAGCAGCCTGAGAACACTACATGTATCTTGTTAGCAGCCTACATGTATCTTGTTAGCAGCCTACATGTATCTTGTTAGCAGCCTACGTGTATCTTGTTAGCAGCCTACATGTATCTTGTTAGCAGCCTGAGAACACTACATGTATCTTGTTAGCAGCCTACATGTATCTTGTTATCAGCCTACATGTATCTTGTTAGCAGCCTGAGAACACTACATGTATCTTGTTAGCAGCCTACGTGTATCTTGTTAGCAGCCTACATGTATCTTGTTAGCAGCCTGAGAACACTACATGTATCTTGTTAGCAGCCTACATGTATCTTGTTAGCAGCCTACATGTAACTTGTTAGCAGCCTGAGAACACTACATGTATCTTGTTAGCAGCCTACATGTATCTTGTTAGCAGCCTACATGTATCTTGTTAGCAGCCTACGTGTATCTTGTAGCAGCCTACATGTGTCTTGTTAGCAGCCTACGTGTATCTTGTTAGCAGCCTACGTGTATCTTGTTAGCAGCCTACATGTATCTTGTTAGCAGCCTACATGTATCTTGTTAGCAGCCTACGTGTATCTTGTTAGCAGCCTACGTGTATCTTGTTAGCAGCCTACGTGTATCTTGTTAGCAGCCTACGTGTATCTTGTTAGCAGCCTACATGTATCTTGTTAGCAGCCTACATGTATCTTGTTAGCAGCCTGAGAACACTACATGTATCTTGTTAGCAGCCTGAGAACACTACGTGTATCTTGTTAGCAGCCTGAGAACACTACGTGTATCTTGTTAGCAGCCTACATGTATCTTGTTAGCAGCCGACGTGTATCTTGTTAGCAGCCTACGTGTATCTTGTTAGCAGCCTGAGAACACTACGTGTATCTTGTTAGCAGCCTACATGTATCTTGTTAGCAGCCTACGTGTATCTTGTTAGCAGCCTACGTGTATCTTGTTAGCAGCCTACATGTATCTTGTTAGCAGCCTACGTGTATCTTGTTAGCAGCCTACGTGTATCTTGTTAGCAGCCTACATGTATCTTGTTAGCAGCCTACGTGTATCTTGTTAGCAGCCTGAGAACACTACGTGTATCTTGTTAGCAGCCTACATGTATCTTGTTAGCAGCCTACGTGTATCTTGTTAGCAGCCTGAGAACACTACATGTATCTTGTTAGCAGCCTGAGAACACTACATGTATCTTGTTAGCAGCCTACATGTTTCTTGTTAGCAGCCTGAGAACACTACATGTATCTTGTTAGCAGCCTACGTGTATCTTGTTAGCAGCCTGAGAACACTACGTGTATCTTGTTAGCAGCCTACATGTTTCTTGTTAGCAGCCTACGTGTATCTTGTTAGCAGCCGGAGAACACTACATGTATCTTGTTAGCAGCCTACATGTTTCTTGTTAGCAGCCTGAGAACACTACATGTATCTTGTTAGCAGCCTACGTGTATCTTGTTAGCAGCCTGAGAGCACTACGTGTATCTTGTTAGCAGCCTACATGTATCTTGTTAGCAGCCGACGTGTATCTTGTTAGCAGCCTACATGTATCTTGTTAGCAGCCTACATGTATCTTGTTAGCAGCCTGAGAACACTACGTGTATCTTGTTAGCAGCCTACATGTATCTTGTTAGCAGCCGACGTGTATCTTGTTAGCAGCCTACATGTATCTTGTTAGCAGCCTACATGTTTCTTGTTAGCAGCCTGAGAACACTACGTGTATCTTGTTAGCAGCCGGAGAACACTACATGTATCTTGTTAGCAGCCTACATGTATCTTGTTAGCAGCCTACGTGTATCTTGTTAGCAGCCTGAGAACACTACATGTTTCTTGTTAGCAGCCTGAGAACACTATATGTATCTTGTTAGCAGCCTGAGAACACTACATGTATCTTGTTAGCAGACTGAGAACACTATATGTATCTTGTTAGCAGCCTACATGTATCTTGTTAGCAGCCTACATGTATCTTGTTAGCAGCCTACATGTATCTTGTTAGCAGCCTACATGTATCTTGTTAGCAGCCTGAGAACACTACATGTATCTTGTTAGCAGCCTACATGTATCTTGTTAGCAGCCTACATGTATCTTGTTAGCAGCCTGAGAACACTACATGTATCTTGTTAGCAGCCTACATGTATCTTGTTAGCAGCCTACATGTATCTTGTTAGCAGCCTACATGTATCTTGTTAGCAGCCTACATGTGTCTTGTTAGCAGCCTACGTGTATCTTGTTAGCAGCCTACGTGTATCTTGTTAGCAGCCTACATGTATCTTGTTAGCAGCCTACATGTATCTTGTTAGCAGCCTACGTGTATCTTGTTAGCAGCCTACGTGTATCTTGTTAGCAGCCTACGTGTATCTTGTTAGCAGCCTACGTGTATCTTGTTAGCAGCCTACATGTATCTTGTTAGCAGCCTACATGTATCTTGTTAGCAGCCTGAGAACACTACATGTATCTTGTTAGCAGCCTGAGAACACTACGTGTATCTTGTTAGCAGCCTGAGAACACTACGTGTGTCTTGTTAGCAGCCTACATGTATCTTGTTAGCAGCCGACGTGTATCTTGTTAGCAGCCTACGTGTATCTTGTTAGCAGCCTGAGAACACTACGTGTATCTTGTTAGCAGCCTACATGTATCTTGTTAGCAGCCTACGTGTATCTTGTTAGCAGCCTACGTGTATCTTGTTAGCAGCCTACATGTATCTTGTTAGCAGCCTACGTGTATCTTGTTAGCAGCCTACGCGTATCTTGTTAGCAGCCTACATATATCTTGTTAGCAGCCTACGTGTATCTTGTTAGCAGCCTGAGAACACTACGTGTATCTTGTTAGCAGCCTACATGTATCTTGTTAGCAGCCTACGTGTATCTTGTTAGCAGCCTGAGAACACTACATGTATCTTGTTAGCAGCATGAGAACACTACATGTATCTTGTTAGCAGCCTACATGTTTCTTGTTAGCAGCCTGAGAACACTACATGTATCTTGTTAGCAGCATACGTGTATCTTGTTAGCAGCCTGAGAACACTACGTGTATCTTGTTAGCAGCCTACATGTATCTTGTTAGCAGCCGACGTGTATCTTGTTAGCAGCCTACATGTATCTTGTTAGCAGCCTACATGTTTCTTGTTAGCAGCCTGAGAACACTACGTGTATCTTGTTAGCAGCCGGAGAACACTACATGTATCTTGTTAGCAGCCTACATGTATCTTGTTAGCAGCCTACGTGTATCTTGTTAGCAGCCTGAGAACACTACATGTTTCTTGTTAGCAGCCTGAGAACACTATATGTATCTTGTTAGCAGCCTGAGAACACTACATGTATCTTGTTAGCAGCCTGAGAACACTATATGTATCTTGTTAGCAGCCTACATGTATCTTGTTAGCAGCCTACATGTATCTTGTTAGCAGCCTACATGTATCTTGTTAGCAGCCTACATGTATCTTGTTAGCAGCCTACGTGTATCTTGTTAGCAGCCTGAGAACACTACATGTTTCTTGTTAGCAGCCTGAGAACACTATATGTATCTTGTTAGCAGCCTGAGAACACTACATGTATCTTGTTAGCAGCCTGAGAACACTATATGTATCTTGTTAGCAGCCTACATGTATCTTGTTAGCAGCCTACATGTATCTTGTTAGCAGCCTACATGTATCTTGTTAGCAGCCTACGTGTATCTTGTTAGCAGCCTGAGAACACTACATGTATCTTGTTAGCAGCCTACATGTTTCTTGTTAGCAGCCTGAGAACACTACATGTATCTTGTTAGCAGCCTACATGTATCTTGTTAGCAGCCTGAGAACACTACATGTATCTTGTTAGCAGCCTACATGTTTCTTGTTAGCAGCCTGAGAACAATACATGTATCTTGTTAGCAGCCTACATGTATCTTGTTAGCAGCCTGAGAACACTACATGTATCTTGTTAGCAGCCTACGTGTATCTTGTTAGCAGCCTGAGAACACTACATGTATCTTGTTAGCAGCCTACGTGTATCTTGTTAGCAGCCTGAGAACACTACATGTATCTTGTTAGCAGCCTACGTGTATCTTGTTAGCAGCCTGAGAACACTACATGTATCTTGTTAGCAGCCTACATGTATCTTGTTAGCAGCCTACATGTATCTTGTTAGCAGCCTGAGAACACTACATGTATCTTGTTAGCAGCCTACGTGTATCTTGTTAGCAGCCTACATGTATCTTGTTAGCAGCCTACATGTATCTTGTTAGCAGCCTGAGAACACTACATGTATCTTGTTAGCAGCCTACGTGTATCTTGTTAGCAGCCTACGTGTATCTTGTTAGCAGACTACGTGTATCTTGTTAGCAGCCTACGTGTATCTTGTTAGCAGCCTGAGAACACTACATGTATCTTGTTAGCAGCCTACGTGTATCTTGTTAGCAGCCTGAGAACACTACATGTATCTTGTTAGCAGCCTACGTGTATCTTGTTAGCAGCCTGAGAACACTACATGTATCTTGTTAGCAGCCTACATGTATCTTGTTAGCAGCCTACATGTATCTTGTTAGCAGCCTGAGAACACTACATGTATCTTGTTAGCAGCCTACGTGTATCTTGTTAGCAGCCTACATGTATCTTGTTAGCAGCCTACATGTATCTTGTTAGCAGCCTGAGAACACTACATGTATCTTGTTAGCAGCCTACGTGTATCTTGTTAGCAGCCTACATGTATCTTGTTAGCAGCCTACATGTGTCTTGTTAGCAGCCTGAGAACACTACATGTATCTTGTTAGCAGCCTGAGAACACTACGTGTATCTTGTTAGCAGCCTGAGAACACTACATGTATCTTGTTAGCAGCCTACATGTATCTTGTTAGCAGCCTGAGAACACTACATGTATCTTGTTAGCAGCCTACGTGTATCTTGTTAGCAGCCTACATGTATCTTGTTAGCAGCCTGAGAACACTACATGTATCTTGTTAGCAGCCTGAGAACACTACGTGTATCTTGTTAGCAGCCTACGTGTATCTTGTTAGCAGCCTGAGAACACTACATGTATCTTGTTAGCAGCCTGAGAACACTACGTGTATCTTGTTAGCAGCCTGAGAACACTACGTGTATCTTGTTAGCAGCCTGAGAACACTACATGTATCTTGTTAGCAGCCTGAGAACACTACGTGTATCTTGTTAGCAGCCTACATGTATCTTGTTAGCAGCCTGAGAACACTACATGTATCTTGTTAGCAGCCTACGTGTATCTTGTTAGCAGCCTACGTGTATCTTGTTAGCAGCCTACGTGTATCTTGTTAGCAGCCTACGTGTATCTTGTTAGCAGCCTGAGAACACTACATGTATCTTGTTAGCAGCCTACGTGTATCTTGTTAGCAGCCTACATGTATCTTGTTAGCAGCCTACAGGTATCTTGTTAGCAGCATACATGTATCTTGTTAGCAGCCTACATGTATCTTGTTAGCAGCCTGAGAACAATACATGTATCTTGTTAGCAGCCTGAGAACACTACGTGTATCTTGTTAGCAGCCTACGTGTATCTTGTTAGCAGCCTACGTGTATCTTGTTAGCAGCCTGAGAACACTACATTTATCTTGTTAGCAGCCTGAGAACACTACATGTATCTTGTTAGCAGCCTGAGAACACTACATGTATCTTGTTAGCAGCCTGAGAACACTACATGTATCTTGTTAGCAGCCTGAGAACACTACGTGTATCTTGTTAGCAGCCTACGTGTATCTTGTTAGCAGCCTGAGAACACTACATGTATCTTGTTAGCAGCCTGAGAACACTACGTGTATCTTGTTAGCAGCCTGAGAACACTACGTGTATCTTGTTAGCAGCCTGAGAACACTACATGTATCTTGTTAGCAGCCTGAGAACACTACGTGTATCTTGTTAGCAGCCTGAGAACATTACATGTATCTTGTTAGCAGCCTACATGTATCTTGTTAGCAGCCTGAGAACACTACGTGTATCTTGTTAGCAGCCTGAGAACACTATATGTATCTTGTTAGCAGCCTACATGTATCTTGTTAGCAGCCTGAGAACACTATATGTATCTTGTTAGCAGCCTACGTGTATCTTGTTAGCAGCCTACGAGTATCTTGTTAGCAGCCTACATGTATCTTGTTAGCAGCCTGAGAACACTACATGTATCTTGTTAGCAGCCTACGTGTATCTTGTTAGCAGCCTACATGTATCTTGTTAGCAGCCTGAGAACACTACATGTATCTTGTTAGCAGCCTACATGTATCTTGTTAGCAGCCTACGTGTATCTTGTTAGCAGCCTACATGTATCTTGTTAGCAGCCTACATGTATCTTGTTAGCAGCCTACATGTATCTTGTTAGCAGCCTACGTGTATCTTGTTAGCAGCCTACATGTATCTTGTTAGCAGCCTACATGTATCTTGTTAGCAGCCTGAGAACACTACGTGTATCTTGTTAGCAGCCTACGTGTATCTTGTTAGCAGCCTACATGTATCTTGTTAGCAGCCTACATGTATCTTGTTAGCAGCCTGAGAACACTACGTGTATTTTGTTAGCAGCCTATGTGTATCTTGTTAGCAGCCTACATGTATCTTGTTAGCAGCCTGAGAACACTACATGTATCTTGTTAGCAGCCTACGTGTATCTTGTTAGCAGCCTACATGTATCTTGTTAGCAGCCTACGTGTATCTTGTTAGCAGCCTACATGTATCTTGTTAGCAGCCTACATGTATCTTGTTAGCAGCCTACGTGTATCTTGTTAGCAGCCTACATGTATCTTGTTAGCAGCCTGAGAACACTACATGTATCTTGTTAGCAGCCTACATGTATCTTGTTAGCAGCCTACATGTATCTTGTTAGCAGCCTACATGTATCTTGTTAGCAGCCTGAGAACACTACGTGTATCTTGTTAGCAGCCTACGTGTATCTTGTTAGCAGCCTACATGTATCTTGTTAGCAGCCTGAGAACACTACATGTATCTTGTTAGCAGCCTACATGTATCTTGTTAGCAGCCTACATGTATCTTGTTAGCAGCCTACATGTATCTTGTTAGCAGCCTACGTGTATCTTGTTAGCAGCCTACATGTATCTTGTTAGCAGCCTACATGTATCTTGTTAGCAGCCTGAGAACACTACATGTATCTTGTTAGCAGCCTACATGTATCTTGTTAGCAGCCTACGTGTATCTTGTTAGCAGCCTACATGTATCTTGTTAGCAGCCTACGTGTATCTTGTTAGCAGCCTGAGAACACTACATGTATCTTGTTAGCAGCCTGAGATCACTACATGTATCTTGTTAGCAGCCTGAGTTCAATACATGTATCTTGTTAGCAGCCTGAGAACACTACATGTATCTTGTTAGCAGCCTGAGAACACTACATGTATCTTGTTAGCAGCCTACATGTATCTTGTTAGCAGCCTACGTGTATCTTGTTAGCAGCCTACATGTATCTTGTTAGCAGCCTACATGTATCTTGTTAGCAGCCTACATGTATCTTGTTAGCAGCCTACATGTATCTTGTTAGCCGCCTACATGTATCTTGTTAGCAGCCTACGTGTATCTTGTTAGCAGCCTACATGTATCTTGTTAGCAGCCTACATGTATCTTGTTAGCAGCCTACGTGTATCTTGTTAGCAGCCTACATGTATCTTGTTAGCAGCCTGAGAACACTACATGTATCTTGTTAGCAGCCTACGTGTATCTTGTTAGCAGCCTACATGTATCTTGTTAGCAGCATACATGTATCTTGTTAGCAGCCTACATGTATCTTGTTAGCAGCCTACATGTATCTTGTTATCCGCCTACATGTATCTTGTTAGCAGCCTACATGTATCTTGTTAGCAGCCTATGTGTATCTTGTTAGCAGCCTGAGAACACTACATATATCTTGTTAGCAGCCTGAGAACACTACATGTATCTTGTTAGCAGCCTGAGAACACTACATGTATCTTGTTAGCAGCCTACATGTATCTTGTTAGCAGCCTGAGAACACTACATGTATCTTGTTAGCAGCCTACGTGTATCTTGTTAGCAGCCTACATGTATCTTGTTAGCAGCCTACATGTATCTTGTTAGCAGCCTACATGTATCTTGTTAGCAGCCTACATGTATCTTGTTAGCCGCCTACATGTATCTTGTTAGCAGCCTACATGTATCTTGTTAGCAGCCTAAGTGTATCTTGTTAGCAGCCTACATGTATCTTGTTAGCAGCCTGAGAACACTACATGTATCTTGTTAGCAGCCTACATGTATCTTGTTAGCAGCCTACATGTATCTTGTTAGCAGCCTGAGAACACTACATGTATCTTGTTAGCAGCCTACGTGTATCTTGTTAGCAGTCTACATGTATCTTGTTAGCAGCCTGAGAACACTACATGTATCTTGTTAGCAGCCTACGTGTATCTTGTTAGCAGCCTGAGAACACTACATGTATCTTGTTAGCAGCCTGAGAACACTACATGTATCTTGTTAGCAGCCTACATGTATCTTGTTAGCAGCCTACATGTATCTTGTTAGCAGCCTACGTGTATCTTGTTAGCAGCCTACATGTATCTTGTTAGCAGCCTACATGTATCTTGTTAGCAGCCTACGTGTATCTTGTTAGCAGCCTACATGTATCTTGTTAGCAGCATACGTGTATCTTGTTAGCAGCCTACATGTATCTTGTTAGCAGCCTGAGAACACTACATGTATCTTGTTAGCAGCCTACGTGTATCTTGTTAGCAGCCTACATGTATCTTGTTAGCAGCATACGTGTATCTTGTTAGCAGCCTACATGTATCTTGTTAGCAGCCTGAGAACACTACATGTATCTTGTTAGCAGCCTACATGTATCTTGTTAGCAGCCTACATGTATCTTGTTAGCAGCCTACGTGTATCTTGTTAGCAGCCTACATGTATCTTGTTAGCAGCCTGAGAACACTACATGTATCTTGTTAGCAGCCTACGTGTATCTTGTTAGCAGCCTACATGTATCTTGTTAGCAGCCTGAGAACACTACATGTATCTTGTTAGCAGCCTACGTGTATCTTGTTAGCAGCCTACATGTATCTTGTTAGCAGCCTGAGAACACTACATGTATCTTGTTAGCCGCCTACATGTATCTTGTTAGCAGCCTACATGTATCTTGTTAGCAGCCTACATGTATCTTGTTAGCAGCCTGAGAACACTACATGTATCTTGTTAGCAGCCTACATGTATCTTGTTAGCAGCCTACGTGTATCTTGTTAGCAGCCTACATGTATCTTATTAGCAGCCTGAGAACACTACATGTATCTTGTTAGCAGCCTACGTGTATCTTGTTAGCAGCCTGAGAACACTACATGTATCTTGTTAGCAGCCTACGTGTATCTTGTTAGCAGCCTGAGAACACTACATGTATCTTGTTAGCAGCCTACGTGTATCTTGTTAGCAGCCTGAGAACACTACATGTATCTTGTTAGCAGCCTACATGTATCTTGTTAGCAGCCTACGTGTATCTTGTTAGCAGCCTACATGTATCTTGTTAGCAGCCTACATGTATCCTGTTAGCAGCATGAGAACACTATATGTATCTTGTTAGCAGCCTACGTGTATCTTGTTAGCAGCCTACATGTATCTTGTTAGCAGCCTGAGAACACTACATGTATCTTGTTAGCAGCCTACGTGTATCTTGTTAGCAGCCTGAGAACACTACATGTATCTTGTTAGGAGCCTACATGTATCTTGTTACCAGCCTACGTGTATCTTGTTAGCAGCCTACATGTATCTTGTTAGAAGCCTACATGTATCTTGTTAGCAGCATGAGAACACTATATGTATCTTGTTAGCAGCCTACATGTATCTTGTTAGCAGCCTACATGTATCTTGTTAGCAGCCTACATGTATCTTGTTAGCAGCCTGAGAACACTACATGTATCTTGTTAGTAGCCTGAGATCACTACATGTATCTTGTTAGCAGCCTGAGATCACTACATGTATCTTGTTAGCGACCTGAGAACACTACATGTTTCTTGTTAGCAGCCTGAGAACACTACGTGTATCTTGTTAGCAGCCTACGTGTATCTTGTTAGCAGCCTACGTGTATCTTGTTAGCAGCCTACATGTATCTTGTTAGCAGCCTACATGTATCTTGTTAGCAGCCTACATGTATCTTGTTAGCAGCCTACATGTATCTTGTTAGCAGCCTACATGTATCTTGTTAGCAGCCTACATGTATCTTGTTAGCAGCCTACATGTATCTTGTTAGCCGCCTGAGAACACTACATGTATCTTGTTAGCAGCCTGAGAACACTACATGTATCTTGTTAGCAGCCTGAGAACACTACATGTATCTTGTTAGCAGCCTGAGAACACTACATGTATCTTGTTAGCAGCCTGATAACACTACATGTATCTTGTTAGCAGCCTGAGAACACTACATGTATCTTGTTAGCAGCCTGAGATCACTACATGTATCTTGTTAGCGACCTGAGAACACTACATGTATCTTGTTAGCAGCCTACATGTATCTTGTTAGCAGCCTACATGTATCTTGTTAGCAGCCTACATGTATCTTGTTAGCAGCCTGAGAACACTACATGTATCTTGTTAGCAGCCTGAGATCACTACATGTATCTTGTTAGCAGCCTACATGTATCTTGTTAGCAGCCTGAGAACACTACATGTATCTTGTTAGCAGCCTGAGATCACTACATGTATCTTGTTAGCGACCTGAGAACACTACATGTATCTTGTTAGCAGCCTACATGTATCTTGTTAGCCGTCTGAGAACACTACATGTATCTTGTTAGCAGCCTACATGTATCTTGTTAGCCGCCTGAGAACACTACATGTATCTTGTTAGCAGCCTGAGATCACTACATGTATCTTGTTAGCAGCCTGAGATCACTACATATATCTTGTTAGCAGCCTGAGAACACTACATGTATCTTGTTAGCAGCCTGAGATCACTACATGTATCTTGTTAGCAGCCTGAGATCACTACATGTATCTTGTTAGCAGCCTGAGATCACTACATGTATCTTGTTAGCAGCCTGAGATCACTACATGTATCTTGTTAGCAGCCTGAGATCACTACATGTATCTTGTTAGCAGCCTGAGAACACTACATGTATCTTGTTAGGAGCCTGAGATCGCTACATGTATCTTGTTAGCAGCCTGAGATCACTACATGTATCTTGTTAGCAGCCTGAGATCACTACATGTATCTTGTTAGCAGCCTGAGATCACTACATGTATCTTGTTAGCAGCCTGAGATCACTACATGTATCTTGTTAGCAGCCTGAGATCACTACATGTATCTTGTGAGCAGCCTGAGATCACTACATGTATCTTGTTAGCAGCCTGAGATCACTACATGTATCTTGTTAGCAGCCTGAGAACACTACATGTATCTTGTTAGCAGCCTGAGATCACTACATGTATCTTGTTAGCAGCCTGAGATCACTACATGTATCTTGTTAGCAGCCTGAGATCACTACATGTATCTTGTTAGCAGCCTGAGATCACTACATGTATCTTGTTAGCAGCCTGAGATCACTACATGTATCTTGTTAGCAGCCTGAGAACACTACATGTATCTTGTTAGCAGCCTGAGATCACTACATGTATCTTGTTAGCGACCTGAGAACACTACATGTATCTTGTTAGCAGCCTACATGTATCTTGTTTGCCGCCTGAGAACACTACATGTATCTTGTTAGCAGCCTACATGTATCTTGTTAGCCGCCTGAGAACACTACATGTATCTTGTTAGCAGCCTGAGATCACTACATGTATCTTGTTAGCGACCTGAGAACACTACATGTATCTTGTTAGCTGCCTACATGTATCTTGTTAGCAGCCTACATGTATCTTGTTAGCAGCCTACATGTATCTTGTTAGCAGCCTACATGTATCTTGTTAGAAGCCTGAGAACACTACATGTATCTTGTTAGCAGCCTACATGTATCTTGTTAGCAGCCTACGTGTATCTTGTTAGCAGCCTGAGAACACTACATGTATCTTGTTAGCAGCCTACATGTATCTTGTTAGCAGCCTACGTGTATCTTATTAGCAGCCTGAGAACACTACATGTATCTTGTTAGCAGCCTACATGTATCTTGTTAGCAGCCTACGTGTATCTTGTTAGCAGCCTGAGAACATTACATGTATCTTGTTAGCAGCCTATATGTATCTTGTTAGCAGCCTGAGAACACTACATGTATCTTGTTAGCAGCCTACATGTATCTTGTTAGCAGCCTACGTGTATCTTGTTAGCAGCCTGAGAACACTACATGTATCTTGTTAGCAGCCTACATGTATCTTGTTAGCAGCCTACGTGTATCTTGTTAGCAGCCTGAGAACACTACATGTATCTTGTTAGCAGCCTACATTATCTTGTTAGCAGCCTACGTGTATCTTGTTAGCAGCCTACATGTATCTTGTTAGCAGCCTACATGTATCTTGTTAGCAGCCTACATGTATCTTGTTAGCAGCCTGAGAACACTACATGTATCTTGTTAGCAGCCTACATGTATCTTGTTAGCAGCCTACATGTATCTTGTTAGCAGCCTGAGAACACTACATGTATCTTGTTAGCAGCCTACGTGTATCTTGTTAGCAGCCTACGTGTATCTTGTTAGCAGCCTGAGAACACTACATGTATCTTGTTAGCAGCCTACATGTATCTTGTTAGCAGCCTACATGTATCTTGTTAGCAGCCTACATGTATCTTGTTAGCAGCCTGAGAACACTACATGTATCTTGTTAGCAGCCTACATGTATCTTGTTAGCAGCCTACGTGTATCTTGTTAGCAGCCTGAGAACACTACATGTATCTTGTTAGCAGCCTACATGTATCTTGTTAGCAGCCTACGGGTATCTTGTTAGCAGCCTACATGTATCTTGTTAGCAGCCTACATGTATCTTGTTAGCAGCCTGAGAACACTACATGTATCTTGTTAGCAGCCTACATGTATCTTGTTAGCAGCCTACATGTATCTTGTTAGCAGCCTACATGTATCTTGTTAGCAGTCTACATGTATCTTGTTAGCAGCCTGAGAACACTACATGTATCTTGTTAGCAGCCTACGTGTATCTTGTTAGCAGCCTACGTGTATCTTGTTAGCAGCCTGAGAACACTACATGTATCTTGTTAGCAGCCTACATGTATCTTGTTAGCAGCCTACATGTATCTTGTTAGCAGCCTGAGAACACTACATGTATCTTGTTAGCAGCCTACGTGTATCTTGTTAGCAGCCTACGTGTATCTTGTTAGCAGCCTGAGAACACTACATGTATCTTGTTAGCAGCCTACGTGTATCTTGTTAGCAGCCTACGTGTATCTTGTTAGCAGCCTACATGTATCTTGTTAGCAGCCTACATGTATCTTGTTAGCAGCCTACGTGTATCTTGTTAGCAGCCTGAGAACACTACATGTATCTTGTTAGCAGCCTGAGAACACTACATGTATCTTGTTAGCAGCCTACGTGTATCTTGTTAGCAGCCTGAGAACACTACATGTATCTTGTTAGCAGCCTGAGAACACTACATGTATCTTGTTAGCAGCCTACATGTATCTTGTTAGTAGGCTACGTGTATCTTGTTAGCAGCCTACTTGTGTCTTGTTAGCAGCCTGAGAACACTACATGTATCTTGTTAGCAGCCTGAGAACACTACATGTATCTTGTTAGCAGCATGAGAACACTACATGTATCTTGTTAGCGACCTGAGAACACTACATGTATCTTGTTAGCAGCCTACGTGTATCTTGTTAGCAGCCTGAGAACACTACATGTATCTTGTTAGCAGCCTGAGAACACTACATGTATCTTGTTAGCAGCCTGAGAACACTACATGTATCTTGTTAGCAGCCTGAGAACACTACATGTATCTTGTTAGCAGCATGAGAACACTACATGTATCTTGTTAGCAGCCTACGTGTATCTTGTTAGCAGCCTGAGAACACTACATGTATCTTGTTAGCAGCCTACATGTATCTTGTTAGCAGCCTGAGAACACTACATGTATCTTGTTAGCAGCCTGACAACACTACATGTATCTTGTTAGCAGCCTGAGAACACTACATGTATCTTGTTAGCAGCCTACATGTATCTTGTTAGCAGCCTACGTGTATCTTGTTAGCAGCCTGAGAACACTACATGTATCTTGTTAGCAGCCTGAGAACACTACATGTATCTTGTTAGCAGCCTGAGAACACTACATGTATCTTGTTAGCAGCCTACGTGTATCTTGTTAGCAGCCTGAGAACACTACATGTATCTTGTTAGCAGCCTACGTGTATCTTGTTAGCAGCCTACATGTATCTTGTTAGCAGCCTACATGTATCTTGTTAGCAGCCTGAGAACACTACATGTATCTTGTTAGCAGCCTACATGTATCTTGTTAGCAGCCTACGTGTATCTTGTTAGCAGCCTGAGAACACTACATGTATCTTGTTAGCAGCCTGAGAACACTACATGTATCTTGTTAGCAGCCTGAGAACACTACATGTATCTTGTTAGCAGCCTACGTGTATCTTGTTAGCAGCCTACATGTATCTTGTTAGCAGCCTACATGTATCTTGTTAGCAGCCTGAGAACACTACATGTATCTTGTTAGCAGCCTACATGTATCTTGTTAGCAGCCTACGTGTATCTTGTTAGCAGCCTGAGAACACTACATGTATCTTGTTAGCAGCCTGAGAACACTACATGTATCTTGTTAGCAGCCTGAGAACACTACATGTATCTTGTTAGCAGCCTACGTGTATCTTGTTAGCAGCCTACATGTATCTTGTTAGCAGCCTGAGAACACTACATGTATCTTGTTAGCAGCCTACGTGTATCTTGTTAGCAGCCTGAGAACACTACATGTATCTTGTTAGCAGCCTACGTGTATCTTGTTAGCAGCCTACATGTATCTTGTTAGCAGCCTACATGTATCTTGTTAGCAGCCTACGTGTATCTTGTTAGCAGCCTACGTGTATGTTGTTAGCAGCCTGAGAACACTACATGTATCTTGTTAGCAGCCTGAGAACACTACATGTATCTTGTTAGCAGCCTGAGAACACTACATGTATCTTGTTAGCAGCCTACATGTATCTTGTTAGCAGCCTACGTGTATCTTGTTAGCAGCCTGAGAACACTACATGTATCTTGTTAGCAGCCTGAGAACACTACATGTATCTTGTTAGCAGCCTGAGAACACTACGTGTATCTTGTTAGCAGCCTGAGAACACTACATGTATCTTGTTAGCAGCCTGAGAACACTACAAGTATCTTGTTAGCAGCCTACATGTATCTTGTTAGCAGCCTACGTGTATCTTGTTAGCAGCCTGAGAACACTACATGTATCTTGTTAGCAGCCTGAGAACACTACATGTATCTTGTTAGCAGCCTGAGAACACTACATGTATCTTGTTAGCAGCCTACATGTATCTTGTTAGCAGCCTACGTGTATCTTGTTAGCAGCCTGAGAACACTACATGTATCTTGTTAGCAGCCTGAGAACACTACATGTATCTTGTTAGCAGCCTGAGAACACTACATGTATCTTGTTAGCAGCCTGAGAACACTACATGTATCTTGTTAGCAGCCTGAGAACACTACATGTATCTTGTTAGCAGCCTACATGTATCTTGTTAGCAGCCTACGTGTATCTTGTTAGCAGCCTGAGAACACTACATGTATCTTGTTAGCAGCCTGAGAACACTACATGTATCTTGTTAGCAGCCTGAGAACACTACATGTATCTTGTTAGCAGCCTGAGAACACTACATGTATCTTGTTAGCAGCCTGAGAACACTACATGTATCTTGTTAGCAGCCTGAGAACACTACATGTATCTTGTTAGCAGCCTACATGTATCTTGTTAGCAGCCTACGTGTATCTTGTTAGCAGCCTGAGAACACTACATGTATCTTGTTAGCAGCCTGAGAACACTACATGTATCTTGTTAGCAGCCTGAGAACAATACATGTATCTTGTTAGCAGCCTGAGAACACTACATGTATCTTGTTAGCAGCCTACATGTATCTTGTTAGCAGCCTACATGTATCTTGTTAGCAGCCTACATGTATCTTGTTAGCAGCCTGAGAACACTACATGTATCTTGTTAGCAGCCTGAGAACACTACATGTATCTTGTTAGCAGCCTGAGAACACTACATGTATCTTGTTAGCAGCCTGAGAACACTACATGTATCTTGTTAGCAGCCTGAGAACACTACATGTATCTTGTTAGCAGCCTACATGTATCTTGTTAGCAGCCTACATGTATCTTGTTAGCAGCCTACATGTATCTTGTTAGCAGCCTGAGAACACTACATGTATCTTGTTAGCAGCCTACGTGTATCTTGTTAGCAGCCTGAGAACACTACATGTATCTTGTTAGCAGCCTGAGAACACTACATGTATCTTGTTAGCAGCCTGAGAACACTACATGTATCTTGTTAGCAGCCTACATGTATCTTGTTAGCAGCCTACATGTATCTTGTTAGCAGCCTACATGTATCTTGTTAGCAGCCTACATGTATCTTGTTAGCAGCCTGAGAACACTACATGTATCTTGTTAGCAGCCTGAGAACACTACATGTATCTTGTTAGCAGCCTGAGAACACTACATGTATCTTGTTAGCAGCCTACATGTATCTTGTTAGCAGCCTGAGAACACTACATGTATCTTGTTAGCAGCCTGAGAACACTACATGTATCTTGTTAGCAGCCTGAGAACACTACATGTATCTTGTTAGCAGCCTACGTGTATCTTGTTAGCAGCCTGAGAACACTACATGTATCTTGTTAGCAGCCTACGTGTATCTTGTTAGCAGCCTACGTGTATCTTGTTAGCAGCCTGAGAACACTACATGTATCTTGTTAGCAGCCTACGTGTATCTTGTTAGCAGCCTACGTGTATCTTGTTAGCAGCCTACGTGTATCTTGTTAGCAGCCTGAGAACACTACATGTATCTTGTTAGCAGCCTGAGAACACTACATGTATCTTGTTAGCAGCCTGAGAACACTACATGTATCTTGTTAGCGACATGAGAACACTACATGTATCTTGTTAGCAGCCTGAGAACACTACATGTATCTTGTTAGCAGCCTACGTGTATCTTGTTAGCAGCCTACATGTATCTTGTTAGCAGCCTGAGAACACTACATGTATCTTGTTAGCAGCCTGAGAACACTACATGTATCTTGTTAGCAGCCTGAGAACACTACATGTATCTTGTTAGCAGCCTATGTGTATCTTGTTAGCAGCCTGAGAACACTACATGTATCTTGTTAGCAGCCTGAGAACACTACATGTATCTTGTTAGCAGCCTACATGTGTCTTGTTAGCAGCCTACGTGTATCTTGTTAGCAGCCTACGTGTATCTTGTTAGCAGCCTGAGAACGCTACATGTATCTTGTTAGCAGCCTACGTGTATCTTGTTAGCAGCCTACGTGTATCTTGTTAGCAGCCTACGTGTATCTTGTTAGCAGCCTGAGAACACTACATGTATCGTGTTAGCAGCCTGAGAACACTACATGTATCTTGTTAGCAGCCTGAGAACACTACATGTATCTTGTTAGCAGCCTGGGAACACTACATGTATCTTGTTAGCAGCCTGAGAACACTACATGTATCTTGTTAGCGACCTGAGAACACTACATGTATCTTGTTAGCAGCCTGAGAACACTACATGTATCTTGTTAGCAGCCTGGGAACACTACATGTATCTTGTTAGCAGCCTGAGAACACTACATGTATCTTGTTAGCGACCTGAGAACACTACATGTATCTTGTTAGCAGCCTGAGAACACTACATGTATCTTGTTAGCGACCTGAGAACACTACATGTATCTTGTTAGCAGCCTGAGAACACTACATGTATCTTGTTAGCAGCCTACGTGTATCTTGTTAGCAGCCTACATGTATCTTGTTAGCAGCCTACGTGTATCTTGTTAGCAGCCTGAGAACACTACATGTATCTTGTTAGCAGCCTACGTGTATCTTGTTAGCAGCCTGAGAACACTACATGTATCTTGTTAGCAGCCTACGTGTATCTTGTTAGCAGCCTACGTGTATCTTGTTAGCAGCCTGAGAACACTACATGTATCTTGTTAGCAGCCTACGTGTATCTTGTTAGCAGCCTGAGAACACTACATGTATCTTGTTAGCAGCCTACGTGTATCTTGTTAGCAGCCTACGTGTATCTTGTTAGCAGCCTGAGAACACTACATGTATCTTGTTAGCAGCCTACGTGTATCTTGTTAGCAGCCTGAGAACACTACATGTATCTTGTTAGCAGCCTGAGAACACTACATGTATCTTGTTAGCAGCCTGAGAACACTCCATGTATCTTGTTAGCAGCCTACATGTATCTTGTTAGCAGCCTGAGAACACTACATGTATCTTGTTAGCAGCATACGTGTATCTTGTTAGCAGCCTACGTGTATCTTGTTAGCAGCCTACGTGTATCTTGTTAGCAGCCTGAGAACACTACATGTATCTTGTTAGCAGCCTGAGAACACTACATGTATCTTGTTAGCAGCCTGAGAACACTACATGTATCTTGTTAGCAGCCTGAGAACACTACATGTATCTTGTTAGCAGCCTGAGAACACTACATGTATCTTGTTAGCAGCCTACATGTATCTTGTTAGCAGCCTACATGTATCTTGTTAGCAGCCTGAGAACACTACATGTATCTTGTTAGCAGCCTACGTGTATCTTGTTAGCAGCCTGAGAACACTACATGTATCTTGTTAGCAGCCTGAGAACACTACATGTATCTTGTTAGCAGCCTGAGAACACTACATGTATCTTGTTAGCAGCCTACATGTATCTTGTTAGCAGCCTACATGTATCTTGTTAGCAGCCTACATGTATCTTGTTAGCAGCCTACATGTATCTTGTTAGCAGCCTGAGAACACTACATGTATCTTGTTAGCAGCCTGAGAACACTACATGTATCTTGTTAGCAGCCTGAGAACACTACATGTATCTTGTTAGCAGCCTACATGTATCTTGTTAGCAGCCTGAGAACACTACATGTATCTTGTTAGCAGCCTGAGAACACTACATGTATCTTGTTAGCAGCCTGAGAACACTACATGTATCTTGTTAGCAGCCTACGTGTATCTTGTTAGCAGCCTGAGAACACTACATGTATCTTGTTAGCAGCCTACGTGTATCTTGTTAGTAGCCTACGTGTATCTTGTTAGCAGCCTGCGAACACTACATGTATCTTGTTAGCAGCCTACGTGTATCTTGTTAGCAGCCTACGTGTATCTTGTTAGCAGCCTACGTGTATCTCGTTAGCAGCCTGAGAACACTACATGTATCTTGTTAGCAGCCTGAGAACACTACATGTATCTTGTTAGCGACCTGAGAACACTACATGTATCTTGTTAGCAGCCTGGGAACACTACATGTATCTTGTTAGCAGCCTGAGAACACTACATGTATCTTGTTAGCGACCTGAGAACACTACATGTATCTTGTTAGCAGCCTGAGAACACTACATGTATCTTGTTAGCAGCCTGGGAACACTACATGTATCTTGTTAGCAGCCTGAGAACACTACATGTATCTTGTTAGCGACCTGAGAACACTACATGTATCTTGTTAGCAGCCTGAGAACACTACATGTATCTTGTTAGCGACCTGAGAACACTACATGTATCTTGTTAGCAGCCTGAGAACACTACATGTATCTTGTTAGCAGCCTACGTGTATCTTGTTAGCAGCCTACATGTATCTTGTTAGCAGCCTACGTGTATCTTGTTAGCAGCCTGAGAACACTACATGTATCTTGTTAGCAGCCTACGTGTATCTTGTTAGCAGCCTGAGAACACTACATGTATCTTGTTAGCAGCCTACGTGTATCTTGTTAGCAGCCTACGTGTATCTTGTTAGCAGCCTGAGAACACTACATGTATCTTGTTAGCAGCCTACGTGTATCTTGTTAGCAGCCTGAGAACACTACATGTATCTTGTTAGCAGCCTACGTGTATCTTGTTAGCAGCCTACGTGTATCTTGTTAGCAGCCTGAGAACACTACATGTATCTTGTTAGCAGCCTACGTGTATCTTGTTAGCAGCCTGAGAACACTACATGTATCTTGTTAGCAGCCTGAGAACACTACATGTATCTTGTTAGCAGCCTGAGAACACTCCATGTATCTTGTTAGCAGCCTACATGTATCTTGTTAGCAGCCTGAGAACACTACATGTATCTTGTTAGCAGCATACGTGTATCTTGTTAGCAGCCTACGTGTATCTTGTTAGCAGCCTACGTGTATCTTGTTAGCAGCCTGAGAACACTACATGTATCTTGTTAGCAGCCTGAGAACACTACATGTATCTTGTTAGCAGCCTACATGTATCTTGTTAGCAGCCTGAGAACACTACATGTATCTTGTTAGCAGCCTACGTGTATCTTGTTAGCAGCCTGAGAACACTACATGTATCTTGTTAGCAGCCTACATGTATCTTGTTAGCAGCCTGAGAACACTACATGTATCTTGTTAGCAGACTGAGAACACTACATGTATCTTGTTAGCAGCCTGAGAACACTACATGTATCTTGATAGCAGCCTGAGAACACTACATGTATCTTGTTAGCAGCCTGAGAACACTACATGTATCTTGTTAGCAGCCTGAGAACACTACATGTATCTTGTTAGCAGCCTGAGAACACTACATGTATCTTGTTAGCAGCATGAGAACACTACATGTATCTTGTTAGCAGCCTACGTGTATCTTGTTAGCAGCCTGAGAACACTACATGTATCTTGTTAGCAGCCTACATGTATCTTGTTAGCAGCCTGAGAACACTACATGTATCTTGTTAGCAGCCTACATGTATCTTGTTAGCAGCCTGAGAACACTACATGTATCTTGTTAGCAGCCTGAGAACACTACATGTATCTTGTTAGCAGCCTACATGTATCTTGTTAGCAGCCTACGTGTATCTTGTTAGCAGCCTGAGAACACTACATGTATCTTGTTAGCAGCCTGAGAACACTACATGTATCTTGTTAGCAGCCTGAGAACACTACATGTATCTTGTTAGCAGCCTACGTGTATCTTGTTAGCAGCCTGAGAACACTACATGTATCTTGTTAGCAGCCTACGTGTATCTTGTTAGCAGCCTACATGTATCTTGTTAGCAGCCTACATGTATCTTGTTAGCAGCCTGAGAACACTACTTGTATCTTGTTAGCAGCCTACATGTATCTTGTTAGCAGCCTACGTGTATCTTGTTAGCAGCCTGAGAACACTACATGTATCTTGTTAGCAGCCTGAGAACACTACATGTATCTTGTTAGCAGCCTGAGAACACTACATGTATCTTGTTAGCAGCCTACGTGTATCTTGTTAGCAGCCTACATGTATCTTGTTAGCAGCCTACATGTATCTTGTTAGCAGCCTGAGAACACTACATGTATCTTGTTAGCAGCCTACATGTATCTTGTTAGCAGCCTACGTGTATCTTGTTAGCAGCCTGAGAACACTACATGTATCTTGTTAGCAGCCTGAGAACACTACATGTATCTTGTTAGCAGCCTGAGAACACTACATGTATCTTGTTAGCAGCCTACGTGTATCTTGTTAGCAGCCTACATGTATCTTGTTAGCAGCCTGAGAACACTACATGTATCTTGTTAGCAGCCTACGTGTATCTTGTTAGCAGCCTGAGAACACTACATGTATCTTGTTAGCAGCCTACGTGTATCTTGTTAGCAGCCTACATGTATCTTGTTAGCAGCCTACATGTATCTTGTTAGCAGCCTACGTGTATCTTGTTAGCAGCCTACGTGTATCTTGTTAGCAGCCTGAGAACACTACATGTATCTTGTTAGCAGCCTGAGAACACTACATGTATCTTGTTAGCAGCCTTAGAACACTACATGTATCTTGTTAGCAGCCTACATGTATCTTGTTAGCAGCCTACGTGTATCTTGTTAGCAGCCTGAGAACACTACATGTATCTTGTTAGCAGCCTGAGAACACTACATGTATCTTGTTAGCAGCCTGAGAACACTACGTGTATCTTGTTAGCAGCCTGAGAACACTACATGTATCTTGTTAGCAGCCTGAGAACACTACATGTATCTTGTTAGCAGCCTACATGTATCTTGTTAGCAGCCTACGTGTATCTTGTTAGCAGCCTGAGAACACTACATGTATCTTGTTAGCAGCCTGAGAACACTACATGTATCTTGTTAGCAGCCTGAGAACACTACATGTATCTTGTTAGCAGCCTACATGTATCTTGTTAGCAGCCTACGTGTATCTTGTTAGCAGCCTGAGAACACTACATGTATCTTGTTAGCAGCCTGAGAACACTACATGTATCTTGTTAGCAGCCTGAGAACACTACATGTATCTTGTTAGCAGCCTGAGAACACTACATGTATCTTGTTAGCAGCCTGAGAACACTACATGTATCTTGTTAGCAGCCTACATGTATCTTGTTAGCAGCCTACGTGTATCTTGTTAGCAGCCTGAGAACACTACATGTATCTTGTTAGCAGCCTGAGAACACTACATGTATCTTGTTAGCAGCCTGAGAACACTACATGTATCTTGTTAGCAGCCTGAGAACACTACATGTATCTTGTTAGCAGCCTGAGAACACTACATGTATCTTGTTAGCAGCCTGAGAACACTACATGTATCTTGTTAGCAGCCTACATGTATCTTGTTAGCAGCCTACGTGTATCTTGTTAGCAGCCTGAGAACACTACATGTATCTTGTTAGCAGCCTGAGAACACTACATGTATCTTGTTAGCAGCCTGAGAACACTACATGTATCTTGTTAGCAGCCTGAGAACACTACATGTATCTTGTTAGCAGCCTACATGTATCTTGTTAGCAGCCTACATGTATCTTGTTAGCAGCCTACATGTATCTTGTTAGCAGCCTGAGAACACTACATGTATCTTGTTAGCAGCCTGAGAACACTACATGTATCTTGTTAGCAGCCTGAGAACACTACATGTATCTTGTTAGCAGCCTGAGAACACTACATGTATCTTGATAGCAGCCTGAGAACACTACATGTATCTTGTTAGCAGCCTACATGTATCTTGTTAGCAGCCTACATGTATCTTGTTAGCAGCCTACATGTATCTTGTTAGCAGCCTGAGAACACTACATGTATCTTGTTAGTAGCCTACGTGTATCTTGTTAGCAGCCTGAGAACACTACATGTATCTTGTTAGCAGCCTGAGAACACTACATGTATCTTGTTAGCAGCCTGAGAACACTACATGTATCTTGTTAGCAGCCTACATGTATCTTGTTAGCAGCCTACATGTATCTTGTTAGCAGCCTACATGTATCTTGTTAGCAGCCTACATGTATCTTGTTAGCAGCCTGAGAACACTACATGTATCTTGTTAGCAGCCTGAGAACACTACATGTATCTTGTTAGCAGCCTGAGAACACTACATGTATCTTGTTAGCAGCCTACATGTATCTTGTTAGCAGCCTGAGAACACTACATGTATCTTGTTAGCAGCCTGAGAACACTACATGTATCTTGTTAGCAGCCTGAGAACACTACATGTATCTTGTTAGCAGCCTACGTGTATCTTGTTAGCAGCCTGAGAACACTACATGTATCTTGTTAGCAGCCTACGTGTATCTTGTTAGCAGCCTACGTGTATCTTGTTAGCAGCCTGAGAACACTACATGTATCTTGTTAGCAGCCTACGTATATCTTGTTAGCAGCCTACGTGTATCTTGTTAGCAGCCTACGTGTATCTTGTTAGCAGCCTGAGAACACTACATGTATCTTGTTAGCAGCCTGAGAACACTACATGTATCTTGTTAGCAGCCTGAGAACACTACATGTATCTTGTTAGCGACCTGAGAACACTACATGTATCTTGTTAGCAGCCTGAGAACACTACATGTATCTTGTTAGCAGCCTACGTGTATCTTGTTAGCAGCCTACATGTATCTTGTTAGCAGCCTGAGAACACTACATGTATCTTGTTAGCAGCCTGAGAACACTACATGTATCTTGTTAGCAGCCTGAGAACACTACATGTATCTTGTTAGCAGCCTATGTGTATCTTGTTAGCAGCCTGAGAACACTACATGTATCTTGTTAGCAGCCTGAGAACACTACATGTATCTTGTTAGCAGCCTACATGTGTCTTGTTAGCAGCCTACGTGTATCTTGTTAGCAGCCTACGTGTATCTTGTTAGCAGCCTGAGAACGCTACATGTATCTTGTTAGCAGCCTACGTGTATCTTGTTAGCAGCCTACGTGTATCTTGTTAGCAGCCTACGTGTATCTTGTTAGCAGCCTGAGAACACTACATGTATCTTGTTAGCAGCCTGAGAACACTACATGTATCTTGTTAGCAGCCTGAGAACACTACATGTATCTTGTTAGCAGCCTACGTGTATCTTGTTAGCAGCCTACATGTATCTTGTTAGCAGCCTACATGTATCTTGTTAGCAGCCTGAGAACACTACATGTATCTTGTTAGCAGCCTACATGTATCTTGTTAGCAGCCTACGTGTATCTTGTTAGCAGCCTGAGAACACTACATGTATCTTGTTAGCAGCCTGAGAACACTACATGTATCTTGTTAGCAGCCTGAGAACACTACATGTATCTTGTTAGCAGCCTACGTGTATCTTGTTAGCAGCCTACATGTATCTTGTTAGCAGCCTGAGAACACTACATGTATCTTGTTAGCAGCCTACGTGTATCTTGTTAGCAGCCTGAGAACACTACATGTATCTTGTTAGCAGCCTACGTGTATCTTGTTAGCAGCCTACATGTATCTTGTTAGCAGCCTACATGTATCTTGTTAGCAGCCTACGTGTATCTTGTTAGCAGCCTACGTGTATCTTGTTAGCAGCCTGAGAACACTACATGTATCTTGTTAGCAGCCTGAGAACACTACATGTATCTTGTTAGCAGCCTGAGAACACTACATGTATCTTGTTAGCAGCCTACATGTATCTTGTTAGCAGCCTACATGTATCTTGTTAGCAGCCTACATGTATCTTGTTAGCAGCCTACGTGTATCTTGTTAGCAGCCTGAGAACACTACATGTATCTACACGTAGGCTGCTAACAAGATACACGTAGGCTGCTAACAAGATACACGTAGGCTGCTAACAAGATACATGTAGTGTTCTCAGGCTGCACACAAGATACAGCCTACATGTATCTTGTTAGCAGCCTGAGAACACTACATGTATCTTGTTAGTAGCCTACGTGTATCTTGTTAGCAGCCTGAGAACACTACATGTATCTTGTTAGCAGCCTGAGAACACTACATGTATCTTGTTAGCAGCCTGAGAACACTACATGTATCTTGTTAGCAGCCTACATGTATCTTGTTAGCAGCCTACATGTATCTTGTTAGCAGCCTACATGTATCTTGTTAGCAGCCTACATGTATCTTGTTAGCAGCCTGAGAACACTACATGTATCTTGTTAGCAGCCTGAGAACACTACATGTATCTTGTTAGCAGCCTGAGAACACTACATGTATCTTGTTAGCAGCCTACATGTATCTTGTTAGCAGCCTGAGAACACTACATGTATCTTGTTAGCAGCCTGAGAACACTACATGTATCTTGTTAGCAGCCTGAGAACACTACATGTATCTTGTTAGCAGCCTACGTGTATCTTGTTAGCAGCCTGAGAACACTACATGTATCTTGTTAGCAGCCTACGTGTATCTTGTTAGCAGCCTACGTGTATCTTGTTAGCAGCCTGAGAACACTACATGTATCTTGTTAGCAGCCTACGTATATCTTGTTAGCAGCCTACGTGTATCTTGTTAGCAGCCTACGTGTATCTTGTTAGCAGCCTGAGAACACTACATGTATCTTGTTAGCAGCCTGAGAACACTACATGTATCTTGTTAGCAGCCTGAGAACACTACATGTATCTTGTTAGCGACCTGAGAACACTACATGTATCTTGTTAGCAGCCTGAGAACACTACATGTATCTTGTTAGCAGCCTACGTGTATCTTGTTAGCAGCCTACATGTATCTTGTTAGCAGCCTGAGAACACTACATGTATCTTGTTAGCAGCCTGAGAACACTACATGTATCTTGTTAGCAGCCTGAGAACACTACATGTATCTTGTTAGCAGCCTATGTGTATCTTGTTAGCAGCCTGAGAACACTACATGTATCTTGTTAGCAGCCTGAGAACACTACATGTATCTTGTTAGCAGCCTACATGTGTCTTGTTAGCAGCCTACGTGTATCTTGTTAGCAGCCTACGTGTATCTTGTTAGCAGCCTGAGAACGCTACATGTATCTTGTTAGCAGCCTACGTGTATCTTGTTAGCAGCCTACGTGTATCTTGTTAGCAGCCTACGTGTATCTTGTTAGCAGCCTGAGAACACTACATGTATCTTGTTAGCAGCCTGAGAACACTACATGTATCTTGTTAGCAGCCTGAGAACACTACATGTATCTTGTTAGCAGCCTACGTGTATCTTGTTAGCAGCCTACATGTATCTTGTTAGCAGCCTACATGTATCTTGTTAGCAGCCTGAGAACACTACATGTATCTTGTTAGCAGCCTACATGTATCTTGTTAGCAGCCTACGTGTATCTTGTTAGCAGCCTGAGAACACTACATGTATCTTGTTAGCAGCCTGAGAACACTACATGTATCTTGTTAGCAGCCTGAGAACACTACATGTATCTTGTTAGCAGCCTACGTGTATCTTGTTAGCAGCCTACATGTATCTTGTTAGCAGCCTGAGAACACTACATGTATCTTGTTAGCAGCCTACGTGTATCTTGTTAGCAGCCTGAGAACACTACATGTATCTTGTTAGCAGCCTACGTGTATCTTGTTAGCAGCCTACATGTATCTTGTTAGCAGCCTACATGTATCTTGTTAGCAGCCTACGTGTATCTTGTTAGCAGCCTACGTGTATCTTGTTAGCAGCCTGAGAACACTACATGTATCTTGTTAGCAGCCTGAGAACACTACATGTATCTTGTTAGCAGCCTGAGAACACTACATGTATCTTGTTAGCAGCCTACATGTATCTTGTTAGCAGCCTACGTGTATCTTGTTAGCAGCCTGAGAACACTACATGTATCTTGTTAGCAGCCTGAGAACACTACATGTATCTTGTTAGCAGCCTGAGAACACTACGTGTATCTTGTTAGCAGCCTGAGAACACTACATGTATCTTGTTAGCAGCCTGAGAACACTACATGTATCTTGTTAGCAGCCTACATGTATCTTGTTAGCAGCCTACGTGTATCTTGTTAGCAGCCTGAGAACACTACATGTATCTTGTTAGCAGCCTGAGAACACTACATGTATCTTGTTAGCAGCCTGAGAACACTACATGTATCTTGTTAGCAGCCTACATGTATCTTGTTAGCAGCCTACGTGTATCTTGTTAGCAGCCTGAGAACACTACATGTATCTTGTTAGCAGCCTGAGAACACTACATGTATCTTGTTAGCAGCCTGAGAACACTACATGTATCTTGTTAGCAGCCTGAGAACACTACATGTATCTTGTTAGCAGCCTGAGAACACTACATGTATCTTGTTAGCAGCCTACATGTATCTTGTTAGCAGCCTACGTGTATCTTGTTAGCAGCCTGAGAACACTACATGTATCTTGTTAGCAGCCTGAGAACACTACATGTATCTTGTTAGCAGCCTGAGAACACTACATGTATCTTGTTAGCAGCCTGAGAACACTACATGTATCTTGTTAGCAGCCTGAGAACACTACATGTATCTTGTTAGCAGCCTGAGAACACTACATGTATCTTGTTAGCAGCCTACATGTATCTTGTTAGCAGCCTACGTGTATCTTGTTAGCAGCCTGAGAACACTACATGTATCTTGTTAGCAGCCTGAGAACACTACATGTATCTTGTTAGCAGCCTGAGAACACTACATGTATCTTGTTAGCAGCCTGAGAACACTACATGTATCTTGTTAGCAGCCTACATGTATCTTGTTAGCAGCCTACATGTATCTTGTTAGCAGCCTACATGTATCTTGTTAGCAGCCTGAGAACACTACATGTATCTTGTTAGCAGCCTGAGAACACTACATGTATCTTGTTAGCAGCCTGAGAACACTACATGTATCTTGTTAGCAGCCTGAGAACACTACATGTATCTTGATAGCAGCCTGAGAACACTACATGTATCTTGTTAGCAGCCTACATGTATCTTGTTAGCAGCCTACATGTATCTTGTTAGCAGCCTACATGTATCTTGTTAGCAGCCTGAGAACACTACATGTATCTTGTTAGTAGCCTACGTGTATCTTGTTAGCAGCCTGAGAACACTACATGTATCTTGTTAGCAGCCTGAGAACACTACATGTATCTTGTTAGCAGCCTGAGAACACTACATGTATCTTGTTAGCAGCCTACATGTATCTTGTTAGCAGCCTACATGTATCTTGTTAGCAGCCTACATGTATCTTGTTAGCAGCCTACATGTATCTTGTTAGCAGCCTGAGAACACTACATGTATCTTGTTAGCAGCCTGAGAACACTACATGTATCTTGTTAGCAGCCTGAGAACACTACATGTATCTTGTTAGCAGCCTACATGTATCTTGTTAGCAGCCTGAGAACACTACATGTATCTTGTTAGCAGCCTGAGAACACTACATGTATCTTGTTAGCAGCCTGAGAACACTACATGTATCTTGTTAGCAGCCTACGTGTATCTTGTTAGCAGCCTGAGAACACTACATGTATCTTGTTAGCAGCCTACGTGTATCTTGTTAGCAGCCTACGTGTATCTTGTTAGCAGCCTGAGAACACTACATGTATCTTGTTAGCAGCCTACGTATATCTTGTTAGCAGCCTACGTGTATCTTGTTAGCAGCCTACGTGTATCTTGTTAGCAGCCTGAGAACACTACATGTATCTTGTTAGCAGCCTGAGAACACTACATGTATCTTGTTAGCAGCCTGAGAACACTACATGTATCTTGTTAGCGACCTGAGAACACTACATGTATCTTGTTAGCAGCCTGAGAACACTACATGTATCTTGTTAGCAGCCTACGTGTATCTTGTTAGCAGCCTACATGTATCTTGTTAGCAGCCTGAGAACACTACATGTATCTTGTTAGCAGCCTGAGAACACTACATGTATCTTGTTAGCAGCCTGAGAACACTACATGTATCTTGTTAGCAGCCTATGTGTATCTTGTTAGCAGCCTGAGAACACTACATGTATCTTGTTAGCAGCCTGAGAACACTACATGTATCTTGTTAGCAGCCTACATGTGTCTTGTTAGCAGCCTACGTGTATCTTGTTAGCAGCCTACGTGTATCTTGTTAGCAGCCTGAGAACGCTACATGTATCTTGTTAGCAGCCTACGTGTATCTTGTTAGCAGCCTACGTGTATCTTGTTAGCAGCCTACGTGTATCTTGTTAGCAGCCTGAGAACACTACATGTATCTTGTTAGCAGCCTGAGAACACTACATGTATCTTGTTAGCAGCCTGAGAACACTACATGTATCTTGTTAGCAGCCTGGGAACACTACATGTATCTTGTTAGCAGCCTGAGAACACTACATGTATCTTGTTAGCGACCTGAGAACACTACATGTATCTTGTTAGCAGCCTGAGAACACTACATGTATCTTGTTAGCAGCCTGGGAACACTACATGTATCTTGTTAGCAGCCTGAGAACACTACATGTATCTTGTTAGCTACCTGAGAACACTACATGTATCTTGTTAGCAGCCTGAGAACACTACATGTATCTTGTTAGCGACCTGAGAACACTACATGTATCTTGTTAGCAGCCTGAGAACACTACATGTATCTTGTTAGCAGCCTACGTGTATCTTGTTAGCAGCCTACATGTATCTTGTTAGCAGCCTACGTGTATCTTGTTAGCAGCCTGAGAACACTACATGTATCTTGTTAGCAGCCTACGTGTATCTTGTTAGCAGCCTGAGAACACTACATGTATCTTGTTAGCAGCCTACGTGTATCTTGTTAGCAGCCTACGTGTATCTTGTTAGCAGCCTGAGAACACTACATGTATCTTGTTAACAGCCTACGTGTATCTTGTTAGCAGCCTGAGAACACTACATGTATCTTGTTAGCAGCCTACGTGTATCTTGTTAGCAGCCTACGTGTATCTTGTTAGCAGCCTGAGAACACTACATGTATCTTGTTAGCAGCCTACGTGTATCTTGTTAGCAGCCTGAGAACACTACATGTATCTTGTTAGCAGCCTGAGAACACTACATGTATCTTGTTAGCAGCCTGAGAACACTCCATGTATCTTGTTAGCAGCCTACATGTATCTTGTTAGCAGCCTGAGAACACTACATGTATCTTGTTAGCAGCATACGTGTATCTTGTTAGCAGCCTACGTGTATCTTGTTAGCAGCCTACGTGTATCTTGTTAGCAGCCTGAGAACACTACATGTATCTTGTTAGCAGCCTGAGAACACTACATGTATCTTGTTAGCAGCCTGAGAACACTACATGTATCTTGTTAGCAGCCTGAGAACACTACATGTATCTTGTTAGCAGCCTGAGAACACTACATGTATCTTGTTAGCAGCCTACATGTATCTTGTTAGCAGCCTACATGTATCTTGTTAGCAGCCTACATGTATCTTGTTAGCAGCCTGAGAACACTACATGTATCTTGTTAGCAGCCTACGTGTATCTTGTTAGCAGCCTGAGAACACTACATGTATCTTGTTAGCAGCCTGAGAACACTACATGTATCTTGTTAGCAGCCTGAGAACACTACAAGTATCTTGTTAGCAGCCTACATTTATCTTGTTAGCAGCCTACATGTATCTTGTTAGCAGCCTACATGTATCTTGTTAGCAGCCTACATGTATCTTGTTAGCAGCCTGAGAACACTACATGTATCTTGTTAGCAGCCTGAGAACACTACATGTATCTTGTTAGCAGCCTGAGAACACTACATGTATCTTGTTAGCAGCATACATGTATCTTGTTAGCAGCCTGAGAACACTACATGTATCTTGTTAGCAGCCTGAGAACACTACATGTATCTTGTTAGCAGCCTGAGAACACTACATGTATCTTGTTAGCAGCCTACGTGTATCTTGTTAGCAGCCTGAGAACACTACATGTATCTTGTTAGCAGCCTACGTGTATCTTGTTAGTAGCCTACGTGTATCTTGTTAGCAGCCTGCGAACACTACATGTATCTTGTTAGCAGCCTACGTGTATCTTGTTAGCAGCCTACGTGTATCTTGTTAGCAGCCTACGTGTATCTCGTTAGCAGCCTGAGAACACTACATGTATCTTGTTAGCAGCCTGAGAACACTACATGTATCTTGTTAGCAGCCTGAGAACACTACATGTATCTTGTTAGCGACCTGAGAACACTACATGTATCTTGTTAGCAGCCTGAGAACACTACATGTATCTTGTTAGCAGCCTACGTGTATCTTGTTAGCAGCCTACATGTATCTTGTTAGCAGCCTGAGAACACTACATGTATCTTGTTAGCAGCCTGAGAACACTACATGTATCTTGTTAGCAGCCTGAGAACACTACATGTATCTTGTTAGCAGCATACGTGTATCTTGTTAGCAGCCTGAGAACACTACATGTATCTTGTTAGCAGCCTGAGAACACTACATGTATCTTGTTAGCAGCCTACATGTGTCTTGTTAGCAGCCTACGTGTATCTTGTTAGCAGCCTACGTGTATCTTGTTAGCAGCCTGAGAACACTACATGTATCTTGTTAGCAGCCTACGTGTATCTTGTTAGCAGCCTACGTGTATCTTGTTAGCAGCCTACGTGTATCTTGTTAGCAGCCTGAGAACACTACATGTATCTTGTTAGCAGCCTGAGAACACTACATGTATCTTGTTAGCAGCCTGAGAACACTACATGTATCTTGTTAGCAGCCTGGGAACACTACATGTATCTTGTTAGCAGCCTGAGAACACTACATGTATCTTGTTAGCTACCTGAGAACACTACATGTATCTTGTTAGCAGCCTGAGAACACTACATGTATCTTGTTAGCAGCCTGGGAACACTACATGTATCTTGTTAGCAGCCTGAGAACACTACATGTATCTTGTTAGCGACCTGAGAACACTACATGTATCTTGTTAGCAGCCTGAGAACACTACATGTATCTTGTTAGCGACCTGAGAACACTACATGTATCTTGTTAGCAGCCTGAGAACACTACATGTATCTTGTTAGCAGCCTACGTGTATCTTGTTAGCAGCCTACATGTATCTTGTTAGCAGCCTACGTGTATCTTGTTAGCAGCCTGAGAACACTACATGTATCTTGTTAGCAGCCTACGTGTATCTTGTTAGCAGCCTGAGAACACTACATGTATCTTGTTAGCAGCCTACGTGTATCTTGTTAGCAGCCTACGTGTATCTTGTTAGCAGCCTGAGAACACTACATGTATCTTGTTAGCAGCCTACGTGTATCTTGTTAGCAGCCTGAGAACACTACATGTATCTTGTTAGCAGCCTACGTGTATCTTGTTAGCAGCCTACGTGTATCTTGTTAGCAGCCTGAGAACACTACATGTATCTTGTTAGCAGCCTACGTGTATCTTGTTAGCAGCCTGAGAACACTACATGTATCTTGTTAGCAGCCTGAGAACACTACATGTATCTTGTTAGCAGCCTGAGAACACTCCATGTATCTTGTTAGCAGCCTACATGTATCTTGTTAGCAGCCTGAGAACACTACATGTATCTTGTTAGCAGCATACGTGTATCTTGTTAGCAGCCTACGTGTATCTTGTTAGCAGCCTACGTGTATCTTGTTAGCAGCCTGAGAACACTACATGTATCTTGTTAGCAGCCTGAGAACACTACATGTATCTTGTTAGCAGCCTACATGTATCTTGTTAGCAGCCTGAGAACACTACATGTATCTTGCTAGCAGCCTACGTGTATCTTGTTAGCAGCCTGAGAACACTACATGTATCTTGTTAGCAGCCTACATGTATCTTGTTAGCAGCCTGAGAACACTACATGTATCTTGTTAGCAGACTGAGAACACTACATGTATCTTGTTAGCAGCCTGAGAACACTACATGTATCTTGTTAGCAGCCTGAGAACACTACATGTATCTTGTTAGCAGCCTGAGAACACTACATGTATCTTGTTAGCAGCCTGAGAACACTACATGTATCTTGTTAGCAGCCTGAGAACACTACATGTATCTTGTTAGCAGCCTACATGTATCTTGTTAGCAGCCTGAGAACACTACATGTATCTTGTTAGCAGCCTGAGAACACTACATGTATCTTGTTAGCAGCCTGAGAACACTACATGTATCCTGTTAGCAGCCTGAGAACACTACATGTATCTTGTTAGCAGCCTACATGTATCTTGTTAGCAGCCTGAGAACACTACATGTATCTTGTTAGCAGCCTGAGAACACTACATGTATCTTGTTAGCAGCCTGAGAACACTACATGTATCCTGTTAGCAGCCTGAGAACACTACATGTATCTTGTTAGCAGCCTACATGTATCTTGTTAGCAGCCTACATGTATCCTGTTAGCAGCCTGAGAACACTACATGTATCTTGTTAGCAGCCTGAGAACACTACATGTATCTTGTTAGCAGCCTGAGAACACTACATGTATCCTGTTAGCAGCCTGAGAACACTACATGTATCTTGTTAGCAGCCTGAGAACACTACATGTATCCTGTTAGCAGCCTGAGAACACTACATGTATCTTGTTAGCAGCCTACATGTATCCTGTTAGCAGCCTGAGAACACTACATGTATCTTGTTAGCAGCCTGAGAACACTACATGTATCTTGTTAGCAGCCCGAGAACACTCCATGTATCTTGTTAGCAGCCTACATGTATCTTGTTAGCAGCCTACATGTATCTTGTTAGCAGCCTACATGTATCTTGTTAGCAGCCTGAGAACACTACATGTATCTTGTTAGCAGCCTACATGTATCTTGTTAGCAGCCTGAGAACACTACATGTATCTTGTTAGCAGCCTACATGTATCTTGTTAGCAGCCTGAGAACACTACATGTATCTTGTTAGCAGCCTACATGTATCTTGTTAGCAGCCTGAGAACACTACATGTATCTTGTTAGCAGCCTACATGTATCTTGTTAGCAGCCTGAGAACACTACATGTATCTTGTTAGCAGCATGAGAACACTACATGTATCTTGTTAGCAGCCTACGTGTATCTTGTTAGCAGCCTGAGAACACTACATATATCTTGTTAGCAGCCTGAGAACACTACATGTATCTTGTTAGCAGCCTACGTGTATCTTGTTAGCAGCCTGAGAACACTACATGTATCTTGTTAGCAGCCTGAGAACACTACATGTATCTTGTTAGCAGCCTACGTGTATCTTGTTAGCAGCCTGAGAACACTACATGTATCTTGTTAGCAGCCTGAGAACACTACATGTATCTTGTTAGCAGCATGAGAACACTACATGTATCTTGTTAGCAGCCTACATGTATCTTGTTAGCAGCCTACGTGTATCTTGTTAGCAGCCTGAGAACACTACATGTATCTTGTTAGCAGCCTGAGAACACTACATGTATCTTGTTAGCAGCCTACATGTATCTTGTTAGCAGCATGAGAACACTACATGTATCTTGTTAGCAGCCTGAGAACACTACATGTATCTTGTTAGCAGCCTACGTGTATCTTGTTAGCAGCCTGAGAACACTACATGTATCTTGTTAGCAGCCTGAGAATACTACATGTATCTTGTTAGCAGCCTGAGAACACTACATGTATCTTGTTAGCAGCATGAGAACACTACATGTATCTTGTTAGCAGCCTACATGTATCTTGTTAGAAGCCTACGTGTATCTTGTTAGCAGCCTGAGAACACTACATGTATCTTGTTAGCAGCCTGAGAACACTACATGTATCTTGTTAGCAGCCTGAGAACACTACATGTATCTTGTTAGCAGCATGAGAACACTACATGTATCTTGTTAGCAGCCTACATGTATCTTGTTAGCAGCCTACGTGTATCTTGTTAGCAGCCTGAGAACACTACATGTATCTTGTTAGCTGCCTGAGAACACTACATGTATCTTGTTAGCAGCCTACGTGTATCTTGTTAGCAGCCTGAGAACACTACATGTATCTTGTTAGCAGCCTGAGAACACTACATGTATCTTGTTAGCAGCCTGAGAACAATACATGTATCTTGTTAGCAGCATACATGTATCTTGTTAGCAGCCTACATGTATCTTGTTAGCGGCCTACATGTGTCCTGTTAGCAGCCTGAGAACACTACATGTATCTTGTTAGCAGCCTGAGAACACTACATGTATCTTGTTAGCAGCCTGAGAACACTACATGTATCTTGTTAACAGCCTGAGAACACTACATGTATCTTGTTAGCAGCATACATGTATCTTGTTAGCAGCCTACATGTATCTTGTTAGCAGCCTACATGTGTCTTGTTAGCAGCCTGAGAACACTACATGTATCTTGTTAGCAGCCTGAGAACACTACATGTATCTTGTTAGCAGCCTGAGAACACTACATGTATCTTGTTAGCAGCATACAGGTATCTTGTTAGCAGCCTACATGTATCCTGTTAGCAGCCTGAGAACACTACATGTATCTTGTTAGCAGCCTGAGAACACTATATGTATCTTGTTAGCAGCCTGAGAACACTACATGTATCTTGTTAGCAGCATGAGAACACTACATGTATCTTGTTAGCAGCATACATGTATCTTGTTAGCAGCCTACATGTATCTTGTTAGCAGCCTACATGTGTCTTGTTAGCAGCCTGAGAACACTACATGTATCTTGTTAGCAGCCTGAGAACACTACATGTATCTTGTTAGCAGCCTGAGAACACTACATGTATCTTGTTAGCAGCATACATGTATCTTGTTAGCAGCCTACATGTATCTTGTTAGCGGCCTACATGTGTCCTGTTAGCAGCCTGAGAACACTACATGTATCTTGTTAGCAGCCTGAGAACACTATATGTATCTTGTTAGCAGCCTGAGAACACTACATGTATCTTGTTAGCAGCATGAGAACACTACATGTATCTTGTTAGCAGCCTACATGTATCTTGTTAGCAGCCTACATGTATCTTGTTAGAAGCCTACATGTATCTTGTTAGCAGCCTACATGTATCTTGTTAGCAGCCTACGTGTATCTTGTTAGCAGCCTGAGAACACTACATGTATCTTGTTAGCAGCCTGAGAACACTACATGTGTCTTGTTAGCAGCACGAGAACACTGCATGTATCTTGTTAGCAGCCTGAGAACACTACATGTATCTTGTTATCAGCCTACATGTATCTTGTTAGCAGCCTACATGTATCTTGTTAGAATCCTACATGTATCTTGTTAGCAGCCTACATGTATCTTGTTAGCAGCCGACGTGTATCTCGTTAGCAGCCTACATGTGTCTTGTTAGCATCATGAGAACATTACATGTATCTTGTTAGCAGCCTGAGAACACTACATGTATCTTGTTAGCAGCCTGAGAACACTACATGTATCTTGTTAGCAGCATACATGTATCTTGTTAGCAGCATACATGTGTCTTGTTAGCAGCCTGAGAACACTATATGTATCTTGTTAGCAGCCTACATGTATCTTGTTAGCAGCCTAAATGTGTCTTGTTAGCAGCCTGAGAACACTACATGTATCTTGTTAGCAGCATGATAACACTACATGTATCTTGTTAGCAGCCTGAGAACACTACATGTATCTTGTTAGCAGCCTGAGAACACTACATGTATCTTGTTAGCAGCCTGAGAACACTACATGTATCTTGTTAGCAGCCTGAGAACACTACATGTATCTTGTTAGCAGCCTGAGAACACTACATGTATCTTGTTAGCAGCCTGAGAACACTACATGTATCTTGTTAGCAGCCTACATGTATCTTGTTAGAAGCCTACATGTATCTTGTTAGCAGCCTACATGTATCTTGTTAGTAGGCTACGTGTATCTTGTTAGCAGCCTACTTGTGTCTTGTTAGCAGCACGAGAACACTACATATATCTTGTTAGCAGCCTGAGAACACTACATGTATCTTGTTAGCAGCCTGATAACACTATATGTATCTTGTTAGCAGCCTGAGAACACTACATGTATCTTGTTAGCAGCCTGAGAACACTACATGTATCTTGTTAGCAGCCTGAGAACACTACATGTATCTTGTTAGCAGCCTACATGTATCTTGTTAGCAGCCTACGTGTATCTTGTTAGCAGCCTGAGAACACTACTTGTATCTTGTTAGCAGCCTGAGAACACTACATGTATCTTGTTAGCAGCCTGAGAACACTACATGTATCTTGTTAGCAGCCTGAGAACACTACATGTATCTTGTTAGCAGCCTGAGAACACTACATGTATCTTGTTAGCAGCCTGAGAACACTACATGTATCTTGTTAGCAGCCTACATGTATCTTGTTAGCAGCCTACGTGTATCTTGTTAGCAGCCTGAGAACACTACATGTATCTTGTTAGCAGCCTGAGAACACTACATGTATCTTGTTAGCAGCCTGAGAACACTACATGTATCTTGTTAGCAGCCTGAGAACACTACATGTATCTTGTTAGCAGCCTACATGTATCTTGTTAGCAGCCTACATGTATCTTGTTAGCAGCCTACATGTATCTTGTTAGCAGCCTGAGAACACTACATGTATCTTGTTAGCAGCCTGAGAACACTACATGTATCTTGTTAGCAGCCTGAGAACACTACATGTATCTTGTTAGCAGCCTGAGAACACTACATGTATCTTGATAGCAGCCTGAGAACACTACATGTATCTTGTTAGCAGCCTACATGTATCTTGTTAGCAGCCTACATGTATCTTGTTAGCAGCCTACATGTATCTTGTTAGCAGCCTGAGAACACTACATGTATCTTGTTAGTAGCCTACGTGTATCTTGTTAGCAGCCTGAGAACACTACATGTATCTTGTTAGCAGCCTGAGAACACTACATGTATCTTGTTAGCAGCCTGAGAACACTACATGTATCTTGTTAGCAGCCTACATGTATCTTGTTAGCAGCCTACATGTATCTTGTTAGCAGCCTACATGTATCTTGTTAGCAGCCTACATGTATCTTGTTAGCAGCCTGAGAACACTACATGTATCTTGTTAGCAGCCTGAGAACACTACATGTATCTTGTTAGCAGCCTGAGAACACTACATGTATCTTGTTAGCAGCCTACATGTATCTTGTTAGCAGCCTGAGAACACTACATGTATCTTGTTAGCAGCCTGAGAACACTACATGTATCTTGTTAGCAGCCTGAGAACACTACATGTATCTTGTTAGCAGCCTACGTGTATCTTGTTAGCAGCCTGAGAACACTACATGTATCTTGTTAGCAGCCTACGTGTATCTTGTTAGCAGCCTACGTGTATCTTGTTAGCAGCCTGAGAACACTACATGTATCTTGTTAGCAGCCTACGTATATCTTGTTAGCAGCCTACGTGTATCTTGTTAGCAGCCTACGTGTATCTTGTTAGCAGCCTGAGAACACTACATGTATCTTGTTAGCAGCCTGAGAACACTACATGTATCTTGTTAGCAGCCTGAGAACACTACATGTATCTTGTTAGCGACCTGAGAACACTACATGTATCTTGTTAGCAGCCTGAGAACACTACATGTATCTTGTTAGCAGCCTACGTGTATCTTGTTAGCAGCCTACATGTATCTTGTTAGCAGCCTGAGAACACTACATGTATCTTGTTAGCAGCCTGAGAACACTACATGTATCTTGTTAGCAGCCTGAGAACACTACATGTATCTTGTTAGCAGCCTATGTGTATCTTGTTAGCAGCCTGAGAACACTACATGTATCTTGTTAGCAGCCTGAGAACACTACATGTATCTTGTTAGCAGCCTACATGTGTCTTGTTAGCAGCCTACGTGTATCTTGTTAGCAGCCTACGTGTATCTTGTTAGCAGCCTGAGAACGCTACATGTATCTTGTTAGCAGCCTACGTGTATCTTGTTAGCAGCCTACGTGTATCTTGTTAGCAGCCTACGTGTATCTTGTTAGCAGCCTGAGAACACTACATGTATCTTGTTAGCAGCCTGAGAACACTACATGTATCTTGTTAGCAGCCTGAGAACACTACATGTATCTTGTTAGCAGCCTACGTGTATCTTGTTAGCAGCCTACATGTATCTTGTTAGCAGCCTACATGTATCTTGTTAGCAGCCTGAGAACACTACATGTATCTTGTTAGCAGCCTACATGTATCTTGTTAGCAGCCTACGTGTATCTTGTTAGCAGCCTGAGAACACTACATGTATCTTGTTAGCAGCCTGAGAACACTACATGTATCTTGTTAGCAGCCTGAGAACACTACATGTATCTTGTTAGCAGCCTACGTGTATCTTGTTAGCAGCCTACATGTATCTTGTTAGCAGCCTGAGAACACTACATGTATCTTGTTAGCAGCCTACGTGTATCTTGTTAGCAGCCTGAGAACACTACATGTATCTTGTTAGCAGCCTACGTGTATCTTGTTAGCAGCCTACATGTATCTTGTTAGCAGCCTACATGTATCTTGTTAGCAGCCTACGTGTATCTTGTTAGCAGCCTACGTGTATCTTGTTAGCAGCCTGAGAACACTACATGTATCTTGTTAGCAGCCTGAGAACACTACATGTATCTTGTTAGCAGCCTGAGAACACTACATGTATCTTGTTAGCAGCCTACATGTATCTTGTTAGCAGCCTACGTGTATCTTGTTAGCAGCCTGAGAACACTACATGTATCTTGTTAGCAGCCTGAGAACACTACATGTATCTTGTTAGCAGCCTGAGAACACTACGTGTATCTTGTTAGCAGCCTGAGAACACTACATGTATCTTGTTAGCAGCCTGAGAACACTACATGTATCTTGTTAGCAGCCTACATGTATCTTGTTAGCAGCCTACGTGTATCTTGTTAGCAGCCTGAGAACACTACATGTATCTTGTTAGCAGCCTGAGAACACTACATGTATCTTGTTAGCAGCCTGAGAACACTACATGTATCTTGTTAGCAGCCTACATGTATCTTGTTAGCAGCCTACGTGTATCTTGTTAGCAGCCTGAGAACACTACATGTATCTTGTTAGCAGCCTGAGAACACTACATGTATCTTGTTAGCAGCCTGAGAACACTACATGTATCTTGTTAGCAGCCTGAGAACACTACATGTATCTTGTTAGCAGCCTGAGAACACTACATGTATCTTGTTAGCAGCCTACATGTATCTTGTTAGCAGCCTACGTGTATCTTGTTAGCAGCCTGAGAACACTACATGTATCTTGTTAGCAGCCTGAGAACACTACATGTATCTTGTTAGCAGCCTGAGAACACTACATGTATCTTGTTAGCAGCCTGAGAACACTACATGTATCTTGTTAGCAGCCTGAGAACACTACATGTATCTTGTTAGCAGCCTGAGAACACTACATGTATCTTGTTAGCAGCCTACATGTATCTTGTTAGCAGCCTACGTGTATCTTGTTAGCAGCCTGAGAACACTACATGTATCTTGTTAGCAGCCTGAGAACACTACATGTATCTTGTTAGCAGCCTGAGAACACTACATGTATCTTGTTAGCAGCCTGAGAACACTACATGTATCTTGTTAGCAGCCTACATGTATCTTGTTAGCAGCCTACATGTATCTTGTTAGCAGCCTACATGTATCTTGTTAGCAGCCTGAGAACACTACATGTATCTTGTTAGCAGCCTGAGAACACTACATGTATCTTGTTAGCAGCCTGAGAACACTACATGTATCTTGTTAGCAGCCTGAGAACACTACATGTATCTTGATAGCAGCCTGAGAACACTACATGTATCTTGTTAGCAGCCTACATGTATCTTGTTAGCAGCCTACATGTATCTTGTTAGCAGCCTACATGTATCTTGTTAGCAGCCTGAGAACACTACATGTATCTTGTTAGTAGCCTACGTGTATCTTGTTAGCAGCCTGAGAACACTACATGTATCTTGTTAGCAGCCTGAGAACACTACATGTATCTTGTTAGCAGCCTGAGAACACTACATGTATCTTGTTAGCAGCCTACATGTATCTTGTTAGCAGCCTACATGTATCTTGTTAGCAGCCTACATGTATCTTGTTAGCAGCCTACATGTATCTTGTTAGCAGCCTGAGAACACTACATGTATCTTGTTAGCAGCCTGAGAACACTACATGTATCTTGTTAGCAGCCTGAGAACACTACATGTATCTTGTTAGCAGCCTACATGTATCTTGTTAGCAGCCTGAGAACACTACATGTATCTTGTTAGCAGCCTGAGAACACTACATGTATCTTGTTAGCAGCCTGAGAACACTACATGTATCTTGTTAGCAGCCTACGTGTATCTTGTTAGCAGCCTGAGAACACTACATGTATCTTGTTAGCAGCCTACGTGTATCTTGTTAGCAGCCTACGTGTATCTTGTTAGCAGCCTGAGAACACTACATGTATCTTGTTAGCAGCCTACGTATATCTTGTTAGCAGCCTACGTGTATCTTGTTAGCAGCCTACGTGTATCTTGTTAGCAGCCTGAGAACACTACATGTATCTTGTTAGCAGCCTGAGAACACTACATGTATCTTGTTAGCAGCCTGAGAACACTACATGTATCTTGTTAGCGACCTGAGAACACTACATGTATCTTGTTAGCAGCCTGAGAACACTACATGTATCTTGTTAGCAGCCTACGTGTATCTTGTTAGCAGCCTACATGTATCTTGTTAGCAGCCTGAGAACACTACATGTATCTTGTTAGCAGCCTGAGAACACTACATGTATCTTGTTAGCAGCCTGAGAACACTACATGTATCTTGTTAGCAGCCTATGTGTATCTTGTTAGCAGCCTGAGAACACTACATGTATCTTGTTAGCAGCCTGAGAACACTACATGTATCTTGTTAGCAGCCTACATGTGTCTTGTTAGCAGCCTACGTGTATCTTGTTAGCAGCCTACGTGTATCTTGTTAGCAGCCTGAGAACGCTACATGTATCTTGTTAGCAGCCTACGTGTATCTTGTTAGCAGCCTACGTGTATCTTGTTAGCAGCCTACGTGTATCTTGTTAGCAGCCTGAGAACACTACATGTATCTTGTTAGCAGCCTGAGAACACTACATGTATCTTGTTAGCAGCCTGAGAACACTACATGTATCTTGTTAGCAGCCTGGGAACACTACATGTATCTTGTTAGCAGCCTGAGAACACTACATGTATCTTGTTAGCGACCTGAGAACACTACATGTATCTTGTTAGCAGCCTGAGAACACTACATGTATCTTGTTAGCAGCCTGGGAACACTACATGTATCTTGTTAGCAGCCTGAGAACACTACATGTATCTTGTTAGCTACCTGAGAACACTACATGTATCTTGTTAGCAGCCTGAGAACACTACATGTATCTTGTTAGCGACCTGAGAACACTACATGTATCTTGTTAGCAGCCTGAGAACACTACATGTATCTTGTTAGCAGCCTACGTGTATCTTGTTAGCAGCCTACATGTATCTTGTTAGCAGCCTACGTGTATCTTGTTAGCAGCCTGAGAACACTACATGTATCTTGTTAGCAGCCTACGTGTATCTTGTTAGCAGCCTGAGAACACTACATGTATCTTGTTAGCAGCCTACGTGTATCTTGTTAGCAGCCTACGTGTATCTTGTTAGCAGCCTGAGAACACTACATGTATCTTGTTAACAGCCTACGTGTATCTTGTTAGCAGCCTGAGAACACTACATGTATCTTGTTAGCAGCCTACGTGTATCTTGTTAGCAGCCTACGTGTATCTTGTTAGCAGCCTGAGAACACTACATGTATCTTGTTAGCAGCCTACGTGTATCTTGTTAGCAGCCTGAGAACACTACATGTATCTTGTTAGCAGCCTGAGAACACTACATGTATCTTGTTAGCAGCCTGAGAACACTCCATGTATCTTGTTAGCAGCCTACATGTATCTTGTTAGCAGCCTGAGAACACTACATGTATCTTGTTAGCAGCATACGTGTATCTTGTTAGCAGCCTACGTGTATCTTGTTAGCAGCCTACGTGTATCTTGTTAGCAGCCTGAGAACACTACATGTATCTTGTTAGCAGCCTGAGAACACTACATGTATCTTGTTAGCAGCCTGAGAACACTACATGTATCTTGTTAGCAGCCTGAGAACACTACATGTATCTTGTTAGCAGCCTGAGAACACTACATGTATCTTGTTAGCAGCCTACATGTATCTTGTTAGCAGCCTACATGTATCTTGTTAGCAGCCTACATGTATCTTGTTAGCAGCCTGAGAACACTACATGTATCTTGTTAGCAGCCTACGTGTATCTTGTTAGCAGCCTGAGAACACTACATGTATCTTGTTAGCAGCCTGAGAACACTACATGTATCTTGTTAGCAGCCTGAGAACACTACAAGTATCTTGTTAGCAGCCTACATTTATCTTGTTAGCAGCCTACATGTATCTTGTTAGCAGCCTACATGTATCTTGTTAGCAGCCTACATGTATCTTGTTAGCAGCCTGAGAACACTACATGTATCTTGTTAGCAGCCTGAGAACACTACATGTATCTTGTTAGCAGCCTGAGAACACTACATGTATCTTGTTAGCAGCATACATGTATCTTGTTAGCAGCCTGAGAACACTACATGTATCTTGTTAGCAGCCTGAGAACACTACATGTATCTTGTTAGCAGCCTGAGAACACTACATGTATCTTGTTAGCAGCCTACGTGTATCTTGTTAGCAGCCTGAGAACACTACATGTATCTTGTTAGCAGCCTACGTGTATCTTGTTAGTAGCCTACGTGTATCTTGTTAGCAGCCTGCGAACACTACATGTATCTTGTTAGCAGCCTACGTGTATCTTGTTAGCAGCCTACGTGTATCTTGTTAGCAGCCTACGTGTATCTCGTTAGCAGCCTGAGAACACTACATGTATCTTGTTAGCAGCCTGAGAACACTACATGTATCTTGTTAGCAGCCTGAGAACACTACATGTATCTTGTTAGCGACCTGAGAACACTACATGTATCTTGTTAGCAGCCTGAGAACACTACATGTATCTTGTTAGCAGCCTACGTGTATCTTGTTAGCAGCCTACATGTATCTTGTTAGCAGCCTGAGAACACTACATGTATCTTGTTAGCAGCCTGAGAACACTACATGTATCTTGTTAGCAGCCTGAGAACACTACATGTATCTTGTTAGCAGCATACGTGTATCTTGTTAGCAGCCTGAGAACACTACATGTATCTTGTTAGCAGCCTGAGAACACTACATGTATCTTGTTAGCAGCCTACATGTGTCTTGTTAGCAGCCTACGTGTATCTTGTTAGCAGCCTACGTGTATCTTGTTAGCAGCCTGAGAACACTACATGTATCTTGTTAGCAGCCTACGTGTATCTTGTTAGCAGCCTACGTGTATCTTGTTAGCAGCCTACGTGTATCTTGTTAGCAGCCTGAGAACACTACATGTATCTTGTTAGCAGCCTGAGAACACTACATGTATCTTGTTAGCAGCCTGAGAACACTACATGTATCTTGTTAGCAGCCTGGGAACACTACATGTATCTTGTTAGCAGCCTGAGAACACTACATGTATCTTGTTAGCTACCTGAGAACACTACATGTATCTTGTTAGCAGCCTGAGAACACTACATGTATCTTGTTAGCAGCCTGGGAACACTACATGTATCTTGTTAGCAGCCTGAGAACACTACATGTATCTTGTTAGCGACCTGAGAACACTACATGTATCTTGTTAGCAGCCTGAGAACACTACATGTATCTTGTTAGCGACCTGAGAACACTACATGTATCTTGTTAGCAGCCTGAGAACACTACATGTATCTTGTTAGCAGCCTACGTGTATCTTGTTAGCAGCCTACATGTATCTTGTTAGCAGCCTACGTGTATCTTGTTAGCAGCCTGAGAACACTACATGTATCTTGTTAGCAGCCTACGTGTATCTTGTTAGCAGCCTGAGAACACTACATGTATCTTGTTAGCAGCCTACGTGTATCTTGTTAGCAGCCTACGTGTATCTTGTTAGCAGCCTGAGAACACTACATGTATCTTGTTAGCAGCCTACGTGTATCTTGTTAGCAGCCTGAGAACACTACATGTATCTTGTTAGCAGCCTACGTGTATCTTGTTAGCAGCCTACGTGTATCTTGTTAGCAGCCTGAGAACACTACATGTATCTTGTTAGCAGCCTACGTGTATCTTGTTAGCAGCCTGAGAACACTACATGTATCTTGTTAGCAGCCTGAGAACACTACATGTATCTTGTTAGCAGCCTGAGAACACTCCATGTATCTTGTTAGCAGCCTACATGTATCTTGTTAGCAGCCTGAGAACACTACATGTATCTTGTTAGCAGCATACGTGTATCTTGTTAGCAGCCTACGTGTATCTTGTTAGCAGCCTACGTGTATCTTGTTAGCAGCCTGAGAACACTACATGTATCTTGTTAGCAGCCTGAGAACACTACATGTATCTTGTTAGCAGCCTACATGTATCTTGTTAGCAGCCTGAGAACACTACATGTATCTTGCTAGCAGCCTACGTGTATCTTGTTAGCAGCCTGAGAACACTACATGTATCTTGTTAGCAGCCTACATGTATCTTGTTAGCAGCCTGAGAACACTACATGTATCTTGTTAGCAGACTGAGAACACTACATGTATCTTGTTAGCAGCCTGAGAACACTACATGTATCTTGTTAGCAGCCTGAGAACACTACATGTATCTTGTTAGCAGCCTGAGAACACTACATGTATCTTGTTAGCAGCCTGAGAACACTACATGTATCTTGTTAGCAGCCTGAGAACACTACATGTATCTTGTTAGCAGCCTACATGTATCTTGTTAGCAGCCTGAGAACACTACATGTATCTTGTTAGCAGCCTGAGAACACTACATGTATCTTGTTAGCAGCCTGAGAACACTACATGTATCCTGTTAGCAGCCTGAGAACACTACATGTATCTTGTTAGCAGCCTACATGTATCTTGTTAGCAGCCTGAGAACACTACATGTATCTTGTTAGCAGCCTGAGAACACTACATGTATCTTGTTAGCAGCCTGAGAACACTACATGTATCCTGTTAGCAGCCTGAGAACACTACATGTATCTTGTTAGCAGCCTACATGTATCTTGTTAGCAGCCTACATGTATCCTGTTAGCAGCCTGAGAACACTACATGTATCTTGTTAGCAGCCTGAGAACACTACATGTATCTTGTTAGCAGCCTGAGAACACTACATGTATCCTGTTAGCAGCCTGAGAACACTACATGTATCTTGTTAGCAGCCTGAGAACACTACATGTATCCTGTTAGCAGCCTGAGAACACTACATGTATCTTGTTAGCAGCCTACATGTATCCTGTTAGCAGCCTGAGAACACTACATGTATCTTGTTAGCAGCCTGAGAACACTACATGTATCTTGTTAGCAGCCCGAGAACACTCCATGTATCTTGTTAGCAGCCTACATGTATCTTGTTAGCAGCCTACATGTATCTTGTTAGCAGCCTACATGTATCTTGTTAGCAGCCTGAGAACACTACATGTATCTTGTTAGCAGCCTACATGTATCTTGTTAGCAGCCTGAGAACACTACATGTATCTTGTTAGCAGCCTACATGTATCTTGTTAGCAGCCTGAGAACACTACATGTATCTTGTTAGCAGCCTACATGTATCTTGTTAGCAGCCTGAGAACACTACATGTATCTTGTTAGCAGCCTACATGTATCTTGTTAGCAGCCTGAGAACACTACATGTATCTTGTTAGCAGCATGAGAACACTACATGTATCTTGTTAGCAGCCTACGTGTATCTTGTTAGCAGCCTGAGAACACTACATGTATCTTGTTAGCAGCCTGAGAACACTACATGTATCTTGTTAGCAGCCTACGTGTATCTTGTTAGCAGCCTGAGAACACTACATGTATCTTATTAGCAGCCTGAGAACACTACATGTATCTTGTTAGCAGCCTACGTGTATCTTGTTAGCAGCCTGAGAACACTACATGTATCTTGTTAGCAGCCTGAGAACACTACATGTATCTTGTTAGCAGCATGAGAACACTACATGTATCTTGTTAGCAGCCTACATGTATCTTGTTAGCAGCCTACGTGTATCTTGTTAGCAGCCTGAGAACACTACATGTATCTTGTTAGCAGCCTGAGAACACTACATGTATCTTGTTAGCAGCCTACATGTATCTTGTTAGCAGCATGAGAACACTACATGTATCTTGTTAGCAGCCTGAGAACACTACATGTATCTTGTTAGCAGCCTACGTGTATCTTGTTAGCAGCCTGAGAACACTACATGTATCTTGTTAGCAGCCTGAGAATACTACATGTATCTTGTTAGCAGCCTGAGAACACTACATGTATCTTGTTAGCAGCATGAGAACACTACATGTATCTTGTTAGCAGCCTACATGTATCTTGTTAGAAGCCTACGTGTATCTTGTTAGCAGCCTGAGAACACTACATGTATCTTGTTAGCAGCCTGAGAACACTACATGTATCTTGTTAGCAGCCTGAGAACACTACATGTATCTTGTTAGCAGCATGAGAACACTACATGTATCTTGTTAGCAGCCTACATGTATCTTGTTAGCAGCCTACGTGTATCTTGTTAGCAGCCTGAGAACACTACATGTATCTTGTTAGCTGCCTGAGAACACTACATGTATCTTGTTAGCAGCCTACGTGTATCTTGTTAGCAGCCTGAGAACACTACATGTATCTTGTTAGCAGCCTGAGAACACTACATGTATCTTGTTAGCAGCCTGAGAACAATACATGTATCTTGTTAGCAGCATACATGTATCTTGTTAGCAGCCTACATGTATCTTGTTAGCGGCCTACATGTGTCCTGTTAGCAGCCTGAGAACACTACATGTATCTTGTTAGCAGCCTGAGAACACTACATGTATCTTGTTAGCAGCCTGAGAACACTACATGTATCTTGTTAACAGCCTGAGAACACTACATGTATCTTGTTAGCAGCATACATGTATCTTGTTAGCAGCCTACATGTATCTTGTTAGCAGCCTACATGTGTCTTGTTAGCAGCCTGAGAACACTACATGTATCTTGTTAGCAGCCTGAGAACACTACATGTATCTTGTTAGCAGCCTGAGAACACTACATGTATCTTGTTAGCAGCATACAGGTATCTTGTTAGCAGCCTACATGTATCCTGTTAGCAGCCTGAGAACACTACATGTATCTTGTTAGCAGCCTGAGAACACTATATGTATCTTGTTAGCAGCCTGAGAACACTACATGTATCTTGTTAGCAGCATGAGAACACTACATGTATCTTGTTAGCAGCATACATGTATCTTGTTAGCAGCCTACATGTATCTTGTTAGCAGCCTACATGTGTCTTGTTAGCAGCCTGAGAACACTACATGTATCTTGTTAGCAGCCTGAGAACACTACATGTATCTTGTTAGCAGCCTGAGAACACTACATGTATCTTGTTAGCAGCATACATGTATCTTGTTAGCAGCCTACATGTATCTTGTTAGCGGCCTACATGTGTCCTGTTAGCAGCCTGAGAACACTACATGTATCTTGTTAGCAGCCTGAGAACACTATATGTATCTTGTTAGCAGCCTGAGAACACTACATGTATCTTGTTAGCAGCATGAGAACACTACATGTATCTTGTTAGCAGCCTACATGTATCTTGTTAGCAGCCTACATGTATCTTGTTAGAAGCCTACATGTATCTTGTTAGCAGCCTACGTGTATCTTGTTAGCAGCCTACGTGTATCTTGTTAGCAGCCTGAGAACACTACATGTATCTTGTTAGCAGCCTGAGAACACTACATGTGTCTTGTTAGCAGCACGAGAACACTGCATGTATCTTGTTAGCAGCCTGAGAACACTACATGTATCTTGTTATCAGCCTACATGTATCTTGTTAGCAGCCTACATGTATCTTGTTAGAATCCTACATGTATCTTGTTAGCAGCCTACATGTATCTTGTTAGCAGCCGACGTGTATCTCGTTAGCAGCCTACATGTGTCTTGTTAGCATCATGAGAACATTACATGTATCTTGTTAGCAGCCTGAGAACACTACATGTATCTTGTTAGCAGCCTGAGAACACTACATGTATCTTGTTAGCAGCATACATGTATCTTGTTAGCAGCATACATGTGTCTTGTTAGCAGCCTGAGAACACTATATGTATCTTGTTAGCAGCCTACATGTATCTTGTTAGCAGCCTAAATGTGTCTTGTTAGCAGCCTGAGAACACTACATGTATCTTGTTAGCAGCATGATAACACTACATGTATCTTGTTAGCAGCCTGAGAACACTACATGTATCTTGTTAGCAGCCTGAGAACACTACATGTATCTTGTTAGCAGCCTGAGAACACTACATGTATCTTGTTAGCAGCCTGAGAACACTACATGTATCTTGTTAGCAGCCTGAGAACACTACATGTATCTTGTTAGCAGCCTGAGAACACTACATGTATCTTGTTAGCAGCCTACATGTATCTTGTTAGAAGCCTACATGTATCTTGTTAGCAGCCTACATGTATCTTGTTAGTAGGCTACGTGTATCTTGTTAGCAGCCTACTTGTGTCTTGTTAGCAGCACGAGAACACTACATGTATCTTGTTAGCAGCCTGAGAACACTACATGTATCTTGTTAGCAGCCTGATAACACTATATGTATCTTGTTAGCAGCCTGAGAACACTACATGTATCTTGTTAGCAGCCTAAGAACACTACATGTATCTTGTTAGCAGCCTACATGTATCTTGTTAGCAGCCTGAGAACACTACATGTATCTTGTTAGCAGCCTGAGAACACTACATGTATCTTGTTAGCAGCCTGAGAACACTACATGTATCTTGTTAGCAGCCTGAGAACACTACATGTATCTTGTTAGCAGCCTGAGAACACTACATGTATATTGTTAGCAGCCTGAGAACACTACATGTATCTTGTTAGCTGCCTAAGAACACTACATGTATATTGTTAGCAGCCTGAGAACACTACATGTATATTGTTAGCAGCCTACATGTGTCTTGTTAGCAGCCTGAGAACACTACATGTATCTTGTTAGCAGCCTGAGAACACTACATGTATCTTGTTAGCAGCCTACGTGTATCTTGTTAGCGGCACGAGAACACTACATGTATCTTGTTAGCAGCCTGAGAACACTACATGTGTCTTGTTAGCAGTCTGAGAACACTACATGTATCTTGTTAGCGACCTGAGAACACTACATGTATCTTGTAAGCGACCTGAGAACACTACATGTATCTTGTTAGCAGCATGAGAACACTATATGTATCTTGTTAGCGACCTGTGAACACTACATGTATCTTGTTAGCGACCTGAGAACACTACATGTATCTTGTTAGCAGCCTGAGAACACTACATGTATCTTGTTAGCAGCCTGAGAACACTACAAGTATCTTGTTAGCGACCTGAGAACACTACATGTATCTTGTTAGCAGGCTGAGAACACTACATGTATCTTGTTAGCAGCCTGGGAACACTACATGTATATTGTTAGCAGCCTGAGAACACTACATGTATCTTGTTAGCGACCTGTGAACACTACATGTATCTTGTTAGCGACCTGAGAACACTACATGTATCTTGTTAGCGACCTGAGAACACTACATGTATCTTGTTAGCAGCCTGATAACACTACATGTGTCTTGTTAGCGACCTGAGAACACTACATGTATCTTGTTAGCAGCCTGGGAACACTACATGTATCTTGTTAGCAGCCTGGGAACACTACATGTATCTTGTTAGCAGCCTGTAAACACTACGTGTATCTTGTTAGCAGCCTGTAAACACTACATGTATCTTGTTAGCGACCTGAGAACACTACATGTATCTTGTTAGAAGCCTACATGTATCTTGTTAGCAGCCTACATGTATCTTGTTAGCAGCCTACGTGTATCTTGTTAGCAGCCTGAGAACACTACATGTATCTTGTTAGCAGCCTGAGAACACTACATGTGTCTTGTTAGCAGCACGAGAACACTGCATGTATCTTGTTAGCAGCCTGAGAACACTACATGTATCTTGTTATCAGCCTACATGTATCTTGTTAGCAGCCTACATGTATCTTGTTAGAATCCTACATGTATCTTGTTAGCAGCCTACATGTATCTTGTTAGCAGCCGACGTGTATCTCGTTAGCAGCCTACATGTGTCTTGTTAGCATCATGAGAACACTACATGTATCTTGTTAGCAGCCTGAGAACACTACATGTATCTTGTTAGCAGCCTGAGAACACTACATGTATCTTGTTAGCAGCATACATGTATCTTGTTAGCAGCATACATGTGTCTTGTTAGCAGCCTGAGAACACTATATGTATCTTGTTAGCAGCCTACATGTATCTTGTTAGCAGCCTAAATGTGTCTTGTTAGCAGCCTGAGAACACTACATGTATCTTGTTAGCAGCATGAAAACACTACATGTATCTTGTTAGCAGCCTGAGAACACTACATGTATCTTGTTAGCAGCCTGAGAACACTACATGTATCTTGTTAGCAGCCTGAGAACACTACATGTATCTTGTTAGCAGCCTGAGAACACTACATGTATCTTGTTAGCAGCCTGAGAACACTACATGTATCTTGTTAGCAGCCTGAGAACACTACATGTATCTTGTTAGCAGCCTACATGTATCTTGTTAGAAGCCTACATGTATCTTGTTAGCAGCCTACATGTATCTTGTTAGTAGGCTACGTGTATCTTGTTAGCAGCCTACTTGTGTCTTGTTAGCAGCACGAGAACACTACATGTATCTTGTTAGCAGCCTGAGAACACTACATGTATCTTGTTAGCAGCCTGATAACACTATATGTATCTTGTTAGCAGCCTGAGAACACTACATGTATCTTGTTAGCAGCCTAAGAACACTACATGTATCTTGTTAGCAGCCTACATGTATCTTGTTAGCAGCCTGAGAACACTACATGTATCTTGTTAGCAGCCTGAGAACACTACATGTATCTTGTTAGCAGCCTGAGAACACTACATGTATCTTGTTAGCAGCCTGAGAACACTACATGTATCTTGTTAGCAGCCTGAGAACACTACATGTATATTGTTAGCAGCCTGAGAACACTACATGTATCTTGTTAGCTGCCTAAGAACACTACATGTATATTGTTAGCAGCCTGAGAACACTACATGTATATTGTTAGCAGCCTACATGTGTCTTGTTAGCAGCCTGAGAACACTACATGTATCTTGTTAGCAGCCTGAGAACACTACATGTATCTTGTTAGCAGCCTACGTGTATCTTGTTAGCGGCACGAGAACACTACATGTATCTTGTTAGCAGCCTGAGAACACTACATGTGTCTTGTTAGCAGTCTGAGAACACTACATGTATCTTGTTAGCGACCTGAGAACACTACATGTATCTTGTTAGCGACCTGAGAACACTACATGTATCTTGTTAGCAGCATGAGAACACTATATGTATCTTGTTAGCGACCTGTGAACACTACATGTATCTTGTTAGCGACCTGAGAACACTACATGTATCTTGTTAGCAGCCTGAGAACACTACATGTATCTTGTTAGCAGCCTGAGAACACTACAAGTATCTTGTTAGCGACCTGAGAACACTACATGTATCTTGTTAGCAGGCTGAGAACACTACATGTATCTTGTTAGCAGCCTGGGAACACTACATGTATATTGTTAGCAGCCTGAGAACACTACATGTATCTTGTTAGCGACCTGTGAACACTACATGTATCTTGTTAGCGACCTGAGAACACTACATGTATCTTGTTAGCGACCTGAGAACACTACATGTATCTTGTTAGCAGCCTGATAACACTACATGTGTCTTGTTAGCGACCTGAGAACACTACATGTATCTTGTTAGCAGCCTGGGAACACTACATGTATCTTGTTAGCAGCCTGGGAACACTACATGTATCTTGTTAGCAGCCTGTAAACACTACGTGTATCTTGTTAGCAGCCTGTAAACACTACATGTATCTTGTTAGCGACCTGAGAACACTACATGTATCTTGTTAGCAGCCTGTGAACACTACATGTATCTTGTTAGCAGCCTGAGAACACTACATGTATATTGTTAGCAGCCTGAGAACACTACATGTATCTTGTTAGCGACCTGAGAACACTACATGTATCTTGTTAGCAGCCTGAGAACACTACATGTATCTTGTTAGCAGCCTGAGAACACTACATGTATCTTGTTAGCAGCATACATGTATCTTGTTAGCAGCCTACATGTATCATGTTAGCAGCATGAGAACACTACATGTGTCTTGTTAGCAGTCTGAGAACACTACATGTATCTAGTTAGCGACCTGAGAACACTACATGTATATTGTTAGCGACCTGAGAACACTACATGTATATTGTTAGCAGCATGAGAACACTATAATGTATCTTGTTAGCGACCTGTGAACACTACATGTATCTTGTTAGCGACCTGAGAACACTACATGTATCTTGTTAGCGACCTGAGAACACTACATGTATCTTGTTAGCAGCCTGATAACACTACATGTGTCTTGTTAGCGACCTGAGAACACTACATGTATCTTGTTAGCAGCCTGGGAACACTACATGTATCTTGTTAGCAGCCTGGGAACAATACATGTATCTTGTTAGCAGCCTGTGAACACTACATGTATCTTGTTAGCAGCCTGTAAACACTACAATTATCTAGTTAGCGACCTGATAACACTACATGTATCTTGTTAGCAGCCTGTGAACACTACATGTATCTTGTTAGCAGCCTGAGAACACTACATGTATATTGTTAGCAGCCTGATAACACTACATGTATCTTGTTAGCGACCTGAGAACACTACATGTATCTTGTTAGCAGCCTGAGAACACTACATGTATCTTGTTAGCAGCCTGAGAACACTACATGTATCTTGTTAGCAGCATACATGTATCTTGTTAGCAGCCTACATGTATCATGTTAGAAGCCTGAGAACACTACATGTGTCTTGTTAGCAGTCTGAGAACACTACATGTATCTTGTTAGCGACCTGAGAACACTACATGTATCTTGTTAGCGACCTGAGAACACTACATGTATCTTGTTAGCAGCATGAGAACACTATAATGTATCTTGTTAGCGACCTGTGAACACTACATGTATCTTGTTATCGACCTGAGAACACTACATGTATCTTGTTAGCGACCTGAGAACACTACATGTATATTGTTAGCAGCCTGAGAACACTACATGTATCTTGTTAGCGACCTGTGAACACTACATGTATCTTGTTAGCGACCTGAGAACACTACATATATCTTGTTAGCGACCTGAGAACACTACATGTATCTTGTTAGCAGCCTGATAACACTACATGTATCTTGTTAGGAGCCTGGGAACACTACATGTATCTTGTTACCGACCTGAGAACACTACATGTATCTTGTTAGCAGCCTGAGAACACTACATATATCTTGTTAGCAGCCTGGGAACACTACATGTATATTGTTAGCAGCCTGAGAACACTACATGTATCTTGTTAGCGACCTGTGAACACTACATGTATCTTGTTAGCGACCTGAGAACACTACATGTATCTTGTTAGCGACCTGAGAACACTACATGTATCTTGTTAGCAGCCTGATAACACTACATGTATCTTCTTAGCGACCTGAGAACACTACATGTATCTTGTTAGGAGCCTGGGAAGACTACATGTATCTTGTTAGCAGCCTGGGAACACTACATGTATCTTGTTAGCAGCCTGGGAACACTACATGTATCTTGTTAGCAGCCTGTGAACACTACATGTATCGTGTTAGCAGCCTGTGAACATTACATGTATCTTGTTAGCGAGCTGAGAACACTACATGTATCTTGTTAGCAGCCTGTGAACACTACATGTATCTCGTTAGCAGCCTGAGAACACTACATGTATATTGTTAGCAGCCTGAGAACACTACATGTATCTTGTTAGCGACCTGAGAACACTACATGTATCTTGTTAGCAGCCTGAGAACACTACATGTATCTTGTTAGCAGCCTGAGAACACTACATGTATCTTGTTAACAGCATACATGTATCTTGTTAGCAGCCTACATGTATCTTGTTAGCAGCCTGGGAACACTACATGTATCTTGTTAGCAGCCTGTGAACACTACATGTATCGTGTTAGCAGCCTGTGAACACTACATGTATCTTGTTAGCGAGCTGAGAACACTACATGTATCTTGTTAGCAGCCTGTGAACACTATATGTATCTCGTTAGCAGCCTGAGAACACTACATGTATATTGTTAGCAGCCTGAGAACACTACATGTATCTTGTTAGCGACCTGAGAACACTACATGTATCTTGTTAGCAGGCTGAGAACACTACATGTATCTTGTTAGCAGCCTGGGAACACTACATGTATATTGTTAGCAGCCTGAGAACACTACATGTATCTTGTTAGCGACCTGTGAACACTACAAGTATCTTGTTAGCGACCTGAGAACACTACATGTATCTTGTTAGCGACCTGAGAACACTACATGTATCTTGTTAGCAGCCTGATAACACTACATGTGTCTTGTTAGCGACCTGAGAACACTACATGTATCTTGTTAGCAGCCTGGGAACACTACATGTATCTTGTTAGCAGCCTGGGAACACTACATGTATCTTGTTAGCAGCCTGTGAACACTACGTGTATCATGTTAGCAGCCTGTAAACACTACATGTATCTTGTTAGCGACCTGAGAACACTACATGTATCTTGTTAGCAGCCTGTGAACACTACATGTATCTTGTTAGCAGCCTGAGAACACTACATGTATATTGTTAGCAGCCTGAGAACACTACATGTATCTTGTTAGCGACCTGAGAACACTACATGTATCTTGTTAGCAGCCTGAGAACACTACATGTATCTTGTTAGCAGCCTGAGAACAATACATGTATCTTGTTAGCAGCATACATGTATCTTGTTAGCAGCCTACATGTATCATGTTAGCAGCATGAGAACACTACATGTGTCTTGTTAGCAGTCTGAGAACACTACATGTATCTAGTTAGCGACCTGAGAACACTACATGTATCTTGTTAGCGACCTGAGAACACTACATGTATATTGTTAACAGCATGAGAACACTATAATGTATCTTGTTAGCGACCTGTGAACACTACATGTATCTTGTTATCGACCTGAGAACACTACATGTATCTTGTTAGCGACCTGAGAACACTACATGTATCTTGTTAGCAGCCTGATAACACTACATGTGTCTTGTTAGCGACCTGAGAACACTACATGTATCTTGTTAGCAGCCTGGGAACACTACATGTATCTTGTTAGCAGCCTGAAAACACTACATGTATCTTGTTAGCAGCATACATGTATCTTGTTAGCAGCCTACATGTATCATGTTAGAAGCCTGAGAACACTACATGTGTCTTGTTAGCAGTCTGAGAACACTACATGTATCTTGTTAGCGACCTGAGAACACTACATGTATCTTGTTAGCGACCTGAGAACACTACATGTATCTTGTTAGCAGCATGAGAACACTATAATGTATCTTGTTAGCGACCTGTGAACACTACATGTATCTTGTTAGCGACCTGAGAACACTACATGTATCTTGTTAGCGACCTGAGAACACTACATGTATATTGTTAGCAGCCTGAGAACACTACATGTATCTTGTTAGCGACCTGTGAACACTACATGTATCTTGTTAGCGACCTGAGAACACTACATGTATCTTGTTAGCGACCTGAGAACACTACATGTATCTTGTTAGCAGCCTGATAACACTACATGTATCTTGTTAGGAGCCTGAGAACACTACATGTATCTTGTTAGCGACCTGAGAACACTACATGTATCTTGTTAGCAGCCTGAGAACACTACATGTATCTTGTTAGCAGCCTGGGAACACTACATGTATATTGTTAGCAGCCTGAAAACACTACATGTATCTTGTTAGCGACATGTGAACACTACATGTATCTTGTTAGCGACCTGAGAACACTACATGTATCTTGTTAGCGACCTGAGAACACTACATGTATCTTGTTAGCAGCCTGATAACACTACATGTATCTTCTTAGCGACCTGAGAACACTACATGTATCTTGTTAGGAGCCTGGGAAGACTACATGTATCTTGTTAGCAGCCTGGGAACACTACATGTATCTTGTTAGCAGCCTGGGAACACTACATGTATCTTGTTAGCAGCCTGTGAACACTACATGTATCGTGTTAGCAGCCTGTGAACACTACATGTATCTTGTTAGCGAGCTGAGAACACTACATGTATCTTGTTAGCAGCCTGTGAACACTACATGTATCTCGTTAGCAGCCTGAGAACACTACATTTATATTGTTAGCAGCCTGAGAACACTACATGTATCTTGTTAGCGACCTGAGAACACTACATGTATCTTGTTAGCAGCCTGAGAACACTACATGTATCTTGTTAACAGCATACATGTATCTTGTTAGCAGCCTACATGTATCTTTTTAGCAGCCTGAGAACACTACATGTATCTTGTTAGCACCCTGAGAACACTACATGTATCTTGTTAGCAGCATACATGTATCTTGTTAGCAGCCTACATGTATCTTGTTAGCAGTCTGAGAACACTACATGTATCTTGTTAGCAGCCTGGGAACACTACATGTATCTTGTTAGCAGCATACATGTATCTTGTTAGCAGCCTACATGTATCTTGTTAGCAGCCTGAGAACACTAAATGTATCTTGTTAGCAGCCTGAGAACACTACATGTATCTTGTTAGCAGCATACATGTATCTTGTTAGCAGCCTACGTGTATCTTGTTAGCAGCCTGAGAACACTACATGTATCTTGTTAGCAGCCTGAGATCACTACATGTATCTTGTTAGCAGCCTGAGATCACTACATGTATCTTGTTAGCAGCCTGAGAACACTACATGTATCTTGTTAGCAGCCTGAGAACACTACATGTATCTTGTTAGCAGCCTGAGATCACTACATGTATCTTGTTAGCAGCCTGAGATCACTACATGTATCTTGTTAGCAGCCTGAAATCACTACATGTATCTTGTTAGCAGCCTGAGAACACTACATGTATCTTGTTAGCAGCCTGAGATCACTACATGTATCTTGTTAGCAGCCTGAGATCACTACATGTATCTTGTTAGCAGCCTGAGATCACTACATGTATCTTGTTAGCAGCCTGAGATCACTACATGTATCTTGTTAGCAGCCTGAGATCACTACATGTATCTTGTTTGCAGCCTGAGAACACTACATGTATCTTGTTAGCAGCCTGAGATCACTACATGTATCTTGTTAGCGACCTGAGAACACTACATGTATCTTGTTAGCAGCCTACATGTATCTTGGTAGCCGCCTGAGAACACTACATGTATCTTGTTAGCAGCCTACATGTATCTTGTTAGCCGCCTGAGAACACTACATGTATCTTGTTAGCAGCCTGAGATCACTACATGTATCTTGTTAGCGACCTGAGAACACTACATGTATCTTGTTAGCTGCCTACATGTATCTTGTTAGCAGCCTACATGTATCTTGTTAGCAGCCTACATGTATCTTGTTAGCAGCCTACATGTATCTTGTTAGCAGCCTGAGAACACTACATGTATCTTGTTAGCAGCCTACATGTATCTTGTTAGCAGCCTACGTGTATCTTGTTAGCAGCCTGAGAACACTACATGTATCTTGTTAGCAGCCTACATGTATCTTGTTAGCAGCCTACGTGTATCTTGTTAGCAGCCTGAGAACACTACATGTATCTTGTTAGCAGCCTACATGTATCTTGTTAGCAGCCTACGTGTATCTTGTTAGCAGCCTGAGAACATTACATGTATCTTGTTAGCAGCCTACATGTATCTTGTTAGCAGCCTGAGAACACTACATGTATCTTGTTAGCAGCCTACATGTATCTTGTTAGCAGCCTACGTGTATCTTGTTAGCAGCCTGAGAACACTACATGTATCTTGTTAGCAGCCTACATGTATCTTGTTAGCAGCCTACGTGTATCTTGTTAGCAGCCTACATGTATCTTGTTAGCAGCCTACATGTATCTTGTTAGCAGCCTACATGTATCTTGTTAGCAGCCTGAGAACACTACATGTATCTTGTTAGCAGCCTACATGTATCTTGTTAGCAGCCTACATGTATCTTGTTAGCAGCCTGAGAACACTACATGTATCTTGTTAGCAGCCTACGTGTATCTTGTTAGCAGCCTACGTGTATCTTGTTAGCAGCCTGAGAACACTACATGTATCTTGTTAGCAGCCTACATGTATCTTGTTAGCAGCCTACATGTATCTTGTTAGCAGCCTACATGTATCTTGTTAGCAGCCTGAGAACACTACATGTATCTTGTTAGCAGCCTACATGTATCTTGTTAGCAGCCTACGTGTATCTTGTTAGCAGCCTGAGAACACTACATGTATCTTGTTAGCAGCCTACATGTATCTTGTTAGCAGCCTACGGGTATCTTGTTAGCAGCCTACATGTATCTTGTTAGCAGCCTACATGTATCTTGTTAGCAGCCTGAGAACACTACATGTATCTTGTTAGCAGCATACATGTATCTTGTTAGCAGCCTACATGTATCTTGTTAGCAGCCTACATGTATCTTGTTAGCAGCCTACATGTATCTTGTTAGCAGCCTGAGAACACTACATGTATCTTGTTAGCAGCCTACGTGTATCTTGTTAGCAGCCTACGTGTATCTTGTTAGCAGCCTGAGAACACTACATGTATCTTGTTAGCAGCCTACATGTATCTTGTTAGCAGCCTACATGTATCTTGTTAGCAGCCTGAGAACACTACATGTATCTTGTTAGCAGCCTACGTGTATCTTGTTAGCAGCCTACGTGTATCTTGTTAGCAGCCTGAGAACACTACATGTATCTTGTTAGCAGCCTACGTGTATCTTGTTAGCAGCCTACGTGTATCTTGTTAGCAGCCTACATGTATCTTGTTAGCAGCCTACATGTATCTTGTTAGCAGCCTACGTGTATCTTGATAGCAGCCTGAGAACACTACATGTATCTTGTTAGCAGCCTGAGAACACTACATGTATCTTGTTAGCAGCCTACGTGTATCTTGTTAGCAGCCTGAGAACACTACATGTATCTTGTTAGCAGCCTGAGAACACTACATGTATCTTGTTAGCAGCCTACATGTATCTTGTTGGTAGGCTACGTGTATCTTGTTAGCAGCCTACTTGTGTCTTGTTAGCAGCCTGAGAACACTACATGTATCTTGTTAGCAGCCTGAGAACACTACATGTATCTTGTTAGCAGCATGAGAACACTACATGTATCTTGTTAGCGACCTGAGAACACTACATGTATCTTGTTAGCAGCCTACGTGTATCTTGTTAGCAACCTGAGAACACTACATGTATCTTGTTAGCAGCCTGAGAACACTACATGTATCCTGTTAGCAGCCTGAGAACACTACATGTATCTTGTTAGCAGCCTGAGAACACTACATGTATCTTGTTAGCAGCATGAGAACACTACATGTATCTTGTTAGCAGCCTACGTGTATCTTGTTAGCAGCCTGAGAACACTACATGTATCTTGTTAGCAGCCTACATGTATCTTGTTAGCAGCCTGAGAACACTACATGTATCTTGTTAGCAGCCTACATGTATCTTGTTAGCAGCCTGAGAACACTACATGTATCTTGTTAGCAGCCTGAGAACACTACATGTATCTTGTTAGCAGCCTACATGAATCTTGTTAGCAGCCTACGTGTATCTTGTTAGCAGCCTGATAACACTACATGTATCTTGTTAGCAGCCTGAGAACACTACATGTATCTTGTTAGCATCCTGAGAACACTACATGTATCTTGTTAGCAGCCTACGTGTATCTTGTTAGCAGCCTGAGAACACTACGTGTATCTTGTTAGCAGCCTACGTGTATCTTGTTAGCAGCCAACATGTATCTTGTTAGCAGCCTACATGTATCTTGTTAGCAGCCTGAGAACACTACATGTATCTTGTTAGCAGCCTACATGTATCTTGTTAGCAGCCTACGTGTATCTTGTTAGCAGCCTGAGAACACTACATGTATCTTGTTAGCAGCCTGAGAACACTACATGTATCTTGTTAGCAGCCTGAGAACACTACATGTATCTTGTTAGCAGCCTACGTGTATCTTGTTAGCAGCCTACATGTATCTTGTTAGCAGCCTACATGTATCTTGTTAGCAGCCTGAGAACACTACATGTATCTTGTTAGCAGCCTACATGTATCTTGTTAGCAGCCTGAGAACACTACATGTATCTTGTTAGCAGCCTACATGTATCTTGTTAGCAGCCTGAGAACACTACATGTATCTTGTTAGCAGCCTACATGTATCTTGTTAGCAGCCTGAGAACACTACATGTATCTTGTTAGCAGCCTACATGTATCTTGTTAGCAGCCTGAGAACACTACATGTATCTTGTTAGCAGCATGAGAACACTACATGTATCTTGTTAGCAGCCTACGTGTATCTTGTTAGCAGCCTGAGAACACTACATGTATCTTGTTAGCAGCCTGAGAACACTACATGTATCTTGTTAGCAGCCTACGTGTATCTTGTTAGCAGCCTGAGAACACTACATGTATCTTGTTAGCAGCCTGAGAACACTACATGTATCTTGTTAGCAGCCTACGTGTATCTTGTTAGCAGCCTGAGAACACTACATGTATCTTGTTAGCAGCCTGAGAACACTACATGTATCTTGTTAGCAGCATGAGAACACTACATGTATCTTGTTAGCAGCCTACATGTATCTTGTTAGCAGCCTACGTGTATCTTGTTAGCAGCCTGAGAACACTACATGTATCTTGTTAGCAGCCTGAGAACACTACATGTATCTTGTTAGCAGCCTACATGTATCTTGTTAGCAGCATGAGAACACTACATGTATCTTGTTAGCAGCCTGAGAACACTACATGTATCTTGTTAGCAGCCTACGTGTATCTTGTTAGCAGCCTGAGAACACTACATGTATCTTGTTAGCAGCCTGAGAACACTACATGTATCTTGTTAGCAGCATGAGAACACTACATGTATCTTGTTAGCAGCATGAGAACACTACATGTATCTTGTTAGCAGCCTACATGTATCTTGTTAGAAGCCTACGTGTATCTTGTTAGCAGCCTGAGAACACTACATGTATCTTGTTAGCAGCCTGAGAACACTACATGTATCTTGTTAGCAGCCTGAGAACACTACATGTATCTTGTTAGCAGCATGAGAACACTACATGTATCTTGTTAGCAGCCTACATGTATCTTGTTAGCAGCCTACGTGTATCTTGTTAGCAGCCTGAGAACACTACATGTATCTTGTTAGCTGCCTGAGAACACTACATGTATCTTGTTAGCAGCCTACGTGTATCTTGTTAGCAGCCTGAGAACACTACATGTATCTTGTTAGCAGCCTGAGAACACTACATGTATCTTGTTAGCAGCCTGAGAACACTACATGTATCTTGTTAGCAGCATACATGTATCTTGTTAGCAGCCTACATGTATCTTGTTAGCGGCCTACATGTGTCCTGTTAGCAGCCTGAGAACACTACATGTATCTTGTTAGCAGCCTGAGAACACTACATGTATCTTGTTAGCAGCCTGAGAACACTACATGTATCTTGTTAGCAGCCTGAGAACACTACATGTATCTTGTTAGCAGCATACATGTATCTTGTTAGCAGCCTACATGTATCTTGTTAGCAGCCTACATGTGTCTTGTTAGCAGCCTGAGAACACTACATGTATCTTGTTAGCAGCCTGAGAACACTACATGTATCTTGTTAGCAGCCTGAGAACACTACATGTATCTTGTTAGCAGCATACATGTATCTTGTTAGCAGCCTACATGTATCCTGTTAGCAGCCTGAGAACACTACATGTATCTTGTTAGCAGCCTGAGAACACTATATGTATCTTGTTAGCAGCCTGAGAACACTACATGTATCTTGTTAGCAGCATGAGAACACTACATGTATCTTGTTAGCAGCATACATGTATCTTGTTAGCAGCCTACATGTATCTTGTTAGCAGCCTACATGTGTCTTGTTAGCAACCTGAGAACACTACATGTATCTTGTTAGCAGCCTGAGAACACTACATGTATCTTGTTAGCAGCCTGAGAACACTACATGTATCTTGTTAGCAGCATACATGTATCTTGTTAGCAGCCTACATGTATCTTGTTAGCGGCCTACATGTGTCCTGTTTGCAGCCTGATAACACTACATGTATCTTGTTAGCAGCCTGAGAACACTATATGTATCTTGTTAGCAGCCTGAGAACACTACATGTATCTTGTTAGCAGCATGAGAACACTACATGTATCTTGTTAGCAGCCTACATGTATCTTGTTAGCAGCCTACATGTATCTTGTTAGAAGCCTACATGTATCTTGTTAGCAGCCTACATGTATCTTGTTAGCAGCCTACGTGTATCTTGTTAGCAGCCTGAGAACACTACATGTATCTTGTTAGCAGCCTGAGAACACTACATGTGTCTTGTTAGCAGCACGAGAACACTGCATGTATCTTGTTAGCAGCCTGAGAACACTACATGTATCTTGTTATCAGCCTACATGTATCTTGTTAGCAGCCTACATGTATCTTGTTAGAATCCTACATGTATCTTGTTAGCAGCCTACATGTATCTTGTTAGCAGCCGACGTGTATCTCGTTAGCAGCCTACATGTGTCTTGTTAGCAGCATGAGAACACTACATGTATCTTGTTAGCAGCCTGAGAACACTACATGTATCTTGTTAGCAGCCTGAGAACACTACATGTATCTTGTTAGCAGCATACATGTATCTTGTTAGCAGCATACATGTGTCTTGTTAGCAGCCTGAGAACACTATATGTATCTTGTTAGCAGCCTACATGTATCTTGTTAGCAGCCTAAATGTGTCTTGTTAGCAGCCTGAGAACACTACATGTATCTTGTTAGCAGCATGATAACACTACATGTATCTTGTTAGCAGCCTGAGAACACTACATGTATCTTGTTAGCAGCCTGAGAACACTACATGTATCTTGTTAGCAGCCTGAGAACACTACATGTATCTTGTTAGCAGCCTGAGAACACTACATGTATCTTGTTAGCAGCCTGAGAACACTACATGTATCTTGTTAGCAGCCTACATGTATCTTGTTAGAAGCCTACATGTATCTTGTTAGCAGCCTACATGTATCTTGTTAGTAGGCTACGTGTATCTTGTTAGCAGCCTACTTGTGTCTTGTTAGCAGCACGAGAACACTACATGTATCTTGTTAGCAGCCTGAGAACACTACATGTATCTTGTTAGCAGCCTGATAACACTATATGTATCTTGTTAGCAGCCTGAGAACACTACATGTATCTTGTTAGCAGCCTAAGAACACTACATGTATCTTGTTAGCAGCCTACATGTATCTTGTTAGCAGCCTGAGAACACTACATGTATCTTGTTAGCAGCCTGAGAACACTACATGTATCTTGGTAGCGACCTGAGAACACTACATGTATTTTGTTAGCAGCCTGCGAACACTACATGTATCTTGTTAGCAGCCTGAGAACACTACATGTATCTTGTTAGCAGCCTGAGAACACTACATGTATCTGGTTAGCAGCATACATGTATCTTGTTAGCAGCCTACATGTATCTTGTTAGCAGCCTGAGAACACTACATGTGTCTTGCTAGCAGTCTGAGAACACTACATGTATCTTGTTAGCGACCTGAGAACACTACATGTATCTTGGTAGCGACCTGAGAACACTACATGTATCTTGTTAGCAGCATGAGAACACTATAATGTATCTTGTTAGCGACTTGTGAACACTACATGTATCTTGTTAGCGACCTGAGAACACTACATGTATATTGATAGCGACATGAGAACACTACATGTATCTTGTTAGCAGCCTGAGAACACTACATGTATCTTGTTACCGACCTGAGAAAACTACATGTATCCTGTTAGCAGCCTGAGAACACTACATGTATCTTGTTAGCAGCCTGGGAACACTACATGTATATTGTTAGCAGCCTGAGAACACTACATGTATCTTGTTAGCGACCTGTGAACACTACATGTATATTGTTAGCGACCTGAGAACACTACATGTATCTTGTTAGCGACCTGAGAACACTACATGTATCTTGTTAGCAACCTGATAACACTACATGTATCTTGTTAGCGACCTGAGAACACTACATGTATCTTGTTTGGAGCCTGGGAACACTACATGTATCTTGTTAGCAGCCTGGGAACACTACATGTATCTTGTTAGCGACCTGAGAACACTACATGTATCTTGTTAGCAGCCTGTGAACACTACATGTATCTCGTTAGCAGCCTGAGAACACTACATGTATATTGATAGCAGCCTGAGAACACTACATGTATCTTGTTAGCGACCTGAGAACACTACATGTATCTTGTTAGCAGCCTGAGAACACTACATGTATCTTGATAGCAGCCTGAGAACACTACATGTATCTTGTTAGCAGCATACATGTATCTTGTTAGCAGCCTACATGTATCTTGTTAGCAGCCTACATGTGTCTTGTTAGCAACCTGAGAACACTACATGTATCTTGTTAGCAGCCTGAGAACACTACATGTATCTTGTTAGCAGCCTGAGAACACTACATGTATCTTGTTAGCAGCATACATGTATCTTGTTAGCAGCCTACATGTATCTTGTTAGCGGCCTACATGTGTCCTGTTAGCAGCCTGATAACACTACATGTATCTTGTTAGCAGCCTGAGAACACTATATGTATCTTGTTAGCAGCCTGAGAACACTACATGTATCTTGTTAGCAGCATGAGAACACAACATGTATCTTGTTAGCAGCCTACATGTATCTTGTTAGCAGCCTACATGTATCTTGTTAGAAGCCTACATGTATCTTGTTAGCAGCCTACATGTATCTTGTTAGCAGCCTACGTGTATCTTGTTAGCAGCCTGAGAACACTACATGTATCTTGTTAGCAGCCTGAGAACACTACATGTGTCTTGTTAGCAGCACGAGAACACTGCATGTATCTTGTTAGCAGCCTGAGAACACTACATGTATCTTGTTATCAGCCTACATGTATCTTGTTAGCAGCCTACATGTATCTTGTTAGAATCCTACATGTATCTTGTTAGCAGCCTACATGTATCTTGTTAGCAGCCGACGTGTATCTCGTTAGCAGCCTACATGTGTCTTGTTAGCAGCATGAGAACACTACATGTATCTTGTTAGCAGCCTGAGAACACTACATGTATCTTGTTAGCAGCCTGAGAACACTACATGTATCTTGTTAGCAGCATACATGTATCTTGTTAGCAGCATACATGTGTCTTGTTAGCAGCCTGAGAACACTATATGTATCTTGTTAGCAGCCTACATGTATCTTGTTAGCAGCCTAAATGTGTCTTGTTAGCAGCCTGAGAACACTACATGTATCTTGTTAGCAGCATGATAACACTACATGTATCTTGTTAGCAGCCTGAGAACACTACATGTATCTTGTTAGCAGCCTGAGAACACTACATGTATCTTGTTAGCAGCCTGAGAACACTACATGTATCTTGTTAGCAGCCTGAGAACACTACATGTATCTTGTTAGCAGCCTGAGAACACTACATGTATCTTGTTAGCAGCCTACATGTATCTTGTTAGAAGCCTACATGTATCTTGTTAGCAGCCTACATGTATCTTGTTAGTAGGCTACGTGTATCTTGTTAGCAGCCTACTTGTGTCTTGTTAGCAGCACGAGAACACTACATGTATCTTGTTAGCAGCCTGAGAACACTACATGTATCTTGTTAGCAGCCTGATAACACTATATGTATCTTGTTAGCAGCCTGAGAACACTACATGTATCTTGTTAGCAGCCTAAGAACACTACATGTATCTTGTTAGCAGCCTACATGTATCTTGTTAGCAGCCTGAGAACACTACATGTATCTTGTTAGCAGCCTGAGAACACTACATGTATCTTGCTAGCAGCCTGAGAACACTACATGTATCTTGTTAGCAGCCTGAGAACACTACATGTATCTTGTTAGCAGCCTGAGAACACTACATGTATATTGTTAGCAGCCTGAGAACACTACATGTATCTTGTTAGCTGCCTAAGAACACTACATGTATATTGTTAGCAGCCTGAGAACACTACATGTATATTGTTAGCAGCCTACATGTGTCTTGTTAGCAGCCTGAGAACACTACATGTATCTTGTTAGCAGCCTGAGAACACTACATGTATCTTGTTAGCAGCCTACGTGTATCTTGTTAGCGGCACGAGAACACTACATGTATCTTGTTAGCAGCCTGAGAACACTACATGTGTCTTGTTAGCAGTCTGAGAACACTACATGTATCTTGTTAGCGACCTGAGAACACTACATGTATCTTGTTAGCGACCTGAGAACACTACATGTATCTTGTTAGCAGCATGAGAACACTATATGTATCTTGTTAGCGACCTGTGAACACTGCATGTATCTTGTTAGCGACCTGAGAACACTACATGTATCTTGTTAGCAGCCTGAGAACACTACATGTATCTTGTTAGCAGCCTGAGAACACTACAAGTATCTTGTTAGCGACCTGAGAACACTACATGTATCTTGTTAGCAGGCTGAGAACACTACATGTATCTTGTTAGCAGCCTGGGAACACTACATGTATATTGTTAGCAGCCTGAGAACACTACATGTATCTTGTTAGCGACCTGTGAACACTACATGTATCTTGTTAGCGACCTGAGAACACTACATGTATCTTGTTAGCGACCTGAGAACACTACATGTATCTTGTTAGCAGCCTGATAACACTACATGTGTCTTGTTAGCGACCTGAGAACACTACATGTATCTTGTTAGCAGCCTGGGAACACTACATGTATCTTGTTAGCAGCCTGGGAACACTACATGTATCTTGTTAGCAGCCTGTGAACACTACGTGTATCTTGTTAGCAGCCTGTAAACACTACATGTATCTTGTTAGCGACCTGAGAACACTACATGTATCTTGTTAGCAGCCTGTGAACACTACATGTATCTTGTTAGCAGCCTGAGAACACTACATGTATATTGTTAGCAGCCTGAGAACACTACATGTATCTTGTTAGCGACCTGAGAACACTACATGTATCTTGTTAGCAGCCTGAGAACACTACATGTATCTTGTTAGCAGCCTGAGAACACTACATGTATCTTGTTAGCAGCATACATGTATCTTGTTAGCAGCCTACATGTATCATGTTAGCAGCATGAGAACACTACATGTGTCTTGTTAGCAGTCTGAGAACACTACATGTATCTAGTTAGCGACCTGAGAACACTACATGTATATTGTTAGCGACCTGAGAACACTACATGTATATTGTTAGCAGCATGAGAACACTATAATGTATCTTGTTAGCGACCTGTGAACACTACATGTATCTTGTTAGCGACCTGAGAACACTACATGTATCTTGTTAGCGACATGAGAACACTACATGTATCTTGTTAGCAGCCTGATAACACTACATGTGTCTTGTTAGCGACCTGAGAACACTACATGTATCTTGTTAGCAGCCTGGGAACACTACATGTATCTTGTTAGCAGCCTGGGAACAATACATGTATCTTGTTAGCAGCCTGTGAACACTACATGTATCTTGTTAGCAGCCTGTAAACACTACAATTATCTAGTTAGCGACCTGATAACACTACATGTATCTTGTTAGCAGCCTGTGAACACTACATGTATCTTGTTAGCAGCCTGAGAACACTACATGTATATTGATAGCAGCCTGAGAACACTACATGTATCTTGTTAGCGACCTGAGAACACTACATGTATCTTGTTAGCAGCCTGAGAACACTACATGTATCTTGTTAGCAGCCTGAGAACACTACATGTATCTTGTTAGCAGCATACATGTATCTTGTTAGCAGCCTACATGTATCATGTTAGAAGCCTGAGAACACTACATGTGTCTTGTTAGCAGTCTGAGAACACTACATGTATCTTGTTAGCGACCTGAGAACACTACATGTATCTTGTTAGCGACCTGAGAACACTACATGTATCTTGTTAGCAGCCTGATAACACTACATGTGTCTTGTTAGCGACCTGAGAACACTACATGTATCTTGTTAGCAGCCTGGGAACACTACATGTATCTTGTTAGCAGCCTGGGAACACTACATGTATCTTGTTAGCAGCCTGTGAACACTACGTGTATCTTGTTAGCAGCCTGTAAACACTACATGTATCTTGTTAGCGACCTGAGAACACTACATGTATCTTGTTAGCAGCCTGTGAACACTACATGTATCTTGTTAGCAGCCTGAGAACACTACATGTATATTGTTAGCAGCCTGAGAACACTACATGTATCTTGTTAGCGACCTGAGAACACTACATGTATCTTGTTAGCAGCCTGAGAACACTACATGTATCTTGTTAGCAGCCTGAGAACACTACATGTATCTTGTTAGCAGCATACATGTATCTTGTTAGCAGCCTACATGTATCATGTTAGCAGCATGAGAACACTACATGTGTCTTGTTAGCAGTCTGAGAACACTACATGTATCTAGTTAGCGACCTGAGAACACTACATGTATATTGTTAGCGACCTGAGAACACTACATGTATTTTGTTAGCAGCATGAGAACACTATAATGTATCTTGTTAGCGACCTGTGAACACTACATGTATCTTGTTAGCGACCTGAGAACACTACATGTATCTTGTTAGCGACCTGAGAACACTACATGTATCTTGTTAGCAGCCTGATAACACTACATGTGTCTTGTTAGCGACCTGAGAACACTACATGTATCTTGTTAGCAGCCTGGGAACACTACATGTATCTTGTTAGCAGCCTGGAAACAATACATGTATCTTGTTAGCAGCCTGTGAACACTACATGTATCTTGTTAGCAGCCTGTAAACACTACAATTATCTAGTTAGCGACCTGATAACACTACATGTATCTTGTTAGCAGCCTGTGAACACTACATGTATCTTGTTAGCAGCCTGAGAACACTACATGTATATTGTTAGCAGCCTGAGAACACTACATGTATCTTGTTAGCGACCTGAGAACACTACATGTATCTTGTTAGCAGCCTGAAAACACTACATGTATCTTGTTAGCAGCCTGAGAACACTACATGTATCTTGTTAGCAGCATACATGTATCTTGTTAGCAGCCTACATGTATCATGTTAGAAGCCTGAGAACACTACATGTGTCTTGTTAGCAGTCTGAGAACACTACATGTATCTTGTTAGCGACCTGAGAACACTACATGTATCTTGTTAGCGACCTGAGAACACTACATGTATCTTGTTAGCAGCATGAGAACACTATAATGTATCTTGTTAGCGACCTGTGAACACTACATGTATCTTGTTAGCGACCTGAGAACACTACATGTATCTTGTTAGCGACCTGAGAACACTACATGTATATTGTTAGCAGCCTGAGAACACTACATGTATCTTGTTAGCGACCTGTGAACACTACATGTATCTTGTTAGCGACCTGAGAACACTACATGTATCTTGTTAGCGACCTGAGAACACTGCATGTATCTTGTTAGCAGCCTGATAACACTACATGTATCTTGTTAGGAGCCTGGGAACACTACATGTATCTTGTTACCGACCTGAGAACACTACATGTATCTTGTTAGCAGCCTGAGAACACTACATATATCTTGTTAGCAGCCTGGGAACACTACATGTATATTGTTAGCAGCCTGAGAACACTACATGTATCTTGTTAGCGACCTGTGAACACTACATGTATCTTGTTAGCGACCTGAGAACACTACATGTATCTTGTTAGCGACCTGAGAACACTACATGTATCTTGTTAGCAGCCTGATAACACTACATGTATCTTCTTAGCGACCTGAGAACACTACATGTATCTTGTTAGGAGCCTGGGAAGACTACATGTATCTTGTTAGCAGCCTGGGAACACTACATGTATCTTGTTAGCAGCCTGGGAACACTACATGTATCTTGTTAGCAGCCTGTGAACACTACATGTATCGTGTTAGCAGCCTGTGAACACTACATGTATCTTGTTAGCGAGCTGAGAACACTACATGTATCTTGTTAGCAGCCTGTGAACACTACATGTATCTCGTTAGCAGCCTGAGAACACTACATGTATATTGTTAGCAGCCTGAGAACACTACATGTATCTTGTTAGCGACCTGAGAACACTACATGTATCTTGTTAGCAGCCTGAGAACACTACATGTATCTTGTTAGCAGCCTGAGAACACTACATGTATCTTGTTAACAGCATACATGTATCTTGTTAGCAGCCTACATGTATCTTGTTAGCAGCCTGGGAACACTACATGTATCTTGTTAGCAGCCTGTGAACACTACATGTATCGTGTTAGCAGCCTGTGAACACTACATGTATCTTGTTAGCGAGCTGAGAACACTACATGTATCTTGTTAGCAGCCTGTGAACACTACATGTATCTCGTTAGCAGCCTGAGAACACTACATGTATATTGTTAGCAGCCTGAGAACACTACATGTATCTTGTTAGCGACCTGAGAACACTACATGTATATTGTTAGCAGCCTGAGAACACTACATGTATCTTGTTAGCGACCTGAGAACACTACATGTATCTTGTTAGCAGCCTGAGAACACTACATGTATCTTGTTAGCAGCCTGAGAACACTACAAGTATCTTGTTAGCGACCTGTGAACACTACATGTATCTTGTTAGCAGGCTGAGAACACTACATGTATCTTGTTAGCAGCCTGGGAACACTACATGTATATTGTTAGCAGCCTGAGAACACTACATGTATCTTGTTAGCGACCTGTGAACACTACAAGTATCTTGTTAGCGACCTGAGAACACTACATGTATCTTGTTAGCGACCTGAGAACACTACATGTATCTTGTTAGCAGCCTGATAACACTACATGTGTCTTGTTAGCGACCTGAGAACACTACATGTATCTTGTTAGCAGCCTGGGAACACTACATGTATCTTGTTAGCAGCCTGGGAACACTACATGTATCTTGTTAGCAGCCTGTGAACACTACGTGTATCTTGTTAGCAGCCTGTAAACACTACATGTATCTTGTTAGCGACCTGAGAACACTACATGTATCTTGTTAGCAGCCTGTGAACACTACATGTATCTTGTTAGCAGCCTGAGAACACTACATGTATATTGTTAGCAGCCTGAGAACACTACATGTATCTTGTTAGCGACCTGAGAACACTACATGTATCTTGTTAGCAGCCTGAGAACACTACATGTATCTTGTTAGCAGCCTGAGAACACTACATGTATCTTGTTAGCAGCATACATGTATCTTGTTAGCAGCCTACATGTATCATGTTAGCAGCATGAGAACACTACATGTGTCTTGTTAGCAGTCTGAGAACACTACATGTATCTAGTTAGCGACCTGAGAACACTACATGTATCTTGTTAGCGACCTGAGAACACTACATGTATATTGTTAACAGCATGAGAACACTATAATGTATCTTGTTAGCGACCTGAGAACACTACATGTATCTTGTTAGCGACCTGAGAACACTACATGTATCTTGTTAGCGACCTGAGAACACTACATGTATCTTGTTAGCAGCCTGATAACACTACATGTGTCTTGTTAGCGACCTGAGAACACTACATGTATCTTGTTAGCAGCCTGGGAACACTACATGTATCTTGTTAGCAGCCTGAGAACACTACATGTATCTTGTTAGCAGCATACATGTATCTTGTGAGCAGCCTACATGTATCATGTTAGAAGCCTGAGAACACTACATGTGTCTTGTTAGCAGTCTGAGAACACTACATGTATCTTGTTAGCGACCTGAGAACACTACATGTATCTTGTTAGCGACCTGAGAACACTACATGTATCTTGTTAGCAGCATGAGAACACTATAATGTATCTTGTTAGCGACCTGTGAACACTACATGTATCTTGTTAGCAGCCTGAGAACACTACATGTATCTTGTTAGCAGCCTGAGAACACTACATGTATCTTGTTAGCAGCATACATGTATCTTGTTAGCAGCCTACATGTATCTTGTTAGCGGCCTACATGTGTCCTGTTAGCAGCCTGATAACACTACATGTATCTTGTTAGCAGCCTGAGAACACTACATGTATCTTGTTAGCAGCCTGAGAACACTACATGTATCTTGTTAGCAGCCTGAGAACACTACATGTATCTTGTTAGCAGCCTGAGAACACTACATGTATCTTGTTAGCAGCCTACATGTATCTTGTTAGAAGCCTACATGTATCTTGTTAGCAGCCTACATGTATCTTGTTAGTAGGCTACGTGTATCTTGTTAGCAGCCTACTTGTGTCTTGTTAGCAGCACGAGAACACTACATGTATCTTGTTAGCAGCCTGAGAACACTACATGTATCTTGTTAGCAGCCTGATAACACTATATGTATCTTGTTAGCAGCCTGAGAACACTACATGTATCTTGTTAGCAGCCTAAGAACACTACATGTATCTTGTTAGCAGCCTACATGTATCTTGTTAGCAGCCTGAGAACACTACATGTATCTTGTTAGCAGCCTGAGAACACTACATGTATCTTGGTAGCGACCTGAGAACACTACATGTATTTTGTTAGCAGCCTGCGAACACTACATGTATCTTGTTAGCAGCCTGAGAACACTACATGTATCTTGTTAGCAGCCTGAGAACACTACATGTATCTGGTTAGCAGCATACATGTATCTTGTTAGCAGCCTACATGTATCTTGTTAGCAGCCTGAGAACACTACATGTGTCTTGCTAGCAGTCTGAGAACACTACATGTATCTTGTTAGCGACCTGAGAACACTACATGTATCTTGGTAGCGACCTGAGAACACTACATGTATCTTGTTAGCAGCATGAGAACACTATAATGTATCTTGTTAGCGACTTGTGAACACTACATGTATCTTGTTAGCGACCTGAGAACACTACATGTATATTGATAGCGACATGAGAACACTACATGTATCTTGTTAGCAGCCTGAGAACACTACATGTATCTTGTTACCGACCTGAGAAAACTACATGTATCCTGTTAGCAGCCTGAGAACACTACATGTATCTTGTTAGCAGCCTGGGAACACTACATGTATATTGTTAGCAGCCTGAGAACACTACATGTATCTTGTTAGCGACCTGTGAACACTACATGTATATTGTTAGCGACCTGAGAACACTACATGTATCTTGTTAGCGACCTGAGAACACTACATGTATCTTGTTAGCAACCTGATAACACTACATGTATCTTGTTAGCGACCTGAGAACACTACATGTATCTTGTTTGGAGCCTGGGAACACTACATGTATCTTGTTAGCAGCCTGGGAACACTACATGTATCTTGTTAGCGACCTGAGAACACTACATGTATCTTGTTAGCAGCCTGTGAACACTACATGTATCTCGTTAGCAGCCTGAGAACACTACATGTATATTGATAGCAGCCTGAGAACACTACATGTATCTTGTTAGCGACCTGAGAACACTACATGTATCTTGTTAGCAGCCTGAGAACACTACATGTATCTTGATAGCAGCCTGAGAACACTACATGTATCTTGTTAGCAGCATACATGTATCTTGTTAGCAGCCTACATGTATCTTGTTAGCAGCCTACATGTGTCTTGTTAGCAACCTGAGAACACTACATGTATCTTGTTAGCAGCCTGAGAACACTACATGTATCTTGTTAGCAGCCTGAGAACACTACATGTATCTTGTTAGCAGCATACATGTATCTTGTTAGCAGCCTACATGTATCTTGTTAGCGGCCTACATGTGTCCTGTTAGCAGCCTGATAACACTACATGTATCTTGTTAGCAGCCTGAGAACACTATATGTATCTTGTTAGCAGCCTGAGAACACTACATGTATCTTGTTAGCAGCATGAGAACACAACATGTATCTTGTTAGCAGCCTACATGTATCTTGTTAGCAGCCTACATGTATCTTGTTAGAAGCCTACATGTATCTTGTTAGCAGCCTACATGTATCTTGTTAGCAGCCTACGTGTATCTTGTTAGCAGCCTGAGAACACTACATGTATCTTGTTAGCAGCCTGAGAACACTACATGTGTCTTGTTAGCAGCACGAGAACACTGCATGTATCTTGTTAGCAGCCTGAGAACACTACATGTATCTTGTTATCAGCCTACATGTATCTTGTTAGCAGCCTACATGTATCTTGTTAGAATCCTACATGTATCTTGTTAGCAGCCTACATGTATCTTGTTAGCAGCCGACGTGTATCTCGTTAGCAGCCTACATGTGTCTTGTTAGCAGCATGAGAACACTACATGTATCTTGTTAGCAGCCTGAGAACACTACATGTATCTTGTTAGCAGCCTGAGAACACTACATGTATCTTGTTAGCAGCATACATGTATCTTGTTAGCAGCATACATGTGTCTTGTTAGCAGCCTGAGAACACTATATGTATCTTGTTAGCAGCCTACATGTATCTTGTTAGCAGCCTAAATGTGTCTTGTTAGCAGCCTGAGAACACTACATGTATCTTGTTAGCAGCATGATAACACTACATGTATCTTGTTAGCAGCCTGAGAACACTACATGTATCTTGTTAGCAGCCTGAGAACACTACATGTATCTTGTTAGCAGCCTGAGAACACTACATGTATCTTGTTAGCAGCCTGAGAACACTACATGTATCTTGTTAGCAGCCTGAGAACACTACATGTATCTTGTTAGCAGCCTACATGTATCTTGTTAGAAGCCTACATGTATCTTGTTAGCAGCCTACATGTATCTTGTTAGTAGGCTACGTGTATCTTGTTAGCAGCCTACTTGTGTCTTGTTAGCAGCACGAGAACACTACATGTATCTTGTTAGCAGCCTGAGAACACTACATGTATCTTGTTAGCAGCCTGATAACACTATATGTATCTTGTTAGCAGCCTGAGAACACTACATGTATCTTGTTAGCAGCCTAAGAACACTACATGTATCTTGTTAGCAGCCTACATGTATCTTGTTAGCAGCCTGAGAACACTACATGTATCTTGTTAGCAGCCTGAGAACACTACATGTATCTTGCTAGCAGCCTGAGAACACTACATGTATCTTGTTAGCAGCCTGAGAACACTACATGTATCTTGTTAGCAGCCTGAGAACACTACATGTATATTGTTAGCAGCCTGAGAACACTACATGTATCTTGTTAGCTGCCTAAGAACACTACATGTATATTGTTAGCAGCCTGAGAACACTACATGTATATTGTTAGCAGCCTACATGTGTCTTGTTAGCAGCCTGAGAACACTACATGTATCTTGTTAGCAGCCTGAGAACACTACATGTATCTTGTTAGCAGCCTACGTGTATCTTGTTAGCGGCACGAGAACACTACATGTATCTTGTTAGCAGCCTGAGAACACTACATGTGTCTTGTTAGCAGTCTGAGAACACTACATGTATCTTGTTAGCGACCTGAGAACACTACATGTATCTTGTTAGCGACCTGAGAACACTACATGTATCTTGTTAGCAGCATGAGAACACTATATGTATCTTGTTAGCGACCTGTGAACACTGCATGTATCTTGTTAGCGACCTGAGAACACTACATGTATCTTGTTAGCAGCCTGAGAACACTACATGTATCTTGTTAGCAGCCTGAGAACACTACAAGTATCTTGTTAGCGACCTGAGAACACTACATGTATCTTGTTAGCGACCTGAGAACACTACATGTATCTTGTTAGCAGCCTGGGAACACTACATGTATCTTGTTAGCAGCCTGGAAACAATACATGTATCTTGTTAGCAGCCTGTGAACACTACATGTATCTTGTTAGCAGCCTGTAAACACTACAATTATCTAGTTAGCGACCTGATAACACTACATGTATCTTGTTAGCAGCCTGTGAACACTACATGTATCTTGTTAGCAGCCTGAGAACACTACATGTATATTGTTAGCAGCCTGAGAACACTACATGTATCTTGTTAGCGACCTGAGAACACTACATGTATCTTGTTAGCAGCCTGAAAACACTACATGTATCTTGTTAGCAGCCTGAGAACACTACATGTATCTTGTTAGCAGCATACATGTATCTTGTTAGCAGCCTACATGTATCATGTTAGAAGCCTGAGAACACTACATGTGTCTTGTTAGCAGTCTGAGAACACTACATGTATCTTGTTAGCGACCTGAGAACACTACATGTATCTTGTTAGCGACCTGAGAACACTACATGTATCTTGTTAGCAGCATGAGAACACTATAATGTATCTTGTTAGCGACCTGTGAACACTACATGTATCTTGTTAGCGACCTGAGAACACTACATGTATCTTGTTAGCGACCTGAGAACACTACATGTATATTGTTAGCAGCCTGAGAACACTACATGTATCTTGTTAGCGACCTGTGAACACTACATGTATCTTGTTAGCGACCTGAGAACACTACATGTATCTTGTTAGCGACCTGAGAACACTACATGTATCTTGTTAGCAGCCTGATAACACTACATGTATCTTGTTAGGAGCCTGGGAACACTACATGTATCTTGTTACCGACCTGAGAACACTACATGTATCTTGTTAGCAGCCTGAGAACACTACATATATCTTGTTAGCAGCCTGGGAACACTACATGTATATTGTTAGCAGCCTGAGAACACTACATGTATCTTGTTAGCGACCTGTGAACACTACATGTATCTTGTTAGCGACCTGAGAACACTACATGTATCTTGTTAGCGACCTGAGAACACTACATGTATCTTGTTAGCAGCCTGATAACACTACATGTATCTTCTTAGCGACCTGAGAACACTACATGTATCTTGTTAGGAGCCTGGGAAGACTACATGTATCTTGTTAGCAGCCTGGGAACACTACATGTATCTTGTTAGCAGCCTGGGAACACTACATGTATCTTGTTAGCAGCCTGTGAACACTACATGTATCGTGTTAGCAGCCTGTGAACACTACATGTATCTTGTTAGCGAGCTGAGAACACTACATGTATCTTGTTAGCAGCCTGTGAACACTACATGTATCTCGTTAGCAGCCTGAGAACACTACATGTATATTGTTAGCAGCCTGAGAACACTACATGTATCTTGTTAGCGACCTGAGAACACTACATGTATCTTGTTAGCAGCCTGAGAACACTACATGTATCTTGTTAGCAGCCTGAGAACACTACATGTATCTTGTTAACAGCATACATGTATCTTGTTAGCAGCCTACATGTATCTTGTTAGCAGCCTGGGAACACTACATGTATCTTGTTAGCAGCCTGTGAACACTACATGTATCGTGTTAGCAGCCTGTGAACACTACATGTATCTTGTTAGCGAGCTGAGAACACTACATGTATCTTGTTAGCAGCCTGTGAACACTACATGTATCTCGTTAGCAGCCTGAGAACACTACATGTATATTGTTAGCAGCCTGAGAACACTACATGTATCTTGTTAGCGACCTGAGAACACTACATGTATATTGTTAGCAGCCTGAGAACACTACATGTATCTTGTTAGCGACCTGAGAACACTACATGTATCTTGTTAGCAGCCTGAGAACACTACATGTATCTTGTTAGCAGCCTGAGAACACTACAAGTATCTTGTTAGCGACCTGTGAACACTACATGTATCTTGTTAGCAGGCTGAGAACACTACATGTATCTTGTTAGCAGCCTGGGAACACTACATGTATATTGTTAGCAGCCTGAGAACACTACATGTATCTTGTTAGCGACCTGTGAACACTACAAGTATCTTGTTAGCGACCTGAGAACACTACATGTATCTTGTTAGCGACCTGAGAACACTACATGTATCTTGTTAGCAGCCTGATAACACTACATGTGTCTTGTTAGCGACCTGAGAACACTACATGTATCTTGTTAGCAGCCTGGGAACACTACATGTATCTTGTTAGCAGCCTGGGAACACTACATGTATCTTGTTAGCAGCCTGTGAACACTACGTGTATCTTGTTAGCAGCCTGTAAACACTACATGTATCTTGTTAGCGACCTGAGAACACTACATGTATCTTGTTAGCAGCCTGTGAACACTACATGTATCTTGTTAGCAGCCTGAGAACACTACATGTATATTGTTAGCAGCCTGAGAACACTACATGTATCTTGTTAGCGACCTGAGAACACTACATGTATCTTGTTAGCAGCCTGAGAACACTACATGTATCTTGTTAGCAGCCTGAGAACACTACATGTATCTTGTTAGCAGCATACATGTATCTTGTTAGCAGCCTACATGTATCATGTTAGCAGCATGAGAACACTACATGTGTCTTGTTAGCAGTCTGAGAACACTACATGTATCTAGTTAGCGACCTGAGAACACTACATGTATCTTGTTAGCGACCTGAGAACACTACATGTATATTGTTAACAGCATGAGAACACTATAATGTATCTTGTTAGCGACCTGAGAACACTACATGTATCTTGTTAGCGACCTGAGAACACTACATGTATCTTGTTAGCGACCTGAGAACACTACATGTATCTTGTTAGCAGCCTGATAACACTACATGTGTCTTGTTAGCGACCTGAGAACACTACATGTATCTTGTTAGCAGCCTGGGAACACTACATGTATCTTGTTAGCAGCCTGAGAACACTACATGTATCTTGTTAGCAGCATACATGTATCTTGTGAGCAGCCTACATGTATCATGTTAGAAGCCTGAGAACACTACATGTGTCTTGTTAGCAGTCTGAGAACACTACATGTATCTTGTTAGCGACCTGAGAACACTACATGTATCTTGTTAGCGACCTGAGAACACTACATGTATCTTGTTAGCAGCATGAGAACACTATAATGTATCTTGTTAGCGACCTGTGAACACTACATGTATCTTGTTAGCAGCCTGAGAACACTACATGTATCTTGTTAGCAGCCTGAGAACACTACATGTATCTTGTTAGCAGCATACATGTATCTTGTTAGCAGCCTACATGTATCTTGTTAGCGGCCTACATGTGTCCTGTTAGCAGCCTGATAACACTACATGTATCTTGTTAGCAGCCTGAGAACACTACATGTATCTTGTTAGCAGCCTGAGAACACTACATGTATCTTGTTAGCAGCCTGAGAACACTACATGTATCTTGTTAGCAGCCTGAGAACACTACATGTATCTTGTTAGCAGCCTACATGTATCTTGTTAGAAGCCTACATGTATCTTGTTAGCAGCCTACATGTATCTTGTTAGTAGGCTACGTGTATCTTGTTAGCAGCCTACTTGTGTCTTGTTAGCAGCACGAGAACACTACATGTATCTTGTTAGCAGCCTGAGAACACTACATGTATCTTGTTAGCAGCCTGATAACACTATATGTATCTTGTTAGCAGCCTGAGAACACTACATGTATCTTGTTAGCAGCCTAAGAACACTACATGTATCTTGTTAGCAGCCTACATGTATCTTGTTAGCAGCCTGAGAACACTACATGTATCTTGTTAGCAGCCTGAGAACACTACATGTATCTTGGTAGCGACCTGAGAACACTACATGTATTTTGTTAGCAGCCTGCGAACACTACATGTATCTTGTTAGCAGCCTGAGAACACTACATGTATCTTGTTAGCAGCCTGAGAACACTACATGTATCTGGTTAGCAGCATACATGTATCTTGTTAGCAGCCTACATGTATCTTGTTAGCAGCCTGAGAACACTACATGTGTCTTGCTAGCAGTCTGAGAACACTACATGTATCTTGTTAGCGACCTGAGAACACTACATGTATCTTGGTAGCGACCTGAGAACACTACATGTATCTTGTTAGCAGCATGAGAACACTATAATGTATCTTGTTAGCGACTTGTGAACACTACATGTATCTTGTTAGCGACCTGAGAACACTACATGTATATTGATAGCGACATGAGAACACTACATGTATCTTGTTAGCAGCCTGAGAACACTACATGTATCTTGTTACCGACCTGAGAAAACTACATGTATCCTGTTAGCAGCCTGAGAACACTACATGTATCTTGTTAGCAGCCTGGGAACACTACATGTATATTGTTAGCAGCCTGAGAACACTACATGTATCTTGTTAGCGACCTGTGAACACTACATGTATATTGTTAGCGACCTGAGAACACTACATGTATCTTGTTAGCGACCTGAGAACACTACATGTATCTTGTTAGCAACCTGATAACACTACATGTATCTTGTTAGCGACCTGAGAACACTACATGTATCTTGTTTGGAGCCTGGGAACACTACATGTATCTTGTTAGCAGCCTGGGAACACTACATGTATCTTGTTAGCGACCTGAGAACACTACATGTATCTTGTTAGCAGCCTGTGAACACTACATGTATCTCGTTAGCAGCCTGAGAACACTACATGTATATTGATAGCAGCCTGAGAACACTACATGTATCTTGTTAGCGACCTGAGAACACTACATGTATCTTGTTAGCAGCCTGAGAACACTACATGTATCTTGATAGCAGCCTGAGAACACTACATGTATCTTGTTAGCAGCATACATGTATCTTGTTAGCAGCCTACATGTATCTTGTTAGCAGCCTACATGTGTCTTGTTAGCAACCTGAGAACACTACATGTATCTTGTTAGCAGCCTGAGAACACTACATGTATCTTGTTAGCAGCCTGAGAACACTACATGTATCTTGTTAGCAGCATACATGTATCTTGTTAGCAGCCTACATGTATCTTGTTAGCGGCCTACATGTGTCCTGTTAGCAGCCTGATAACACTACATGTATCTTGTTAGCAGCCTGAGAACACTATATGTATCTTGTTAGCAGCCTGAGAACACTACATGTATCTTGTTAGCAGCATGAGAACACAACATGTATCTTGTTAGCAGCCTACATGTATCTTGTTAGCAGCCTACATGTATCTTGTTAGAAGCCTACATGTATCTTGTTAGCAGCCTACATGTATCTTGTTAGCAGCCTACGTGTATCTTGTTAGCAGCCTGAGAACACTACATGTATCTTGTTAGCAGCCTGAGAACACTACATGTGTCTTGTTAGCAGCACGAGAACACTGCATGTATCTTGTTAGCAGCCTGAGAACACTACATGTATCTTGTTATCAGCCTACATGTATCTTGTTAGCAGCCTACATGTATCTTGTTAGAATCCTACATGTATCTTGTTAGCAGCCTACATGTATCTTGTTAGCAGCCGACGTGTATCTCGTTAGCAGCCTACATGTGTCTTGTTAGCAGCATGAGAACACTACATGTATCTTGTTAGCAGCCTGAGAACACTACATGTATCTTGTTAGCAGCCTGAGAACACTACATGTATCTTGTTAGCAGCATACATGTATCTTGTTAGCAGCATACATGTGTCTTGTTAGCAGCCTGAGAACACTATATGTATCTTGTTAGCAGCCTACATGTATCTTGTTAGCAGCCTAAATGTGTCTTGTTAGCAGCCTGAGAACACTACATGTATCTTGTTAGCAGCATGATAACACTACATGTATCTTGTTAGCAGCCTGAGAACACTACATGTATCTTGTTAGCAGCCTGAGAACACTACATGTATCTTGTTAGCAGCCTGAGAACACTACATGTATCTTGTTAGCAGCCTGAGAACACTACATGTATCTTGTTAGCAGCCTGAGAACACTACATGTATCTTGTTAGCAGCCTACATGTATCTTGTTAGAAGCCTACATGTATCTTGTTAGCAGCCTACATGTATCTTGTTAGTAGGCTACGTGTATCTTGTTAGCAGCCTACTTGTGTCTTGTTAGCAGCACGAGAACACTACATGTATCTTGTTAGCAGCCTGAGAACACTACATGTATCTTGTTAGCAGCCTGATAACACTATATGTATCTTGTTAGCAGCCTGAGAACACTACATGTATCTTGTTAGCAGCCTAAGAACACTACATGTATCTTGTTAGCAGCCTACATGTATCTTGTTAGCAGCCTGAGAACACTACATGTATCTTGTTAGCAGCCTGAGAACACTACATGTATCTTGCTAGCAGCCTGAGAACACTACATGTATCTTGTTAGCAGCCTGAGAACACTACATGTATCTTGTTAGCAGCCTGAGAACACTACATGTATATTGTTAGCAGCCTGAGAACACTACATGTATCTTGTTAGCTGCCTAAGAACACTACATGTATATTGTTAGCAGCCTGAGAACACTACATGTATATTGTTAGCAGCCTACATGTGTCTTGTTAGCAGCCTGAGAACACTACATGTATCTTGTTAGCAGCCTGAGAACACTACATGTATCTTGTTAGCAGCCTACGTGTATCTTGTTAGCGGCACGAGAACACTACATGTATCTTGTTAGCAGCCTGAGAACACTACATGTGTCTTGTTAGCAGTCTGAGAACACTACATGTATCTTGTTAGCGACCTGAGAACACTACATGTATCTTGTTAGCGACCTGAGAACACTACATGTATCTTGTTAGCAGCATGAGAACACTATATGTATCTTGTTAGCGACCTGTGAACACTGCATGTATCTTGTTAGCGACCTGAGAACACTACATGTATCTTGTTAGCAGCCTGAGAACACTACATGTATCTTGTTAGCAGCCTGAGAACACTACAAGTATCTTGTTAGCGACCTGAGAACACTACATGTATCTTGTTAGCAGGCTGAGAACACTACATGTATCTTGTTAGCAGCCTGGGAACACTACATGTATATTGTTAGCAGCCTGAGAACACTACATGTATCTTGTTAGCGACCTGTGAACACTACATGTATCTTGTTAGCGACCTGAGAACACTACATGTATCTTGTTAGCGACCTGAGAACACTACATGTATCTTGTTAGCAGCCTGATAACACTACATGTGTCTTGTTAGCGACCTGAGAACACTACATGTATCTTGTTAGCAGCCTGGGAACACTACATGTATCTTGTTAGCAGCCTGGGAACACTACATGTATCTTGTTAGCAGCCTGTGAACACTACGTGTATCTTGTTAGCAGCCTGTAAACACTACATGTATCTTGTTAGCGACCTGAGAACACTACATGTATCTTGTTAGCAGCCTGTGAACACTACATGTATCTTGTTAGCAGCCTGAGAACACTACATGTATATTGTTAGCAGCCTGAGAACACTACATGTATCTTGTTAGCGACCTGAGAACACTACATGTATCTTGTTAGCAGCCTGAGAACACTACATGTATCTTGTTAGCAGCCTGAGAACACTACATGTATCTTGTTAGCAGCATACATGTATCTTGTTAGCAGCCTACATGTATCATGTTAGCAGCATGAGAACACTACATGTGTCTTGTTAGCAGTCTGAGAACACTACATGTATCTAGTTAGCGACCTGAGAACACTACATGTATATTGTTAGCGACCTGAGAACACTACATGTATATTGTTAGCAGCATGAGAACACTATAATGTATCTTGTTAGCGACCTGTGAACACTACATGTATCTTGTTAGCGACCTGAGAACACTACATGTATCTTGTTAGCGACATGAGAACACTACATGTATCTTGTTAGCAGCCTGATAACACTACATGTGTCTTGTTAGCGACCTGAGAACACTACATGTATCTTGTTAGCAGCCTGGGAACACTACATGTATCTTGTTAGCAGCCTGGGAACAATACATGTATCTTGTTAGCAGCCTGTGAACACTACATGTATCTTGTTAGCAGCCTGTAAACACTACAATTATCTAGTTAGCGACCTGATAACACTACATGTATCTTGTTAGCAGCCTGTGAACACTACATGTATCTTGTTAGCAGCCTGAGAACACTACATGTATATTGATAGCAGCCTGAGAACACTACATGTATCTTGTTAGCGACCTGAGAACACTACATGTATCTTGTTAGCAGCCTGAGAACACTACATGTATCTTGTTAGCAGCCTGAGAACACTACATGTATCTTGTTAGCAGCATACATGTATCTTGTTAGCAGCCTACATGTATCATGTTAGAAGCCTGAGAACACTACATGTGTCTTGTTAGCAGTCTGAGAACACTACATGTATCTTGTTAGCGACCTGAGAACACTACATGTATCTTGTTAGCGACCTGAGAACACTACATGTATCTTGTTAGCAGCCTGATAACACTACATGTGTCTTGTTAGCGACCTGAGAACACTACATGTATCTTGTTAGCAGCCTGGGAACACTACATGTATCTTGTTAGCAGCCTGGGAACACTACATGTATCTTGTTAGCAGCCTGTGAACACTACGTGTATCTTGTTAGCAGCCTGTAAACACTACATGTATCTTGTTAGCGACCTGAGAACACTACATGTATCTTGTTAGCAGCCTGTGAACACTACATGTATCTTGTTAGCAGCCTGAGAACACTACATGTATATTGTTAGCAGCCTGAGAACACTACATGTATCTTGTTAGCGACCTGAGAACACTACATGTATCTTGTTAGCAGCCTGAGAACACTACATGTATCTTGTTAGCAGCCTGAGAACACTACATGTATCTTGTTAGCAGCATACATGTATCTTGTTAGCAGCCTACATGTATCATGTTAGCAGCATGAGAACACTACATGTGTCTTGTTAGCAGTCTGAGAACACTACATGTATCTAGTTAGCGACCTGAGAACACTACATGTATATTGTTAGCGACCTGAGAACACTACATGTATTTTGTTAGCAGCATGAGAACACTATAATGTATCTTGTTAGCGACCTGTGAACACTACATGTATCTTGTTAGCGACCTGAGAACACTACATGTATCTTGTTAGCGACCTGAGAACACTACATGTATCTTGTTAGCAGCCTGATAACACTACATGTGTCTTGTTAGCGACCTGAGAACACTACATGTATCTTGTTAGCAGCCTGGGAACACTACATGTATCTTGTTAGCAGCCTGGAAACAATACATGTATCTTGTTAGCAGCCTGTGAACACTACATGTATCTTGTTAGCAGCCTGTAAACACTACAATTATCTAGTTAGCGACCTGATAACACTACATGTATCTTGTTAGCAGCCTGTGAACACTACATGTATCTTGTTAGCAGCCTGAGAACACTACATGTATATTGTTAGCAGCCTGAGAACACTACATGTATCTTGTTAGCGACCTGAGAACACTACATGTATCTTGTTAGCAGCCTGAAAACACTACATGTATCTTGTTAGCAGCCTGAGAACACTACATGTATCTTGTTAGCAGCATACATGTATCTTGTTAGCAGCCTACATGTATCATGTTAGAAGCCTGAGAACACTACATGTGTCTTGTTAGCAGTCTGAGAACACTACATGTATCTTGTTAGCGACCTGAGAACACTACATGTATCTTGTTAGCGACCTGAGAACACTACATGTATCTTGTTAGCAGCATGAGAACACTATAATGTATCTTGTTAGCGACCTGTGAACACTACATGTATCTTGTTAGCGACCTGAGAACACTACATGTATCTTGTTAGCGACCTGAGAACACTACATGTATATTGTTAGCAGCCTGAGAACACTACATGTATCTTGTTAGCGACCTGTGAACACTACATGTATCTTGTTAGCGACCTGAGAACACTACATGTATCTTGTTAGCGACCTGAGAACACTACATGTATCTTGTTAGCAGCCTGATAACACTACATGTATCTTGTTAGGAGCCTGGGAACACTACATGTATCTTGTTACCGACCTGAGAACACTACATGTATCTTGTTAGCAGCCTGAGAACACTACATATATCTTGTTAGCAGCCTGGGAACACTACATGTATATTGTTAGCAGCCTGAGAACACTACATGTATCTTGTTAGCGACCTGTGAACACTACATGTATCTTGTTAGCGACCTGAGAACACTACATGTATCTTGTTAGCGACCTGAGAACACTACATGTATCTTGTTAGCAGCCTGATAACACTACATGTATCTTCTTAGCGACCTGAGAACACTACATGTATCTTGTTAGGAGCCTGGGAAGACTACATGTATCTTGTTAGCAGCCTGGGAACACTACATGTATCTTGTTAGCAGCCTGGGAACACTACATGTATCTTGTTAGCAGCCTGTGAACACTACATGTATCGTGTTAGCAGCCTGTGAACACTACATGTATCTTGTTAGCGAGCTGAGAACACTACATGTATCTTGTTAGCAGCCTGTGAACACTACATGTATCTCGTTAGCAGCCTGAGAACACTACATGTATATTGTTAGCAGCCTGAGAACACTACATGTATCTTGTTAGCGACCTGAGAACACTACATGTATCTTGTTAGCAGCCTGAGAACACTACATGTATCTTGTTAGCAGCCTGAGAACACTACATGTATCTTGTTAACAGCATACATGTATCTTGTTAGCAGCCTACATGTATCTTGTTAGCAGCCTGGGAACACTACATGTATCTTGTTAGCAGCCTGTGAACACTACATGTATCGTGTTAGCAGCCTGTGAACACTACATGTATCTTGTTAGCGAGCTGAGAACACTACATGTATCTTGTTAGCAGCCTGTGAACACTACATGTATCTCGTTAGCAGCCTGAGAACACTACATGTATATTGTTAGCAGCCTGAGAACACTACATGTATCTTGTTAGCGACCTGAGAACACTACATGTATATTGTTAGCAGCCTGAGAACACTACATGTATCTTGTTAGCGACCTGAGAACACTACATGTATCTTGTTAGCAGCCTGAGAACACTACATGTATCTTGTTAGCAGCCTGAGAACACTACAAGTATCTTGTTAGCGACCTGTGAACACTACATGTATCTTGTTAGCAGGCTGAGAACACTACATGTATCTTGTTAGCAGCCTGGGAACACTACATGTATATTGTTAGCAGCCTGAGAACACTACATGTATCTTGTTAGCGACCTGTGAACACTACAAGTATCTTGTTAGCGACCTGAGAACACTACATGTATCTTGTTAGCGACCTGAGAACACTACATGTATCTTGTTAGCAGCCTGATAACACTACATGTGTCTTGTTAGCGACCTGAGAACACTACATGTATCTTGTTAGCAGCCTGGGAACACTACATGTATCTTGTTAGCAGCCTGGGAACACTACATGTATCTTGTTAGCAGCCTGTGAACACTACGTGTATCTTGTTAGCAGCCTGTAAACACTACATGTATCTTGTTAGCGACCTGAGAACACTACATGTATCTTGTTAGCAGCCTGTGAACACTACATGTATCTTGTTAGCAGCCTGAGAACACTACATGTATATTGTTAGCAGCCTGAGAACACTACATGTATCTTGTTAGCGACCTGAGAACACTACATGTATCTTGTTAGCAGCCTGAGAACACTACATGTATCTTGTTAGCAGCCTGAGAACACTACATGTATCTTGTTAGCAGCATACATGTATCTTGTTAGCAGCCTACATGTATCATGTTAGCAGCATGAGAACACTACATGTGTCTTGTTAGCAGTCTGAGAACACTACATGTATCTAGTTAGCGACCTGAGAACACTACATGTATCTTGTTAGCGACCTGAGAACACTACATGTATATTGTTAACAGCATGAGAACACTATAATGTATCTTGTTAGCGACCTGAGAACACTACATGTATCTTGTTAGCGACCTGAGAACACTACATGTATCTTGTTAGCGACCTGAGAACACTACATGTATCTTGTTAGCAGCCTGATAACACTACATGTGTCTTGTTAGCGACCTGAGAACACTACATGTATCTTGTTAGCAGCCTGGGAACACTACATGTATCTTGTTAGCAGCCTGAGAACACTACATGTATCTTGTTAGCAGCATACATGTATCTTGTGAGCAGCCTACATGTATCATGTTAGAAGCCTGAGAACACTACATGTGTCTTGTTAGCAGTCTGAGAACACTACATGTATCTTGTTAGCGACCTGAGAACACTACATGTATCTTGTTAGCGACCTGAGAACACTACATGTATCTTGTTAGCAGCATGAGAACACTATAATGTATCTTGTTAGCGACCTGTGAACACTACATGTATCTTGTTAGCGACCTGAGAACACTACATGTATCTTGTTAGCGACCTGAGAACACTACATGTATATTGTTAGCAGCCTGAGAACACTACATGTATCTTGTTAGCGACCTGTGAACACTACATGTATCTTGTTAGCGACCTGAGAACACTACATGTATCTTGTTAGCGACCTGAGAACACTACATGTATCTTGTTAGTAGCCTGATAACACTACATGTATCTTGTTAGGAGCCTGGGAACACTACATGTATCTTGTTACCGACCTGAGAACACTACATGTATCTTGTTAGCAGCCTGAGAACACTACATGTATCTTGTTAGCAGCCTGGGAACACTACATGTATATTGTTAGCAGCCTGAGAACACTACATGTATCTTGTTAGCGACATGTGAACACTACATGTATCTTGTTAGCGACCTGAGAACACTACATGTATCTTGTTAGCGACCTGAGAACACTACATGTATCTTGTTAGCAGCCTGATAACACTACATGTATCTTCTTAGCGACCTGAGAACACTACATGTATCTTGTTAGGAGCCTGGGAAGACTACATGTATCTTGTTAGCAGCCTGGGAACACTACATGTATCTTGTTAGCAGCCTGGGAACACTACATGTATCTTGTTAGCAGCATGTGAACACTACATGTATCGTGTTAGCAGCCTGTGAACACTACATGTATCTTGTTAGCGAGCTGAGAACACTACATGTATCTTGTTAGCAGCCTGTGAACACTACATGTATCTCGTTAGCAGCCTGAGAACACTACATTTATATTGTTAGCAGCCTGAGAACACTACATGTATCTTGTTAGCGACCTGAGAACACTACATGTATCTTGTTAGCAGCCTGAGAACACTACATGTATCTTGTTAGCAGCCTGAGAACACTACATGTATCTTGTTAACAGCATACATGTATCTTGTTAGCAGCCTACATGTATCTTGTTAGCAGCCTGAGAACACTACATGTATCTTGTTAGCACCCTGAGAACACTACATGTATCTTGTTAGCAGCATACATGTATCTTGTTAGCAGCCTACATGTATCTTGTTAGCAGTCTGAGAACACTACATGTATCTTGTTAGCAGCCTGGGAACACTACATGTATCTTGTTAGCAGCATACATGTATCTTGTTAGCAGCCTACATGTATCTTGTTAGCAGCCTGAAAACACTAAATGTATCTTGTTAGCAGCCTGAGAACACTACATGTATCTTGTTGGCAGCATACATGTATCTTGTTAGCAGCCTACGTGTATCTTGTTAGCAGCCTGAGAACACTACATGTATTTTGTTAGCAGCCTGGGAACACTACATGTATCTTGTTAGCAGCCTGTTAACATTACATGTATCTTGTTAGCAGCCTGTGAACACTACATGTATCTTATTAGCGACCTGAGAACACTACATGTATCTTGTTAGCAGCCTGTGAACACTACATGTATCTTGTTAGCAGCCTGAGAACACTACATGTATATTGTTAGCAGCCTGAGAACACTACATGTATCTTTTTAGCGACCTGAGAACACTACATGTATCTTGTTAGCAGCCTGGGAACACTACATGTATCTTGTTAGCAGCATGGGAACACTACATGTATCTTGTTAGCAGGCTGTGAACACTACATGTATCTTGTTAGCAGCCTGTAAACACTACATGTATCTTGTTAGCGACCTGAGAACACTACATGTATCTTGTTAGCAGCCTGTGAACACTACATGTATCTTGTTAGCAGCCTGAGAACACTACATGTATCTTGTTAGCAGCCTGAGAACACTACATGTATCTTGTTAGCGACCTGAGAACACTACATGTATCTTGTTAGTAGCCTGATAACACTACATGTATCTTGTTAGGAGCCTGGGAACACTACATGTATCTTGTTACCGACCTGAGAACACTACATGTATCTTGTTAGCAGCCTGAGAACACTACATGTATCTTGTTAGCAGCCTGGGAACACTACATGTATATTGTTAGCAGCCTGAGAACACTACATGTATCTTGTTAGCGACATGTGAACACTACATGTATCTTGTTAGCGACCTGAGAACACTACATGTATCTTGTTAGCGACCTGAGAACACTACATGTATCTTGTTAGCAGCCTGATAACACTACATGTATCTTCTTAGCGACCTGAGAACACTACATGTATCTTGTTAGGAGCCTGGGAAGACTACATGTATCTTGTTAGCAGCCTGGGAACACTACATGTATCTTGTTAGCAGCCTGGGAACACTACATGTATCTTGTTAGCAGCATGTGAACACTACATGTATCGTGTTAGCAGCCTGTGAACACTACATGTATCTTGTTAGCGAGCTGAGAACACTACATGTATCTTGTTAGCAGCCTGTGAACACTACATGTATCTCGTTAGCAGCCTGAGAACACTACATTTATATTGTTAGCAGCCTGAGAACACTACATGTATCTTGTTAGCGACCTGAGAACACTACATGTATCTTGTTAGCAGCCTGAGAACACTACATGTATCTTGTTAGCAGCCTGAGAACACTACATGTATCTTGTTAGCACCCTGAGAACACTACATGTATCTTGTTAGCAGCATACATGTATCTTGTTAGCAGCCTACATGTATCTTGTTAGCAGTCTGAGAACACTACATGTATCTTGTTAGCAGCCTGGGAACACTACATGTATCTTGTTAGCAGCATACATGTATCTTGTTAGCAGCCTACATGTATCTTGTTAGCAGCCTGAGAACACTAAATGTATCTTGTTAGCAGCCTGAGAACACTACATGTATCTTGTTAGCAGCATACATGTATCTTGTTAGCAGCCTACGTGTATCTTGTTAGCAGCCTGAGAACACTACATGTATTTTGTTAGCAGCCTGGGAACACTACATGTATCTTGTTAGCAGCCTGTTAACATTACATGTATCTTGTTAGCAGCCTGTGAACACTACATGTATCTTATTAGCGACCTGAGAACACTACATGTATCTTGTTAGCAGCCTGTGAACACTACATGTATCTTGTTAGCAGCCTGAGAACACTACATGTATATTGTTAGCAGCCTGAGAACACTACATGTATCTTTTTAGCGACCTGAGAACACTACATGTATCTTGTTAGCAGCCTGGGAACACTACATGTATCTTGTTAGCAGCATGGGAACACTACATGTATCTTGTTAGCAGGCTGTGAACACTACATGTATCTTGTTAGCAGCCTGTAAACACTACATGTATCTTGTTAGCGACCTGAGAACACTACATGTATCTTGTTAGCAGCCTGTGAACACTACATGTATCTTGTTAGCAGCCTGAGAACACTACATGTATCTTGTTAGCAGCCTGAGAACACTACATGTATCTTGTTAGCAGCCTGAGAACACTACATGTATCTTGTTAGCAGCATACATGTATCTTGTTAGCAGCCTACATGTATCTTGTTAGCAGCCTGAGAACACTACATGTGTCTTGTTAGCAGTCTGAGAACACTACATGTATCTTGTTAGCGACCTGAGAACACTACATGTATCTTGGTAGCGACCTGAGAACACTATATGTATCTTGTTAGCAGCATGAGAACACTATAATGTATCTTGTTAGCGACTTGTGAACACTACATGTATCTTGTTAGCGACCTGAAAACACTACATGTATATTGTTAGCGACCTGAGAACACTACATGTATCTTGTTAGCAGCCTGAGAACACTACATGTATCTTGTTACCGACCTGAGAACACTACATGTATCCTGTTAGCAGCCTGAGAACACTACATGTATCTTGTTAGCAGCCTGGGAACACTACATGTATATTGTTAGCAGCCTGAGAACACTACATGTATCTTGTTAGCGACCTGTGAACACTACAAGTATTTTGTTAGCGACCTGAGAACACTACATGTATCTTGTTAGCGACCTGAGAACACTACATGTATCTTGTTAGCAGCCTGATAACACTACATGTGTCTTGTTAGCGACCTGAGAACACTACATGTATCTTGTTAGCAGCCTGGGAACACTACATGTATCTTGTTAGCAGCCTGGGAACACTACATGTATCTTGTTAGCAGCCTGTGAACACTACGTGTATCTTGTTAGCAGCCTGTAAACACTACATGTATCTTGTTAGCGACCTGAGAACACTACATGTATCTTGTTAGCAGCCTGTGAACACTACATGTATCTTGTTAGCAGCCTGAGAACACTACATGTATATTGTTAGCAGCCTGAGAACACTACATGTATCTTGTTAGCGACCTGAGAACACTACATGTATCTTGTTAGCAGCCTGAGAACACTACATGTATCTTGTTAGCAGCCTGAGAACACTACATGTATCTTGTTAGCAGCATACATGTATCTTGTTAGCAGCCTACATGTATCATGTTAGCAGCATGAGAACACTACATGTGTCTTGTTAGCAGTCTGAGAACACTACATGTATCTAGTTAGCGACCTGAGAACACTACATGTATCTTGTTAGCGACCTGAGAACACTACATGTATATTGTTAACAGCATGAGAACACTATAATGTATCTTGTTAGCGACCTGTGAACACTACATGTATCTTGTTAGCGACCTGAGAACACTACATGTATCTTGTTAGCGACCTGAGAACACTACATGTATCTTGTTAGCAGCCTGATAACACTACATGTGTCTTGTTAGCGACCTGAGAACACTACATGTATCTTGTTAGCAGCCTGGGAACACTACATGTATCTTGTTAGCAGCCTGAGAACACTACATGTATCTTGTTAGCAGCATACATGTATCTTGTTAGCAGCCTACATGTATCATGTTAGAAGCCTGAGAACACTACATGTGTCTTGTTAGCAGTCTGAGAACACTACATGTATCTTGTTAGCGACCTGAGAACACTACATGTATCTTGTTAACGACCTGAGAACACTACATGTATCTTGTTAGCAGCATGAGAACACTATAATGTATCTTGTTAGCGACCTGTGAACACTACATGTATCTTGTTAGCGACCTGAGAACACTACATGTATCTTGTTAGCGACCTGAGAACACTACATGTATATTGTTAGCAGCCTGAGAACACTACATGTATCTTGTTAGCGACCTGTGAACACTACATGTATCTTGTTAGCGACCCGAGAACACTACATGTATCTTGTTAGCGACCTGAGAACACTACATGTATCTTGTTAGCAGCCTGATAACACTACATGTATCTTGTTAGGAGCCTGGGAACACTACATGTATCTTGTTACCGACCTGAGAACACTACATGTATCTTGTTAGCAGCCTGAGAACACTACATGTATCTTGTTAGCAGCCTGGGAACACTACATGTATATTGTTAGCAGCCTGAGAACACTACATGTATCTTGTTAGCGACATGTGAACACTACATGTATCTTGTTAGCGACCTGAGAACACTACATGTATCTTGTTAGCGACCTGAGAACACTACATGTATCTTGTTAGCAGCCTGATAACACTACATGTATCTTCTTAGCGACCTGAGAACACTACATGTATCTTGTTAGGAGCCTGGGAAGACTACATGTATCTTGTTAGCAGCCTGGGAACACTACATGTATCTTGTTAGCAGCCTGGGAACACTACATGTATCTTGTTAGCAGCCTGTGAACACTACATGTATCGTGTTAGCAGCCTGTGAACACTACATGTATCTTGTTAGCGAGCTGAGAACACTACATGTATCTTGTTAGCAGCCTGTGAACACTACATGTATCTCGTTAGCAGCCTGAGAACACTACATTTATATTGTTAGCAGCCTGAGAACACTACATGTATCTTGTTAGCGACCTGAGAACACTACATGTATCTTGTTAGCAGCCTGAGAACACTACATGCATCTTGTTAGCAGCCTGAGAACACTACATGTATCTTGTTAACAGCATACATGTATCTTGTTAGCAGCCTACATGTATCTTGTTAGCAGCCTGAGAACACTACATGTATCTTGTTAGCACCCTGAGAACACTACATGTATCTTGTTAGCAGCATACATGTATCTTGTTAGCAGCCTACATGTATCTTGTTAGCAGTCTGAGAACACTACATGTATCTTGTTAGCAGCCTGTGAACACTACATGTATCTTGTTAGCAGCATACATGTATCTTGTTAGCAGCCTACATGTATCTTGTTAGCAGCCTGAGAACACTAAATGTATCTTGTTAGCAGCCTGAGAACACTACATGTATCTTGTTAGCAGCATACATGTATCTTGTTAGCAGCCTACGTGTATCTTGTTAGCAGCCTGAGAACACTACATGTATCTTGTTAGCAGCCTGGGAACACTACATGTATCTTGTTAGCAGCCTGTTAACATTACATGTATCTTATTAGCGACCTGAGAACACTACATGTATCTTATTAGCGACCTGAGAACACTACATGTATCTTGTTAGCAGCCTGTGAACACTACATGTATCTTGTTAGCAGCCTGAGAACACTACATGTATATTGTTAGCAGCCTGAGAACACTACATGTATCTTTTTAGCGACCTGAGAACACTACATGTATCTTGTTAGCAGCCTGGGAACACTACATGTATCTTGTTAGCAGCATGGGAACACTACATGTATCTTGTTAGCAGGCTGTGAACACTACATGTATCTTGTTAGCAGCCTGTAAACACTACATGTATCTTGTTAGCGACCTGAGAACACTACATGTATCTTGTTAGCAGCCTGTGAACACTACATGTATCTTGTTAGCAGCCTGAGAACACTACATGTATCTTGTTAGCAGCCTGAGAACACTACATGTATCTTGTTAGCAGCCTGAGAACACTACATGTATCTTGTTAGCAGCATACATGTATCTTGTTAGCAGCCTACATGTATCTTGTTAGCAGCCTGAGAACACTACATGTGTCTTGTTAGCAGTCTGAGAACACTACATGTATCTTGTTAGCGACCTGAGAACACTACATGTATCTTGGTAGCGACCTGAGAACACTACATGTATCTTGTTAGCAGCATGAGAACATTATAATGTATCTTGTTAGCGACTTGTGAACACTACATGTATCTTGTTAGCGACCTGAGAACACTACATGTATATTGTTAGCGACCTGAGAACACTACATGTATCTTGTTAGCAGCCTGAGAACACTACATGTATCTTGTTACCGACCTGAGAACACTACATGTATCCTGTTAGCAGCCTGAGAACACTACATGTATCTTGTTAGCAGCCTGGGAACACTACATGTATATTGTTAGCAGCCTGAGAACACTACATGTATCTTGTTAGCGACCTGTGAACACTACATGTATCTTGTTAGCGATCTGAGAACACTACATGTATCTTGTTAGCGACCTGAGAACACTACATGTATCTTGTTAGCAACCTGATAACACTACATGTATCTTGTTAGCGACCTGAGAACACTACATGTATCTTGTTAGGAGCCTGGGAACACTACATGTATCTTGTTAGCAGCCTGGGAACACTACATGTATCTTGTTAGCAGCCTGGGAACACTACATGTATCTTTTTAGCAGCCTGTGAACACTACATGTATCTTGTTAGCAGCCTGTGAACACTACATGTATCTTGTTAGCGACCTGAGAACACTACATGTATCTTGTTAGCAGCCTGTGAACACTACATGTATCTCGTTAGCAGCCTGAGAACACTACATGTATATTGTTAGCAGCCTGAGAACACTACATGTATCTTGTTAGCAGCCTGAGAACTTTACATGTATCTTGTTAGCAGCATACATGTATCTTGTTAGCAGCCTACATGTATCATGTTAGCAGCATGAGAACACTACATGTGTCTTGTTAGCAGTCTGAGAACACTACATGTATCTAGTTAGCGACCTGAGAACACTACATGTATCTTGTTAGCGACCTGAGAACACTACATGTATCTTGTTAGCAGCATGAGAACACTATAATGTATCTTGTTAGCGACCTGTGAACAATACATGTATCTTGTTAGCGACCTGAGAACACTACATGTATCTTGTTAGCGACCTGAGAACACTACATGTATCTTGCTAGCAGCCTGATAACACTACATGTGTCTTGTTGTCGACCTGAGAACACTACATGTATCTTGTTAGCAGCCTGGGAACACTACATGTATCTTGTTAGCAGCCTGGGAACAATACATGTATCTTGTTAGCAGCCTGTGAACACTACATGTATCTTGTTAGCAGCCTGTAAACACTACATGTATCTTGTTAGCGACCTGAGAACACTACATGTATCTTGTTAGCAGCCTGTGAACACTACATGTATCTTGTTAGCAGCCTGAGAACACTACATGTATATTGTTAGCAGCCTGAGAACACTACATGTATCTTGTTAGCGACCTGAGAACACTACATGTATCTTGTTAGCAGCCTGAGAACACTACATGTATCTTGTTAGCAGCCTGAGAACACTACATGTATCTTGTTAGCAGCATACATGTATCTTGTTAGCAGCCTACATGTATCATGTTAGAATCCTGAGAACACTACATGTGTCTTGTTAGCAGTCTGAGAACACTACATGTATCTTGTTAGCGACCTGAGAACACTACATGTATCTTGTTAGCGACCTGAGAACACTACATGTATCTTGTTAGCAGCATGAGAACACTATAATGTATCTTGTTAGCGACCTGTGAACACTACATGTATCTTGTTAGCGACCTGAGAACACTACATGTATCTTGTTAGCGACCTGAGAACACTACATGTATATTGTTAGCAGCCTGAGAACACTACATGTATCTTGTTAGCGACCTGTGAACACTACATGTATCTTGTTAGCGACCTGAGAACACTACATGTATCTTGTTAGCGACCTGAGAACACTACATGTATCTTGTTTGCAGCCTGATAACACTACATGTATCTTGTTAGGAGCCTGGGAACACTACATGTATCTTGTTAGCAGCCTGAGAACACTACATGTATCTTGTTACCGACCTGAGAACACTACATGTATATTGTTAGCAGCCTGAGAACACTACATGTATCTTGTTAGCAGCCTGGGAACACTACATGTATATTGTTAGCAGCCTGAGAACACTACATGTATCTTGTTAGCGACCTGTGAACACTACATGTATCTTGTTAGCGACCTGAGAACACTACATGTATCTTGTTAGCGACATGAGAACACTACATGTATCTTGTTAGCAGCCTGATAACACTACATGTATCTTCTTAGCGACCTGAGAACACTACATGTATCTTGTTAGGAGCCTGGGAAGACTACAAGTATCTTGTTAGCAGCCTGGGAACACTACATGTATCTTGTTAGCAGCCTGGGAACACTACATGTATCTTGTTAGCAGCCTGTGAACACTCCATGTATCGTGTTAGCAGCCTGTGAACACTACATGTATCTTGTTAGCGACCTGAGAACACTACATATATCTTGTTAGCAGCCTGTGAACACTCCATGTATCTCGTTAGCAGCCTGAGAACACTACATGTATATTGTTAGCAGCCTGAGAACACTACATGTATCTTGTTAGCGACCTGAGAACACTACATGTATCTTGTTAGCAGCCTGAGAACACTACATGTATCTTGTTAGCACCCTGAGAACACTACATGTATCTTGTTAGCAGCATACATGTATCTTGTTAGCAGCCTACATGTATCTTGTTAGCAGTCTGATAACACTACATGTATCTTGTTAGCAGCCTGGGAACACTACATGTATCTTGTTAGCAGCATACATGTATCTTGTTAGCAGCCTACATGTATCTTGTTAGCAGCCTGAGAACACTACATGTATCTTGTTAGCGACCTGAGAACACTACAAGTATCTTGTTAGCAGCCTGAGAACACTACATGTATCTTGTTAGCAGCCTGAGAACACTACATGTATCTTGTTAGCAGCATATATGTATCTTGTTAGCAGCCTACATGTATCTTGTTAGCAGCCTGAGAACACTACATGTATCTTTTTAGCAGCCTGAGAACACTACATGTATCTTGTTAGCAGCATACATGTATCTTGTTAGCAGCCTACGTGTATCTTGTTAGCAGCCTGAGAACACTACATGTATCTTGTTAGCAGCCTGGGAACACTACATGTATCTTGTTAGCAGCCTGTTAACATTACATGTATCTTGTTAGCAGCCTGTGAACACTACATGTATCTTATTTGCGACCTGAGAACACTACATGTATCTTGTTAGCAGCCTGTGAACACTACATGTATCTTGTTAGCAGCCTGAGAACACTACATGTAAATTGTTAGCAGCCTGAGAACACTACATGTATCTTGTTAGCGACCTGAGAACACTACATGTATCTTGTTAGCAGCCTGGGAACACTACATGTATCTTGTTAGCAGCCTGGGAACACTACATGTATCTTGTTAGCAGCCTTTGAACACTACATGTATCTTGTTAGCAGCCTGTAAACACTACATGTATCTTGTTAGCGACCTGAGAACACTACATGTATCTTGTTAGCAGCCTGTGAACACTACATGTATCTTGTTAGCAGCCTGTAAACACTACATGTATATTGTTAGCAGCCTGAGAACACTACGTGTATCTTGTTAGCTACCTGAGAACACTACATGTATTTTGTTAGCAGCCTGAGAACACTACATGTATCTTGTTAGCAGCCTGAGAACACTACATGTATCTTGTTAGCAGCCTGAGAACACTACATGTATCTTGCTAGCAGCATACATGTATCTTGTTAGCAGCCTACATGTATCTTGTTAGCAGCCTGAGAACACTTAATGTATCTTGTTAGCAGCCTGGGAACACTACATGTATCTTGTTAGCGACCTGAGAACACTACATGTATCTTGTTAGCGACCTGTGAACACTACATGTATCTTGTTAGCAGCCTGGGAACACTACATGTATATTGTTAGCAGCCTGAGAACACTACATGTATCTTGTTAGCGACCTGTGAACACTACATGTATCTTGTTAGCGACCTGAGAACACTACATGTATCTTGTTAGCAGCCTGATAACACTACATGAATCTTGCTAGCGACCTGAGAACACTACATGTATCTTGTTAGAAGCCTGGGAACACTACATGTATCTTGTTAGCAGCCTGGGAACACTACATGTATCTTGTTAGCAGCCTGTGAACACTACATGTATCTTGTTAGCAGCCTGTAAACACTACATGTATCTTGCTAGCGACCTGAGAACACTACATGTATCTTGTTAGCAGCCTGTGAACACTACATGTATCTTGTTAGCAGCCTGAGAACACTACATGTATCTTGGTAGCGACCTGAGAACACTACATGTATTTTGTTAGCAGCCTGAGAACACTACATGTATCTTGTTAGCAGCCTGAGAACACTACATGTATCTTGTTAGCAGCCTGAGAACACTACATGTATCTGGTTAGCAGCATACATGTATCTTGTTAGCAGCCTACATGTATCTTGTTAGCAGCCTGAGAACACTACATGTGTCTTGCTAGCAGTCTGAGAACACTACATGTATCTTGTTAGCGACCTGAGAACACTACATGTATCTTGGTATCGATCTGAGAACACTACATGTATCTTGTTAGCAGCATGAGAACACTATAATGTATCTTGTTAGCGACTTGTGAACACTACATGTATCTTGTTAGCGACCTGAGAACACTACATGTATATTGTTAGCGACATGAGAACACTACATGTATCTTGTTAGCAGCCTGAGAACACTACATGTATCTTGTTACCGACCTGAGAAAACTACATGTATCCTGTTAGCAGCCTGAGAACACTACATGTATCTTGTTAGCAGCCTGGGAACACTACATGTATATTGTTAGCAGCCTGAGAACACTACATGTATCTTGTTAGCGACCTGTGAACACTACATGTATCTTGTTAGCGACCTGAGAACACTACATGTATCTTGTTAGCGACCTGAGAACACTACATGTATCTTGTTAGCAACCTGATAACACTACATGTATCTTGTTAGCGACCTGAGAACACTACATGTATCTTGTTAGGAGCCTGGGAACACTACATATATCTTGTTAGCAGCCTGGGAACACTACATGTATCTTGTTAGCGACCTGAGAACACTACATGTATCTTGTTAGCAGCCTGTGAACACTACATGTATCTCGTTAGCAGCCTGAGAACACTACATGTATATTGATAGCAGCCTGAGAACACTACATGTATCTTGTTAGCGACCTGAGAACACTACATGTATCTTGTTAGCAGCCTGAGAACACTACATGTATCTTGTTAGCAGCCTGAGAACACTACATGTATCTTGTTAGCAGCATACATGTATCTTGTTAGCAGCCTACATGTATCTTGTTAGCAGCCTGAGAACACTACATGTATCTTGTTAGCAGCCTGGGAACACTACATGTATCTTGTTAGCGACCTGAGAACACTACATGTATCTTGTTAGCGACCTGTGAACACTACATGTATCTTGTTAGCAGCCTGGGAACACTACATGTATATTGTTAGCAGCCTGAGAACACTACATGTATCTTGTTAGCGACCTGTGAACACTACATGTATCTTGTTAGCGACCTGAGAACACTACATGTATCTTGTTAGCAGCCTGGGAACACTACATGTATCTTGTTAGCAGCCTGGGAACACTACATGTATCTTGTTAGCAGCCTGTGAACACTACATGTATCTTGTTAGCAGCCTGTAAACACTACATGTATCTTGTTAGCGACCTGAGAACACTACATGTATCTTGTTAGCAGCCTGTGAACACTACATGTATCTTGTTAGCAGCCTGTAAACACTACATGTATATTGTTAGCAGCCTGAGAACACTACGTGTATCTTGTTAGCTACCTGAGAACACTACATGTATTTTGTTAGCAGCCTGAGAACACTACATGTATCTTGTTAGCAGCCTGAGAACACTACATGTATCTTGTTAGCAGCCTGAGAACACTACATGTATCTTGTTAGCAGCATACATGTATCTTGTTAGCAGCCTACATGTATCTTGTTAGCAGCCTGAGAACACTTCATGTATCTTGTTAGCAGCCTGGGAACACTACATGTATCTTGTTAGCGACCTGAGAACACTACATGTATCTTGATAGCGACATGTGAACACTACATGTATCTTGTTAGCAGCCTGGGAACACTACATGTATATTGTTAGCAGCCTGAGAACACTACATGTATCTTGTTAGCGACCTGTGAACACTACATGTATCTTGTTAGCGACCTGAGAACACTACATGTATCTTGTTAGCAGCCTGATAACACTACATGAATCTTGCTAGCGACCTGAGAACACTACATGTATCTTGTTAGAAGCCTGGGAACACTACATGTATCTTGTTAGCAGCCTGGGAACACTACATGTATCTTGTTAGCAGCCTGGGAACACTACATGTATCTTGTTAGCAGCCTGTAAACACTACATGTATCTTGCTAGCGACCTGAGAACACTACATGTATCTTGTTAGCAGCCTGTGAACACTACATGTATCTTGTTAGCAGCCTGAGAACACTACATGTATCTTGGTAGCGACCTGAGAACACTACATGAATTTTGTTAGCAGCCTGAGAACACTACATGTATCTTGTTAGCAGCCTGAGAACACTACATGTATCTTGTTAGCAGCCTGAGAACACTACATGTATCTGGTTAGCAGCATACATGTATCTTGTTAGCAGCCTACATGTATCTTGTTAGCAGTCTGAGAACACTACATGTGTCTTGCTAGCAGTCTGAGAACACTACATGTATCTTGTTAGCGACCTGAGAACACTACATGTATCTTGGTAGCGACCTGAGAACACTACATGTATCTTGTTAGCAGCATGAGAACACTATAATGTATCTTGTTAGCGACTTGTGAACACTACATGTATCTTGTTAGCGACCTGAGAACACTACATGTATATTGTTAGCGACATGAGAACACTACATGTATCTTGTTAGCAGCCTGAGAACACTACATGTATCTTGTTACCGACCTGAGAAAACTACATGTATCCTGTTAGCAGCCTGAGAACACTACATGTATCTTGTTAGCAGCCTGGGAACACTACATGTATATTGTTAGCAGCCTGAGAACACTACATGTATCTTGTTAGCGACCTGTGAACACTACATGTATATTGTTAGCGACCTGAGAACACTACATGTATCTTGTTAGCGACCTGAGAACACTACATGTATCTTGTTAGCAACCTGATAACACTACATGTATCTTGTTAGCGACCTGAGAACACTACATGTATCTTGTTTGGAGCCTGGGAACACTACATGTATCTTGTTAGCAGCCTGGGAACACTACATGTATCTTGTTAGCGACCTGAGAACACTACATGTATCTTGTTAGCAGCCTGTGAACACTACATGTATCTCGTTAGCAGCCTGAGAACACTACATGTATATTGATAGCAGCCTGAGAACACTACATGTATCTTGTTAGCGACCTGAGAACACTACATGTATCTTGTTAGCAGCCTGAGAACACTACATGTATCTTGATAGCAGCCTGAGAACACTACATGTATCTTGTTAGCAGCATACATGTATCTTGTTAGCAGCCTACATGTATCTTGTTAGCAGCCTGAGAACACTACATGTATCTTGTTAGCACCCTGAGAACACTACATGTATCTTGTTAGCAGCATACATGTATCTTGTTAGCAGCCTACATGTATCTTGTTAGCAGCCTGAGAACACTACATGTATCTTGTTAGCAGCCTGGGAACACTACATGTATCTTGTTAGCAGCATACATGTATCTTGTTAGCAGCCTACATGTATCTTGTTAGCAGCCTGAGAACACTACATGTATCTTGTTAGCGACCTGAGAACACTACAAGTATCTTGTTAGCAGCCTGAGAACACTACATGTATCTTGTTAGCAGCCTGAGAACACTACATGTATCTTGTTAGCAGCCTGGGAACACTACATGTATCTTGTTAGCAGCATACATGTATCTTGTTAGCAGCATACATGTATCTTGTTAGCAGCCTACATGTATCTTGTTAGCAGCCTGAGAACACTACATGTATCTTGTTAGCAGCCTGAGAACACTACATGTATCTTGTTAGCAGCATACATGTATCTTGTTAGCAGCCTACGTGTATCTTGTTAGCAGCCTGAGAACACTACATGTATCTTGTTAGCAGCCTGAGAACACTACATGTATCTTGTTAGCAGCCTGTTAACATTACATGTATCTTGTTAGCAGCCTGTGAACACTACATGTATCTTGTTAGCAGCATACATGTATCTTGTTAGCCGCCTACGTGTATCTTGTTAGCAGCCTGAGAACACTACATGTATCTTGTTAGCAGCCTGAGAAACTACATGTATCTTGTTAGCAGCCTGTTAACATTACATTTATCTTGTTAGCAGCCTGTGAACACTACATGTATCTTATTAGCGACCTGAGAACACTACATGTATCTTGTTAGCAGCCTGTGAACACTACATGTATCTTGTTAGCAGCATGAGAACACTACATGTATATTGTTAGCAGCCTGAGAACACTACATGTATCTTGTTAGCGACCTGAGAACACTACATGTATCTTGTTAGCAGCCTGAGATCACTACATGTATCTTGTTAGCAGCCTACATGTATCTTGTTAGAAGCCTACATGTATCTTGTTAGCAGCCTACATTTATCTTGTTAGCAGCCTACGTGTATCTCGTTAGCAGCCTACATGTGTCTTGTTAGCAGCATGAGAACACTACATGTATCTTGTTAGCAGCCTGAGAACACTACATGTATCTTGTTAGCAGCCTGAGAACACTACATGTATCTTGTTAGCAGCCTGAGAACACTACATGTATCTTGTTAGCAGCCTACATGTATCTTGTTAGCAGCCTACATGTGTCTTGTTAGCAGCCTACATGTGTCTTGTTATCAGCCTGAGAACACTATATGTATCTTGTTAGCAGCCTACATGTATCTTGTTAGCAGCCTACATGTGTCTTGTTAGCAGCCTGAGAACACTACATGTATCTTGTTAGCAGCATGATAACACTACATGTATCTTGTTAGCAGCCTGAGAACACTACATGTATCTTGTTAGCAGCCTACATGTATCTTGTTAGCAGCCTACATGTATCTTGTTAGAAGCCTACATGTATCTTGTTAGCAGCCTACATGTATCTTGTTAGTAGGCTACGTGTATCTTGTTAGCAGCCTACTTGTGTCTTGTTAGCAGCACGAGAACACTACATGTATCTTGTTAGCAGCCTGAGAACACTACATGTATATTGTTAGCAGACTGATAACACTATATGTATCTTGTTAGCAGCCTGAGAACACTACATGTATATTGTTAGCAGCCTGAGAACACTACATGTATATTGTTAGCAGCCTAAGAACACTACATGTATATTGTTAGCAGCCTGAGAACACTACATGTATATTGTTAGCAGCCTACATGTGTCTTGTTAGCAGCCTGAGAACACTACATGTATCTTGTTAGCAGCCTGAGAACACTACATGTATCTTGTTAGCAGCCTGATAACACTATATGTATCTTGTTAGCAGCCTGAGAACACTACATCTATCTTGTTAGCAGCCTGAGAACACTACATGTGTCTTGTTAGCAGTCTGAGAACACTACATTTATCTTGTTAGCTACCTCAGAACACTACATATATATTGTTAGCGACCTGAGAACACTACATGTATATTGTTAGCAGCATGAGAACACTACATGTATCTTGTTAGCGACCTGAGAACACTACATGTATATTGTTAGCGACCTGAGAACACTACATGTATCTTGTTAGCAGCCTGAGAACACTACAAGTATCGTGTTTGCGACCTGAGAACACTACATGTATCTTGTTAGCAGGCTGAGAACACTACATGTATCTTGTTAGCAGCCTGGGAACACTACATGTATATTGTTAGCAGCCTGAGAACACTACATGTATCTTGTTAGCGACCTGTGAACACTACATGTATCTTGTTAGCGACCTGATAACACTACACGTATCTTGTTAGCGACCTTAGAACACTACATGTATCTTGTTAGCAGCCTGATAACACTACATGTATCTTGTTAGCGACCTGAGAACACTACATGTATATTGTTAGCAGCCTGGGAACACTACATGTATCTTGTTAGCAGCCTGGGAACACTACATGTATCTTGTTAGCAGCCTGTAAACACTACATGTATCTTGTTAGCTACCTGAGAACACTACATGTATCTTGTTAGCAGCCTGTGAACACTACATGTATCTTGTTAGCAGCCTGAGAACACTACATGTATATTGTTAGCAGCCTGAGAACACTACATGTATCTTGTTAGCGACCTGAGAACACTACATGTATCTTGTTAGCAGCCTGAGAACACTACATGTATCTTGTTAGCCGCCTGAGAACACTACATGTATCTTGTTAGCAGCATACATGTATCTTGTTAGCAGCCTACATGTATCTTGTTAGCAGCCTGAGAACACTACATGTGTATTGTTAGCAGCCTGAGAACACTACATGTATCTTGTTAGCGACCTGAGAACACTACATGCATCTTGTTAGCAGACTGATAACACTACATGTATCTTGTTAGCGACCTGATAACACTACATGTATCTTGTTAGGAGCCTGGGAACACTACATGTATCTTGTTAGCAGCCTGGGAACACTACATGTATCTTGTTAGCAGCCTGGGAACACTACATGTATCCTGTTAGCAGCCTGTGAACACTACATGTATCTTGTTAGCAGCCTGTTAACACTACATGTATCTTGTTAGCGACCTGAGAACACTACATGTATCTTGTTAGCAGCCTGAGAACTCTACATGTATATTGTTAGCAGCCTGAGAACACTACATGTATCTTGTTAGCGACCTGAGAACACTACATGTATCTTGTTAGCAGACTGAGAACACTACATGTATCTTGTTAGCAGCCTGAGAACACTACATGTATCTTGTTAGCAGCATACATGTATCTTGTTAGCAGCCTACATGTATCTTGTTAGCAGCCTGAGAACACTACATGTATCTTGATAGCAGCCTGAGAACACTACATGTATCTTGTTAGCAGCATACATGTATCTTGTTAGCAGCCTACATGTATCTTGTTAGCAGCATGAGAACACTACATGTATCTTGTTATCAGCCTGGGAACACTACATGTATCTTGTTAGCAGCATACATGTATCTTGTTAGCAGCCTACATGTATCTTGTTAGCAGCCTGAGAACACTACATGTATCTTGTTAGCGACCTGAGAACACTACAAGTATCTTGTTATCAGCCTGAGAACACTACATGTATCTTGTTAGCAGCCTGAGAACACTACATGTATCTTGTTAGCAGCATACATGTATCTTGTTAGCAGCCTACATGTATCTTGTTAGCAGCCTGAGAACACTACATGTATCTTGTTAGCAGCCTGAGAACACTACATGTATCTTGTTAGCAGCATACATGTATCCTGAGAACACTACATGTATATTGTTAGCAGCCTGAGAACACTACATGTATCTTGTTAGCGACCTGAGAACACTACATGTATCTTGTTAGCAGCCTGAGATCACTACATGTATCTTGTTAGCAGCCTGAGAACACTACATGTATCTTGTTAGCAGCCTGAGAACACTACATGTATCTTGTTAGCAGCATACGTGTATCTTGTTAGCAGCCTACATGTATCTTGTTAGCAGTCTGAGAACACTACATGTATCTTGCTAGCAGCCTGAGAACACTACATGTATATTGTTAGCAGCCTGAGAACACTACATGTATCTTGTTAGCCGCCTACATGTATCTTGTTATCAGCCTACATGTGTCTTGTTAGCAGCCTACATGTATCTTGTTATCAGCCTACATGTATCTTGTTAGCAGCCTACATGTGTCTTGTTAGCAGCCTGAGAACTCTACATGTATCTTGTTAGCAGCCTACATGTATCTGGTTAGCAGCCTGCATGTATCTTGTTAGAATCCTACATTTATCTTGTTAGCAGCCTACATGTATCTTGTTAGAAGCCTACATGTATCTTGTTAGCAGCCTACATGTATCTTTTATTGCAATCGAAATTCGCCGATAACCTCTTAACTGATCTGCAATTTGCTATGATCGAGGCTGCTAACAAGATACATGTTGGCTGCTAACAAGATACATGTAGGCTGCTAACAATATACATGTAGTGTTCTCAGGCTGCTAACAAGATACATGTAGGCTGCTAACAATATACATGTAGGCTGCTAACAAGATACAATGTAGGCAGTGTCACTATTGTAGCGTTTTTTTTTATTAATAGCACGTATTGCTTTGAGTACTCGCATTCCCCCATAATTCATTTCCATAAAGAATATGAGAATGTAAGATATAGCATTTTAAGACGATCGAAAGGAGGGAAATTATTTACTCGATTTATACCATACAGAGAATTAGACTTTTTCGCACAAACAGCTTTCACATGTTATTCAAATGTCAAATGTTCATCTATGCATGTGAATACCCTGAAATTTGAAAGATTTTTCTTGAGAATCATATCCTATTCTTTCAATCGGTTTTCCATGCATATTCAACAATCGATTCTCAACTAAATAAGGTCAATTTCTTTGGTTGTATCACCATGAATTCACTTTTATTTGTATTTAGTGATAGTTTGTTTGCTCTGGACCAAGATAACTTCTTTCAAGTTATAATTGGGATCTTCCAGTTTACCGAGTGCCACAGTGCTCTCTGAATTAACCTCAGCCATTGTCAGGAACATAACAATTACATTTCATTATTATAACGAGCTTGTAATAAAAAATTATAGCATATCTAAAACATCTAGCTGAATAAAGGTTAAGTGTCATACTGAATGTGCAAAATATGGTGCCCAACATTTGCAGAATGAGGACCCCATGATAAAACACAAGCTTGGAAGCAGTTTTGACAAACTAAAACACATCATAGCATATACAATTTGAAGATGGTCTATCTCATCCGAGCCACAAATACAGTAATGTCCTAAATAATCTGCCCCTAAACCACAGAGAATTACGGGAACTTTTTCAGGATTTAGTAGGAAATATTGCTTTCCGATGAATGGCAACAAACCATATTTCCGACTAAATCCTGAAAATGTTCCCATAATTCTGCTGTGGTTAAGGGGTCGATTACTTAGGGTATTACTGTAGATCGTTTGTTGAACTTATTGTCTAACATTTCTTAACAAAGAATGTAAATCCTTCTGCTCTTGTATTAGCTTTTCGTCTTTCTGTCCCTCCAAATGAATATATACGGGTGACGTTGGCGATGGGTTTGCTGTTAAAATATTCACCTCCGTCAAAAACCGCCATAAATAGAAATAATAGTAAAATATAGAGACATTGTTCTTATACCAATCATAAATATGGCATCAACAGTATGTTATTGTCAAATGTTTTCCATTGTTATGTAAACAAAAGCAAAAAACGTTACAGAAATTGGCTTTTGTTTTGATCCGGATATGGTAAACATAAAAAGCGTTATTTGTTACTGTGTTCCTGATATGGAAATAATAAAGAGCGTTTATATAATTTGTGTGTGATTAACCAATATAATTGAGCTGTGTTATGTAAACAGAAGCAAAACTTCTGTAACACGAGCAGGCTCTTGTTTACGTACACCATCGTACGCCTTGACAATATACTATTTACGCGCTGATTATGTTTGGCATATGGACAAAACTATATATATTTTAATATTCCTTCTGTTGATGGCGATTTGAACAAATATTAATATTTCTGCAAGGAACGCCGCCCGTGCATTTAAAGGGTCATATATTTAAGGCATTACTGTACAACAAAAACATAATTATTATAAATCCCGATTTCACGACTACTAACAGCTATTTTGTAAATAAAATAGATTGAACTGAAGATGAGTTATACTTATTATGTTGTGTCTATAAACTATATACTAAGGTGATTTATTGCAATCGAAATTCGCCGATAATCTCTTAACTGATCTGCAATTTGCTATGATCGAGGCTGCTAACAAGATACATGTTGGCTGCTAACAAGATACATGTATGCTGCTAACAATATACATGTAGTGTTCTCAGGCTGCTAACAAGATACATGTAGGCTTACGGTTATTCAAAACTAATAACATTTTGAAGTTGCAGGATGTGTATATGAATCAGATATGTCTATTTATGCATGATTGAACTATTGTAAACGTTCCTAAATCATTTGTTAATAGTTTACCTAGGGTAAATACAGGAAACAAGAGCTCGCATTAAATTCACTGAAAAACTACCCTTCCATTTATTTCCAAAAGTTTGGAACACTGTTGACAAAAATATATATAATATTCGATCGAAGTCAGTCTTTAAAAACAATTTTACCAAATCCATTATTGGCAATTAAAGGTACTCAATCCAATCAGAGGGTCCTATATTACTATTTCTTTGGCTTCAGGGGTAAACAAAATTTATTCGAGTCGAGGAACCCATCAATCAAAGCTCAGAGTTACTAGATATTGATTTTTGAAGTTTGTAATTTTCTCGAGATGTGTACTAATAGTTGCCCCTAAGTTTGAAATGTTCTCGATATGTGTACTAATAATTTCCCCAGAAACAATTATTCAAACAGACGAAGATGGATAACTCTAAAATAAAGTGTATTAATAACGCAATTTTGACTGAGACCATCCTTTTGACGGCATGTTTCTGGGCCAGAAAGAATAGAAATAACAAAACTTCAAAAATTTATATCTAATCGCCCTGAGCGTTGATAGGTAGGTTCCTCGAGTCGAATCAATTATTTTTTATCACCGAAGCCAAAGAAATAGTAATTTATGAGGGCCTGATCGGATTGAGTACCTTTAATCTTTGAATATTAAAGATTTGTTCAGAATGTACAAAACTGATAGAATTAACTCTAACTTGTGTGACTGAACAACATAAAGGGAAAGAAATCGTTAAAAACGTTAGTCTAGTCTAAACACTTGTAATAGTATAGAGTAGAGGTGCACTCAGGGTGCAGTCCACTGTTTGCTAGATCTGTTTTATTTTCAAGTTTGTTATATTCTTATGACTAAAGTGGCATATTTTAGTAACTCAACCTGAAACATAGTCTCATGTTGAGGGCACTTGTGCTCTACCGTTAAATAATTTCTTTAAAATGACAATATTATGTTTCATTAAGTCTAAATGTTCTTTATATGTAGATATGCTGCATCATAGTTTGTATGTTGAAGTTGTAACTTGATATTTGGACCTGCATGATTGTACCTCCGAGCTTACCCACTCTAGTGACAGATCACAATTTCTTAATCTAATTGTAAACAACGTAGACACACACGAAGCCCTATATCATTTACTATACCATATAAATCGCCAAAATGGTTTAAACCCGACCCGGTATGCCAGATTTGTGTAAATTTGTTTATTTTCATATATTCCGTTCCAAATGGTGACGGCAGGAAGACGACCACATGATCATGCCGCCATTATTTGACATTTTATTTTATTATCTGATTTGATATGTATTACAAATTTATACAATGATATGCCATGAATAAATATTTACTTTTCAATATTTTTCAATGATTTGTATTGGTGATATTCTGATATGGTCGTATTCATGTTTTATTTACATTAATTATGTTCATACATTTGTCATATAGAATGTACATACAATTTCAATCGTTTTTCATTGTACATAGGCATATGAATAATATTATCCGAAATAAAGTATGATTCCTATTACATTGATATGCATTGAATTTCCATGGGTTGTCGCAGATGAGCACGGTAACCTTGGAGCATGTGTCTTCGTGTCACCCTCTACCCCCACCCCCAATGAATCCTGAAAATATGTTAATAGGCAGGAGTTAATCCAGCATACAGGTTAAGACAATTTAGAATGCAATCATGGTTATTTCACTCTAATGTGATAATGTTCACACTTTTGCTGAAGTTGTCCATAACTTAAAGATATCAAAAGTCTGAGTCTGAATAACATCAAAATGTGTCATTTCGCTAAGAAATAATTAACAATATAATGCTATAAAAGCTGCATGCGTGCCAGCCTTATTGCTGAGTCCTGAATACCAGTTAAATGGGCATATGAATCATCCAGAACACCAGTTATCAGGGGGGTATGAATCATGCGTATACACAACATATCCTCGCGCAAATACGCACATTATCGACATATAAAGTGAATTATAGGTACATAATGTGATTACTTGATTCTTAAATAAGCAGATAATGGAGCCATAACCGTTGTTTCGTTATATGACGCGGGCCACATTGAAGACACATGTTAAAGAGCGTACACATGAAAAGTCGTGTTGTCTTATTTGTGTCATTGTCCGCACATAATCTGATTAGAATCGCCTCATTATGAGTCGATAATGTGACTAAAGCTGCCTCAATTTCAGAACATTATCGACTCAAATGAGGCGATTCTCAGTAGATTATTTCTACTTAAAACAAGTTCTACTATAAGCAGATAATGTGCGGATTTTTGGGAGAACAGGCTGGCTTACCACTTCAAAATCAGCCTAATCCCGCGTACCAAAAAAGGGTACAAAAATAATTTTACCATTTTACCAACTTGATCAAATAATACAATCCACACCCACCTTTCTGTTATCTGCAAGCAACTCACTTAGACGAATTCACGAAGGACGCACACCATGACAATCACATTCAATCTGCCACATTTCTTGAACTGACATCTAATCACCACAACCAATGACAAATGTGTGTCGAATATATTTCCGGTTAGTCAGCAGCCATTTGCATGTGACATCAGATATGTATTAGCTGACCACTATGCATAGCGTCAAAAGATGTAAGAGAACCATCAACATCCGCATTCGTGTTCTAGATCTCATATCTGGTTAGTGTTCTAACTACCTTAAATTATAATATCATTGTGTGAGCCTTCTTATATATCTAGATCACACGCATGCGATATTGCTATTATTCTGTTTCTATGGTAGTCAGTAACGATGACTTACTCCATTTCTGTTTAATACACCACGCGCGTGAGATGCTTGATCGCATATAGCCCCCAACGATCACACGGGTGTCATATATCGAATTGTTGTATGAATCCAACCATTGGACATTTATGTGTATTTATTAACTCTTCGCTTTCTCTCTCTCTCTCTCTCCCTCTCTCTCTCTCTCTCTCTCTCGTTGATGAGTCTTCTTCGACGACACAATGTAGGCCGTTGTCCAATTTTGCGCTACATTGGATGCATGGTTGAAAAGTTATAAACGCACCAAAAGCGTGATCGAGTTACACACACAGATACTCACACACAGATGACGGGTTATATATATATAAAAACTAGGGGATTGCCTGTCAGAAATGACGGGTATATACAATACATGCTCCTTGTTACTTTCTGGTGTTCGCGTCTTGAACAAATTCTCATTTCAATTAGAAATTGAATGGTCGTGCTTCTATTTTTGTCGCGGGTGGCATGTGAACACTTTATTAAAACTAAGAACTGTATGTTTACACTCCAACATATATAGGCCTATACATGCACATATGGAACAGAATAAAATCAATCAACATACAACATACCTTTAAACTATACTAACTGAAACAGGCTCTGATGCCCCTTTCTGTGCTGCCTATATAGGGCCCTGTATGCGGCCATTTTGATCATATAAGGGGCTCCCGAATACAGGCTCTCAAGGGGAGCCTTTACTCAGCGGCGGAGGGCGCTGTGGCCCCTTTGTGAGCTACCTATATATAGTAGCCGGAGGCCCCTTTGTGCGCTAACTTATGTAGGGACATGTGGCCCCATTGTGCACATTTTGATCTGAAACGTGTTCCGGCGAATCTGTTAAGTGGTAAGGTTCCCACTTGTGTAGAGGTTATACTGCGCCCCTTCATCGTCTTGCACTCAACCTGATGTGACAAATCAATTGAGTCTTATCATTCGGTCACTGTAGCACATAGTTTGATTTGAGGAACTAGTTTCGTTGCTTTTCTTTGTATATTCTCTTACACAATGCTATGATATGTGTGATGTGGGCTCCACGCAGAATTACAGTATTCGATGATAAGTCTGACCATGCTTATGTAGAGCGATTGGAAACTGTCGATGTCCCAAGTTCGTGAAAGTTCTGTTCACTCTGTCGACGACTTGAGAAGCTTTATTGCAGATAGAATTAACGTGTATAGCGATTTTGATTTTGAGTTTTTCGTCCACAATTACTTCAAGATCTCTTTCTGACGTACTTACAATAATTGCTGGCTTTTCGGGTGTATCAGTCATATGATATTCCATTTTGTGTTATTGTGCCCAAAGTGAATTTCAAGAATTAAAACGAAGTTCCCAATCCAACGACCATTTGCATACCGCATCTATGTCGCTCTGAATATTTTCACTTCTAGGATTCCCAACCAACTTCGTGTCGTCGGCAAATATTTCACAGAAACAATGAACACTTTCTGGTAGATCGTTGATGAAAGGAATCAATAAAGTTGGACCTAAACCGCTTCCCCGAGGAACACCACTGGTAACACATTTCCACTGAGAATTATGATCATCTAAACGAACACGTTGTTTTCTGTTTGTAAGAAAATCTCTTGTCCAATCGTATATTTTATTTTGTTTTCCGCTTTTGATTTTCATTAACAATCTCTCATGGGGAACGCCATCGAACGGTTTTCTAAAAATCCAAATAAATCGCATCAACTGGCTCATTTCGTCAAGTTTCCTGACCAGATGGAAGAAATATTCGATCAGTTGAGTTTTACATGATCTACGTGTTGAAATTTTGAAAACAGATTGTATTCCTCCGTGTGTGACGTTATTGAACTGCTGATGAACGATTCTAACACTTGGACCGGTTGAATAGGATACATAGTGGATTTCTTATTTCGTTGGTAGTTTCGTTTAGAATACGTGCTGGTATACCGTAGGGTCCATGGCTTTTAATTGTTTAACCCTTTACCCAACAAAACGGCCAAAACCGGCCAAATAAAGCTTCAACAGCCTAAAATATCTTCGGTCTGTCTCAATAGAACCATACAAATATGGATATCATTGGAACCGGCTCCTTGACCACATTGTGATAGTTACAGTTATGCCCTGTGCCAATGCATTCTCTTATATATGCGAGTCGACCATAGGTCGCCTCGCATATATAAGAGAATGCATTGGCCTAAAAAAATCTTTTTTTACCATTTTTTCTTACATTCTTTAACAATTTTATAATTTTTAATGTGTTAAGCCAATGCATTCTCTTATATATGCGAGGCGACCTATGGTCGACTCGCATATATAAGAGAATGCATTGGCACAGGGCCCTTCTGTTGGGTAAAGGGTTAATTCATTAATTTATGTTATATGGCTATTGGTTAAACTTGTATATCAACGAGCTAGATTGATATATCTAAATCGCTGGTCTGTGGAATTTTGACAGTATCTTCTTTGGTCAATACAGACATGAAAATATCGTTTAGGGTTTCGGCTTTCTGTTGATCTTCAGTTATTAATGGGTTGGTTTTGTTTAGCTCCATATCCGTTATTCCTTTTCTCAGTTTGGATTTACTCATATCGCCAGAATGATCTCGGATTTGGTCGACATTCGGAAGATATATTTGTCACAAATGTATGCTTCGCTTCCTTCACTCTCATGTTCGCCACTTCGCGGAGTTTTTATGCTCATTGTATAGCCGGGGTACGAATTTTCCGGTAGTGCTTATAGGATTTTCTCCTTTTTGTTGTCTTATTATTGATATGACATCGCTTGTAGCCCACGGACACTTTTCTCGCTTTGTGTTAGTTTTATTCGTTTTCGGTATACTATGTGTTTTTCTTTGAGATCTGTTATTGTCTCATATAATATGTTCCAGACTTTATTGAATTCCTTTGTTGAACACTCCAATCAACCTCAGACAGTGATTTTCGAATTGAGTCGTAATCGCCTTTGTTGTAGAGATAACGTGCCTTACTGTTGGTGGTTGTGTGACAAATAACATTTTGATCTATAAATATTTCAAGGACATCGCGATCACTTTTCCTTCGCTATGGGTAATGTCAGCAATTATCTCTAGATTGTCCGTTATTACTAAATCTAACAAGTTGGAAGTTTTCCCGTGTCGGTGGCGAGTTCGCTCTGTCACGAGTTGATGCAAGAATCTTCCACGTAGAATTTCCACAAACCTACGACCGATTAGTCCAGAATCCCTCGATATTTCTGGAAAATTGAAGTCTCCAACAAAAATCAAATGTTTTTTCATCGAATGGGATACATCTTGTATTTGTTTGTCAGTATCTTCATCAGCTGCAGGACTCATATAGATGCAAGCTATAAGTACCGTGTTTAGTCTTCCACGAGCACCACACTGACTCATTAAAAACATTTCCTGTCAAAGAACAATCCCACGCACATAATGATTTATGAACGTACACGATCACTCCTCGCTTTGGATTATTTCCAAGGAACATGTCATATCCATCTGCTTGGAATTTAATGGATTTTGTGTTTGAGCATAATTTCCGGGTTGCCTATCACAGTTGGGTGTTTTTCGTTTATTAACAACTCTAACTCATTTCTTTTTGTTTATCAAATTGTCATCGTTTGTGTATAAGATTAGGTGTTTTGTTTGTGTCTTATCTCTGTTCAGATACTTAGTATCCTTGTTTTAATTTTTTTGGTCAACAATCGTTTTTGCGTTGATTTTTTGTCCAATTTAACTATTTGGTCGCCTCTGATCACAAATTTGTCACTGGGAAAATGTTGTCTCTTTTCTTTCAACTATATTCGAAGTTCCTTTTGTCTTTTGCTTTCTGAATCGGTATAGTCTGGGTTGAAGTAAACCTTGTTTTTATTAGCTATGTCCTTTTTTTATTATTATTATTATTATAGGCAAGAGATTGGCTAAACAGACTATTGCGCGCCTCTTCTGAGTCGGAGATAATTTTTATTGGTCGAATCATTTCATTAGTTTTTTCCCTAACAAATGTTATATATTACTGGTGTCTGATTTCATTATGTCATTCACAACTCTTTGTAAGGAAGCTCTGTCCTCCGATTTTTCAAGAGCTGATATCGTTCGGGGACTTTCTTTTACATTGGTAACAATGAGGTTCCTCTTTCTGTTATGTTTAAGTTCATATTGCTTGAACTTTTCTTCAATTTTTGATTCTATACACTCCGATATTTGTTTCTCCAATATTTGAGTCTATACTCTCCGACACTTTCTTTATTTCGGAATCAATTGTTTTCTTCTGATCACCAAGAAGCTGAGTCAGGGTATCCAATATCTCTCCCCAATGTTTTCGTATTATTTCTAAGATCCTCAATGTTCTGTTTCCGATTGCCTGCTTTGCACTGTGTGTATTGCCAGACAATATTGACTGACCTTTTAACTAGAAACTTTTGGTCCGTAGATGTGATATTCTGACACTTGAAGTGATAGATTATATTGCACGAACCACATTCGATTCCAGTAGCTCCTCTAGTGACACTATCGCAGAGACCGCATATTTGTGAATCACTTCCATTTGATCCTGTGATCGAATCTCTTTTCCGTGAAACGTTTGTCATTTTGATCGTGTTTTAGATCTGCGATTCCGGTCGTTGCTACGGAAATTCCATAGTGTGTCACGAAATTGGATTCATATGTTTATGAACACGTTGACTCAGGGGGGTGGCGTGTTAACTTCCAGTCAGCCCCTCCCGAGAAAACAAAAATTATACTGTCGAAATATTTGTTAAGCCCCATTTGAATCATCCCTTGCAGGAAGGGGCCATGACTGTTTTGATTATCCGAGTCAATGTTGTGATCGTAATCATCGTGTTAGAATTTCACACTTTCCCTGCCGCACTCCTGTTCAGCTTACTCTCCAATACGTATATCGTATCATATCACACATTTCTTGCATAGCGCACATACCACCGATGTTTCAAGGCCCTTGGCAACATTAAAATAAATAAACAAGCTCTAAAATTTACAGTTCAAACTTGCGATAATTATGTAGACCGCATTGAAAGCTGGTTCATTAGTTCCACGCCTAAATGTTCAAAATAATATTCCGCGAATAAATGAGTTTTTAAAAGACCTTTGAATTCATTATATCCAGGTCAGTTGCGGATGATGAACGGTAGATAATTCCAGAGAGTCGGTCCGGCTATGGAAAACGATGTCAAGATGACGTGTAAGTCATTGTGAGCACCTTGAACTTAATCCGCTGGGAAACAGGAAGCCAATATAGTGTGAACAATGTCAGATTAATCTGATCTTTACGTGGGATCTTACACCCACTTGGTGAGTTTTATCTCAAGTCTACTTTACCCCCGGGGAAATACAGATTCATATACAAGAAATATTGTTCATACATTGGAGCGATATGAATGGCGAATGGGGTGTGAATCGGTTTATAAATAATGTTATAAACCGGTTCGCACCCCTTGGCCAATCAAATCGCTCCAATCCATGACCAATAATTCTTGTACGAACCTGTATCCTATTTCACCTATTATCACATGTTATAACGTTATTATTAATAATGCAAATGTGTATCATATATAGATGGTTATATGTATTTAATTGTTTATAAGTTATGTTTGTTGGAATAAATTATCGTATATATCATGCAGTGAACCAAAATATCTCCGCTAAGTTTCCTAAGCCAAACCATCGAAAGCTACCATTCATTACCATGTGGGTGATTTTTGGGCAATCGGCGCTAATGTCACAGCATTCGTGTCATATATAATCTAAATGTATAAATGCCAACATTTGAAGACATTTGACCCCAAATTGAATTTTGGCCCATGTATTCCAAGCCTGTTCTCCCGAAAACTATAACATTATCTGCTTATAATATAGCTTGTTTTAGATAATCTGCCCAATTTGAGTCGATAATGTGCTGAAAATGAGAACATTTTAGTCACAGTATCGACTCATAATGAGGCGATTCCGAGCTGATTATGTGCGGACAATGACATCAATAAGCCAGCTTACGACTTTTCAGGTGTACGCTCTTTAACAGGTGTTTTCATGGTGGCCCGCGCCATAAAACGAAATAACGAGTAGGTGTGCATTATCTGCTTATTTCGAAATCGAATAATCACATTATGTACCTATGTCACATTATGGTCGATTATGTGCGTATTTCCGTGAGGATATGTTGCTATTTCTACTAACAATTTATGTACAATGTTGTATGTTGGCAAAAACATCTTAAGTCACATACACTAACGGAATTCCAAGCATCAGTATGTTCCCTTAGATGCAATGGACATGTATGGTGGTGAAAATTTAAAGGCAATATTTATTATATTAGTGCCCTTTGTCACTGGGTATTCACATTACCTCACCTAGAGCCGTTGATTCATATTTCATCACGAATCCTGATCCCGTGCTGGTCTGGAGTAGAATATATAGGCCTACGCCCCACTGCGAGGGGTACGAATCCCCCTACTGTTAACCATTTACCCAACAGAAGGGCCCGGTGCCAATGCATTCTCTTATATATGGGAGTCGACCATAGGTCGCCTCGCATATATAAGAGAATGCATTGGCTTAACACATTAAAAATTATAAAATTGTTAAAGAATGTAAGAAAAAATGGTAAAAAGTGTTAAAAAAAGATTTTTTTTAGGCCAATGCATTCTCTTATATATGCGAGGCGACCTATGGTCGACTCGCATATATAAGAGAATGCATTGGCACAGGGCATAACTGTAACTATCACAATGTGGTCAAGGAGCCGGTTCCAATGATATCCATATTTGTATGGTTCTATTGAGACAGACCGAAGATATTTTAAGCTGTTGAAGCTTTATTTGGCCGGTTTTGGCCGTTTTGTTGGGTAAAGGGTTAAGGTGTGTTATGGGAGACCTGATGGTACTGGAGCGACCGTATCACGTGAGTCATTGACCTGCGGATAGGCTCAGCTCGTGGTTCGCTCTGTGCCTACATCTCATCAAGAGTTGACCCGGCTCACGCCTCTCCATGGTATTTCAGATTAAATTTATGCCATCTGTTGTAGTGTTCTTCCGGTGTTTGCAGTAAATATTTTGTTCATCTACATGATTGTTGAATGTTTACATGTAGTACTGTTAATGTCTGTCTCGCAGTGGAGAGGCACAAGGAGGCTGATATGTGCAGTGGCTAAACTGGACACCACTTCAGCTTTATACTGGTCTTTGGTCCGACAATAATTCGAAGGGTATTCCGATGTTTCGCTAAGTTCCAATGGTGGTGAGGTATATCCTTAGTACTTTGTTCTTAGCTTTTATCCGAATGTCATGAGACATGTATTTGTCATTGATAAAAGGCTACAATGTATTGCTTGACAACTGAAATCTACAAACCAATATGGACTGGGGCAATAAGTTGCTCTCTCCTGATTGAGTGTTCAAGGAAAGTTCAATCTGATGCTCTTCTTGCACAGACACCAGCATCGGTTTTTCATCAAAAGACATTGAATAGTGGCAGATCTTTGTTTAGAACCAGCGATTTTTCTGAATCGGAATTAGTGGCTGAATAGGCACCACATGGAGCTACAGAAGTCCATAGATGGACAAACTGTTAATTTGTATATGTTATAACCTGCTTTTTTTCCAAATTGGCCAATAAAAGTTTCATTTGGCCAAACTTTTTTTTTCTGTCCAGGGCGGACACTGTCATGCAGATACCCTAGCGGGTTATAATTTATAAACCGATTCACACCCAGTGGAAAGGGGATTGAGCCACATTTAATACGATGATTCACTACCAATTACCATTCAACCAAAGGTTAATTTAATAGTTTGTGGTTATTCCTGTTGCACAATTAATCAAATGATCGTTGACAATCGGATCACTTGCGTCAGCATTATTTAACAGCGTTGATAAACCATTTTGTCTCCGAATTTGTAAAAGTTTGTTTTACTGATGACGTGTTTCTGGATTAAACAGATTCTTCCTGTTGATAATAAACTGTTTCGGCTGTTAGTGTTATTTTTCGTCTTGTCACCGTGGAATTATCGTTCAGAACACGGGAGGCAATGTTCGGGTAGTCTTCGGACTCGGACGTGAAACTATTCCACATTGCACGAAGTTTATGTGATGAAATATCACCGGCATTGATGACAAAAGACTTAACCAAACCTGTATATATTGCCTGGGCTTTCCGCGTATATGCATGCATGTATTTGTGAACAGTTTGTTGAATCTTCTCAATATTATCATTCCAAAGATCATTACGTGATTATTGTGGATTATACATTCCAAACAGGTTTGGATTTCGTTCAGATTACTTCCAATCACCCCGCCCCTCTCGACAAACCAAAAAATATTCAATCGAAAATATTGGGTCCCAACCCATGCAGCCAACCCCTTCTATGACCGCTACCAATGGTATGATCAGTGTGCTAACTTCCCGAGTGACTGGTGCGGTCATAGTTTAAACATATTTTATTGTATCATTAATGTACAATTGGGTTTGGGGCACAAGTTATACAACTTATGTAGCACCTCTCCCCATACAATTACACACGTTATTATAACAACTGGTGCGATCATTATCATGGCATGTGCAGCTCTACACAAGAAATATTGTTCATGAATTGGAGTAATCTGATTGGCCGATGGGTGTGAAGCGGTTTATAAGAAAAATTATCATTTGACCTTCAATCGGTTGTAACACCCACCGACAATGAATGTTGGATAGATGAAGATATATTTAACTACATATGTTCCAAATACATTGCGATTATTAAATGTTAGGGTTATGGTCATGGCTGGGTACATTGTAAAAGAGTAATCATGTGTACACGGTGGTCTATTTCTGATCACGATCAGAAGTATTGCACGAAATAAAACAGCATTCTGACTGTCACGTTTCATATGCTGCAATGGATCGTCCATGTCCAATATGGGACTATGAACTTAAGATTCAAAGATGTAAGGGTGAGAAACATTTGTCAAATTTTGATACTTAGAAAATAGTTGGAGCTCATCATTTCCTCAGGTCACACACTCAGCTATCGTTTCTACGAAAAAGTTTCTTGATGCCAGCACTCAGATGGAGGTTGAAAGCAACGTCATCAGTGTATCCAGCATACATGTATCCTCTGCAAATGTGTTCATAATGGACCAATAATATTCACATAGGTTCATATTTGGATTATTTTATTCTTCGATAAGCCCATAATGGACTTGTACCCGTTATTCAGTTTTATGGCGCGGACCACCGTGAAAACACATTATAAAGAGTGTATATCTGGTATGTCGTGCGTTGGTTTATTTGTGTTATTTTCCGCCCATAAATGAACATAATAAATCAATAAGAGTCGATAATGGGACTACAATTGCTCTCATTTCAGTTCGTTGTGGACTCAAAATGAGGCGATTCTATGCCCATTATGAACCTAAAATGAGGCGATTCTATGCCCATTATGAATCTAAAATGAGGCAATTGTATGCCCATTATGAACCTAAAATTAGGCGATTATATGCCCATTATGAACCTATATTATCCCAACTATACATGTAGTACTAACTATCTTCCGATAACGATTATTTTGTATGTTACTATCTTGTCACTATTCTGTATATATATACGTGAAATGATTCCACATGAAGGAGGCTGCGATATTCACAGTGAACACCAGCGAGATAGGAGTTGGCCATTGCGACTGACCCCCTCCCATGGAGCCTGACGCATGCATATTACTATATATAGACGAGCATCATTTTTATCATGCAACAACTCAATTATTGAAAACTCCCCACCATTGTCATCATTCCACGACTCATCTGCCCCCCCCCCCCTCCTGTCTTCTACTTTCTTATCCCCTCTCTCTCTCTCTCTCTCTCTCTCTCTCTCCCTCTCTCTCTCTTTCCCTGCCTCTTGCTATCCCTAACACTAACTTATCCCTGTTTCCATCCCTAACTCAAACTTAGTTAGATATCTCCATTTCTCCTAAAAAAAACATTATTTAAATCCTTTCCCGTCTGATCGATACCCCTCCCTCACTTATTGGGGAAGGGGCATTTCGCCAAAGAGGAGAAGACTTCATATAAGCCCTCGGGCTTGTCTGATCCTCCTTTCCATAATTATCTCTTATCTCTTATATTTGCATATTTGTATCATCTGTATATTATGTTATGTTGGATTTGGAAATAAGTTTACACTATTATGAACCTAAAACAAATCATATTATAAGCACATATCGTGATAATTTTCACGAGAACAGGCTGGTGTATCACGACCATCTAAAATTGAAGACACCGATATTTCTTCTGTTCCAGGACCTGTAGGCCATGGACACATCTACTGAATTCAGAGAGTTGCTACAACACAATATACTCACACTGATCCTGCATGGTGCTACTACAAAACAAAAAAAACTCAAAATCTCTCAAACGTTTTGACTCTCAGAAAGATATGTTGATTTTTCAGTATGGAAAGTTTGACACAATGCTCGAAGAGAAAGGATTGACGTCGCACCAAACAGAATGGGAAGGTTGAAGTTGAAACAATGTTGACACGAACCCGACCGCCAACTTGACGCTTGTTGATAAAGGCTCACGCCGGATTCAACAATTACCACAAATATCTTGTCATAGCAAAATCCGACGTTATAAATTGTATTCATATACTAATTGTATGCGTTTTATTTTTGTATATGTTTTGACACTAGTCAGTTCTTGAATGTACATGTACATTGTATATTCCTGACACCAATCTGTTACATCTCTATGGAGCCCAGGAGGTGACATGGATTATTAATTCGTGCGCATGGATTATTAATTCGTGCGCACGGATTACTATTTCGTGCGCACGGATTATTAATTCGTGCGCACGGATTATTAATTCATTTAATTCATTTCCTCTTGTGTGCTTTTATTTGCATATATCTCATTGTTTTAGACTCACCCACTGTTTGCTTTATATACACAGTTGCCTCGCTACGATAAATGTTGACTCCCTGGTTCTATTCTGCAACATATCCTCGCGCCAATATGCACATTATCGACATATAATGTATAATAGGTATATAATGTATAATAGGCATATAATGTATAATAGGCATATAATGTATAATAGGCATATAATGTATAATAGGTATATAATGTATAATAGGTATATAATGTATAATGGGTATATAATGTATAATAGGTACATAATGTATAATAGGTACATAATGTATAATAGACATATAATGTATAATAGGCATATAATGTATAATAGGTATATAATGTATGATAGGTATATAATGTATAATAGGTATATAATGTATAATAGGTATATAATGTGATTATTCGATTCTGAAATTAGACAGATAATGGATTCATGGCGTTATTTTGTTTTATAGCGCGGGCCACAGTGAAAATATATGTTAAAGAGCGTACACCTGAAAAGTCGTGATTTTACTTATTTGTGTCATTGCTGACCTGCTTAGAATCACCTCATTACGATAATGTGATTACAACGCTCTCATTACAGCACATTATCAACTCAAAATGGGGCGATTCTAAGCAGATTATCTACATACAACAAGTTCCAATATAAGTAGTTAATGTGCGGGTTTCCGCGAAAACATGTTGTATTCTTAGGCATGACTAGGCCTAGTGACCGAAAGGACGTTATACTCAAATAACTCATTATGAATTCTGACAGAAAATAATTGTGAAACATAAATTTGAGGATATATTTTATTATATTTTCGAGCACCATCTGAGTGACATTTGAAATGGTAACAGTTGTATCCACCCAAAATTTACCCAGTGTATGAATACTCCAAATTATTATTCACATTCGAAATCATTTAAATTCAACGCTTCTGCTGAATTCAACGGTCCATGTGATGATACCTTAATTCAAAATTCCCCAATATATCCACAATGGTCAGTTGGCGAGCTATATGTCCAAAAACCGAATGATATAAGTGTTGAATCACTTGACACATCGTTGAATAAAAATTATTTTTCGAACACTGTTACCGTGAACACGGAAAGAACGATCAGGGGTGAACAAGATGTTTTATTCGATAACCATAAATACACATGTACTTACTCTGAGCACATTTCAGGTTCCAGAGGTAAGTCTGTAAACCTCGTCGATGGTAATTATTACACTAACTCTCAGAGGTCCGTGTGTGATAATAATGAACACATTGTTGATACCGAATATCACGGTGACGACGAAATCGATAACGATGGTGTAGATAATTATTATGTTTATGACTATGGAATAAATATATGGAGAGGTCTTGATACTTTCTTCCAAGAAAATAATTATGCATGTATTAACCCGCAACATTTATCAGAAAATGAACACCTACATTTTCAAAACACTGTTAGTTATAATGGTGGTGATGATCATGGTGATGATAGCGACGAAGAGGGTAATGGTGATGATGCTGGTGGAGATGAGGGTGATCATAACGGTGACGACGAGGGTGAAAATGATGGTGGGGTTGATGACGATACTGGTGATGAGAATGCCGATGGTGATGGTGATGATGAGGAGGAGGACGACGACGATGATGATGCTGATGATGATGATGATGATTATGATGATGATGAAGGGGGTGACGATACTGACGATGAAGATGATGATGATCATGATGCTGGTGGAACGAACAATATTAGAATACTTTCGCTTAATGTGGGTGGTATAATGAAACGCCTCAATTACCCTGAGTTCCTTTCTTTGATTATGAGATATGATGTTTTGTGTTTAACAGAGATTAAAGTGCATGCCACAGACGATTTACAAATTCCTGGATTTGAGATAATCGCGAAGAAATGCAGACCGAATAATGTAACTTGAAGATTATGTAGATTTAGAATCTTCGCAAGATGAATCCGATTATCTAACGACTTATCTACAGGCAACAAGAGACATGGTAATTTATAAACGCGCATCGGAAGACATCGGGAGGCCCAACGCATACGGTTATCGACTGCTTCACCTAACAAAATTTACCAAAGAATATATTATGAACGGACGGTTAGGAGCAGACAAGGGTATAGGCAAGAAAACATGTCGTGGTGCCAGTGTCGTAGATTACGCTTTAGGGTCTGAGGAGGTATTTGGTCTCATTAGTGATTTTGAAATCCTTGAATTTTCTTGTCTCACGTCTGATGTCCACTGTGCACTCAATATCGAGATTAGCAGTAGTATATCGTGCGAACAACTTGCATCTTCTTCTGATCACTTTGAATCGGAGGGACACAGTTTGCCATCGCGAATCAAAAAATGGGAAAACGATAAATCGGAAGAATTCATAAACTTAGTTGGGATGCGCGCGGACGAATGCAGGTAATTTTTGAAAAGTATTGTGATGGACATACGTGTATGACATCGAATACCGCGCATTGTGCTTCTCAAATTGCGAACATTTTAACATCTGCAGCAGAAGAAATATTTGGTAAATCTGATCGGAAATTTGTTAAAGCCGATAATGCTAACTTTAAGCATAGAAACAACAGGCCATGGTTTGACAAAGAATGTAGAATCAAACGAAAAAGGTTTAACAGAGCCAGAAAGAAGTTTAATAAAAATAAATCCGTATTAAATAAAGCCGCTTTAAGATCTGTAAGTAAAATTTACAAGAACACAATGAATAAGAAAATTGTTTCTATGAACGAACGTTGCAATAACGAACTTCGGTATCTTTCGCAGAGGTCTACGGGCGAATTTTGGCGAACGCTCGAAAAGTACTCATCCAGCAGAACGGCCCAAACTGAAATTCCCATTGGGGTGGACGATTTCTTTGAACACTTTAAATCCCTGAATGTGGAAGAGGAAACAACTCAACTAGAACCCCTAATTAACGAAATGTTTGGTCTAGAAACAACTGACGAATTGAACAACCCCATCAGTTCAGAAGAAATCGCTAGTGTTATTGACAAGTTAAAATTCAATAAATCAAGTGGTGTTGATCGGGTCTCGAATGAGTACATCAAGACAACTAAAGACATTATGTTACCATACTACACTCGTCTATTCAACTCTATACTTGATACTGGCGTTTTCCCCGATGAATGGACAACAGGGTTAATTGTACCCCTATATAAAAATAAAGGTTCTCGTAACAACCCAGATTCATATAGGGGAATAACTTTGCTTAGTTGTATTGGAAACGTGTTTACCGGCATTCTAAATAAGCGGCTATCAGACTACATAGAACGGCAGGGAATTTTGAGCGATAATCAGTCTGGGTTCAGGAAACAACGTTCCACTTTAGACAATATTTAAATATTATACGCACTTTTTGAAATTTATTTGAGAGGTGGGAAGAAACTCTTTTGCACTTTCGTAGACTTCAAGAAAGCATTTGATACCGTTTGGCGACAGGGTCTGTGGGTAAAACTCTTGAGAAGTGGAATAAACGGAAAATTCTTCCAGGTAATCAGATGTATGTACCAGACCACCAAAGCTTGCGTTATGAGGGGTGGTCGGAGATCTGAATATTTTTTATGCACAACAGGAGTGAAACAAGGGGAAAATCTTTCGCCTCTTCTATTCTCGCTGTATCTGAATGACCTTGAGGATTTCCTAGAAAGCTGCTCTATCGACGGTTTGAAATACCTGTCATCTAGTATGTATGAACACCTTGGCGCATATTTGAATTTGTTCTGAATTCTTTATGCAGACGACACTGTTATTTTTTCCGACAATGCACGTGATATGCAACGTTCACTAGATGCCTTCAGCGATTATGCAAGTTCATGGGAACTGAAGGTAAACACACAGAAGACTAAGGTTATGATTTTTGGCAACAAAAGGGCTGAATCTGACATAAAATTCTATATTGATGGACATGAACTAGAAGTTGTTGATGAATTCATTTACCTTGGTGTTAAATTATTTTATAACGGACGATTTTGTCGCGCGATAAAACATAACCGCTTGAAAGCAACAAAGGCTATGTATGGACTACTCTCCAAGGTTCGAAAACTGTCCCTATCAACCGACCTGGCATTGAAACTTTTTGACTGGCTCATCAAGCCAATCCTTCTGTATGGGTGCGAAGTTTGGGGGTGCGAAAATCTAAGGGACATAGAAGCCGTCCATTTAAATTTTTGCAAGTCATTAACACATATGAAGAATAGTACTCCAAATTACATGGTATACGGTGAGCTCGGTCGTTGGCCTCTTTACATTGAGGTAAAAAAGAGAATGATATCATATTGGTCAAGACTGATAACCCAACCTGACCACAGACTAATGCACAAACTGTACAGACTGTTGATCTCCGTTGAAATGAGTGGGAAAAAGGTTCGATTGATTGATTGCTATAGGATAACCCTTCAGTCTACTGGGTTCGATGATACTTGGCATCGCCAAAAGACGATGACACCTTCGATGATAGGCAGTATGCACTCAGCTTTGATTAATACTTTTAAATCAGATTGGGATAGGGATATATCTGCATCTTCTTCTCGTGGTGAATTATACAGACATCTTAAAACCAAGCCCACTCTCAGTATTTTTTATTATGAATTGTCATTTAATGACAGAGTAAGTATTCAAAAAATCCGAACAGCGAATCATAGATTGGGAGTAGAAGTGGCTAGATGGGGCAAAAATAAAAAGGGGAATAAAACGCAGCTTGTGTGCCCTCTTTGTGAGGTCTCTATATCAGACGAGTATCATTTTATAATAGTTTGTCCGAAGTTAGCAGACATTAGAGAAAAACTTATCTCAAATGAGTATTGGACAAATGGATCCATTGATTATCTGTATAAACTTTTGAACTCTACTGATCTCATTCAACTAAAAAATCTCGCAAAATTCATACGCATAGGCATGAAGCGATATGAAGACAACTGAGGCAGACGGAATGGTAAATTTAAGGGTCACAACTGACAATTTTAGTGCTAACCAGTTATTAATCAGTCCTCATTAATACTTGGTGCATATTGTATCATGACTATTCGATATTTGATGACTTAAATATCTCTTATACGTGAGTATACTCTATTGAATATTATATACTACACGCAAATATAACGATGATTGATACCCCAGCATACACCGATACATTCATACAGCATACATTCGATATTTGATGACTTAAATATCTCTTATACGTGAGTATACTCTATTGAATATTCTATACTACACGCAAAGATAACGATGATTAATACCCCAGCATACAGCATGATTAAGAATAAGTAGTAGGCCCCTATATCTCGATTCATGTTATATTGTCGAGCACCGCAATCAAAACAAAGTCACCCGTGAACTAATTTTACTTTTACGTGGTATCTATTGATTCTTTATATTTTGGGGTATAGTTATATAAGCAATTGTCGATGGTAATCGAAACTGTATTCATTTAATATGTTCGCGGGTGGATACTTGTATATATGTGTACATATGTTCTACATTATGCATGTCATTATATGTTATATTTTCCTTGTATCATGTCAAAATGGCTGGAAATAAACAATCAATCAATCAATCAATCAGTGTGCCGACATTGACATTAGCACCTCCCTATCACATCAACACACTCACAGTCATGATATACGTAGGCAGTTCTAGGCACACATTTTTTCGCTGCTCACAACTTCACACCAACTAGCAAGGTCTCAGTGTTGGCAATCATCGCAATCATCGATTACCAATAGAAGTTGGGGGTTGGCATGATATAGCTATGAATAATAGACTTTGTACACTATGCAACAATGCAGTTGGTGATGATTTTCATGTATTATTAGTATGCGATAAATTAGAACAGGAAAGACGGAAATATATATATATAGCCAGTTACTATTATACTAATCCTACGACAATAAAAATGTCTCAACTGATGAATTTCCAACGACCAGCAGTTTTGCGCAACATAATTATGTAAGTTCCTTCTCTTTGTGAACCATACCTTAAACGAGACATGATCCTAGTCACTCTTCTAATTATATTGAGGGCCCCCCCCCCCCGATCCCCCACCATCACGACTAATATTAAGTTCCGACCAAATTGTCGGACGAGGACTACTCCCTTTAGTTCCTCGCTGTAATATTTGGGACGATTCTCCACCATAATTAGTCATTTTTTTCCATTTTTATGTTGAAAATTATCAAACAGGCGCATGCGTTTTGATCATATCGGCGGACCGATCTCCTTCCAATCACATATATGTACCTTCATGTTATAAAATATTTTGAATTGTCATATATCATCGTGTTTAATGTAATGTGTGAACTGTATATTATGTATGTTGTATACTGTGTTGGGAGAAGACCGACCCAACGTATACGTTTTTAGCTCACCTGAGACGAAGTCTCCGGTGGAGCTATAGTCATCACTCCTCGTCCGTCGTCCGTCCATCCGTCCGTCCATCCGTCCTTCCGTCCATCCGTCCATCCGTCCATCCGTCCGTCAACTATTCTTTGAACATCTTCTTCTAAAGTTCCATTGGACCGAATTGGTTCATATTTGGTGTGGATGTTCCCTAGGTGACTCTCATTCAGATTTGTTCAAATGAGGTCACTGGGTCAAATAGTTGCGAAAGCAGGGCCACAACTCTATTCCTTTATAGTAATTCTTATAACGAATTCTTTTCCAGAACCATAAGGCCTAATGGGTTCATATTTGGTGTGGATGTTCCCTAGGTGACTCACATCCAGATTTGTTCAAATGAGGTCACCAGGTTGATTAGTTGAGAAACCAGGGCCATAACTCTTTCCCTCCATAGTAATTATTTTAAACATCTTCTTCTCGAATACCATCCGGCCAAATGGGTTCATATTTGGTATGAAGGATCATTGGTTGACTGGGGTTCAGATTTGTTCAAATGAGGTCACTGGGTCAAATGTGGGTGGGGCCAGGGACATAACTCAGAAGAAAAAAATTCAGATTAAACTCTTTAACCAAAAAAAGAAAAGAATAGAAAAGAAATGATATATTAAAAAATAAAAGAATATTTAAAAAAAACTGTGGAATTGTTTTTTTTTATTAGAATATTTAAAAAAAAAAAAAAAAAGTGTATTTAACTCCATGGTCAATTTAATATATATATATATTGTTTAACATTTTTTGATAATTGAAAAACTAATGCCATTACATTTCTGTAGGTTGTGGCCCCTGGCCCTTCATTCAAGTGCACTGCTTCTGCCACCCTGGCCTGGTCTCAAAAATAAAATTTACTCAAATTCTTGACAGAATCATTAATAAGAAGCATTTACTTTGGCTGTAACTGTATATATGCTGGGTATGCCGACACAATCATGTCAATCTTGATATGTTTATAAACATTCCTGCAGATTTGCTAGATGTCATTAATTCCCAATCTCTCATGTATTGTTCATATCAGGACTAATGTCATTTGCAGAATGAGGTCCCCAGAGGGTGAATTTAGTGATGCTATCCCACACAGCGGCCTAGCATCACCAAATTCACCCTCTGGAGACCTCATTCTGCTTAGGCCTCATCTTCTGGGAAGTATCTATAGTATCAAATTAACATTGTTGTTAGTTACATTTCCCTTCTAGGAAGTTTCTATATCCCCTAATTTGCAGAAGATAAATTCCTAATTGAGGTGCCCAATGGGTGAACATCACCAACTTCAACTGGGGAACTTCAATCTTATCCTAGGTCTGCCATAGCAGTTGGGGGCCCTAGCAGAATGAGGTCCCCAGAGGGTGAATTTAGTGATGCTAGCCCGCTGTGCGGGATAGCATCACTAAATTCAGCGGGCTAGCATCACTAAATTCACCCTCTGGGGACCTCATTCTGCAAATGACAGACACACTTTCACACTATTTCAAGGCTTGATTGTATAATACATTGTGTTGCTTGAGGCCAGGCATGCACAATGTAGGAACATACACGCTTTTTGTGATGCTATCCCACACAGCGGGCTAGCATAACCAAATTCACCTTCTGGAGACCTCATTCTGCTTAGGCCTCATCTTTTGGGAAGTATCTACAGTATCAAATTTCCCTTCTAGGAAGTTTCTATATCCCCTAACTTGCAGAAGATAAAATTCATAAATGAGGTGCCCAATGGGTGAATATCACCAACTTCAACTGGGGAACTTAAATCTTATCCTTATCAGATTTGTGAAAATGGGATCACAAAGTCAAATAAGGGCAGAGCCAGAGACTTAACTATTTCACTGCATAGTAATTCTTAAAATATGTTTTGCAAGAACTATTTGGCTTATATAGAATGGAATGTTCTTCCTTGACTGCAATTCAGATTTGTTTTTAAATGGGGGGTGATCAGTAGTGTACAGTTGGCAATTTCAAGGTGGATTTTCACCAATCTACATACTTACAGTCTCTCTAGCCACATATCCTGTTTAAATCTACTTCTTTTAAAGTGATTATGAAAAGTGCTGACTGTTTTGGTCTCCAGAGTCCCAGTCTTATCAGTCTTTGCAGTCTGGTGAGCGACCCCACAGTCATTGACTGTCTTGTTGTACTTCTTAACACTGTATGTTATACAGTTTATAAGAATAAACATATATTTTTCATTTGAATTGTTTGTATTGTATTGTCTTAAATTGCACATCAAAACCAAGTTTGTCATCAAGATGTTTGAGTATTAAAACAAGACTAAAATGAAAAAAAACAATTATTTTACTGTCGTCGACTGGGTACTAGTCTGTGGTTTTCTATATTTAGCGCCGGGTGTTCAAGTCTAAAATGCCGATCTTGATCTTTCCGATATCAAATGTCCTACGTGCTTTGTGAACAATTCTCTCACTATAATATTGGCTCTTTTGGGACTTTTCAAGCTTAATGAACGAAATTACACAAAATGTCTTAGATATTTTGTATGTTTGATCAGGACAACATGTGGTTATGTTATCTTATTATGTATATTAACATCGCGGATGTCCACAAAATGGTAGCGGGTAATGTCGCAAGAGCTATACTCGTCCTTGACCTCAATAAATGGTATACTCGTAGGGCGCGCATCTATAATCTCAAATCGACTCCATACCACCCGCATGTGCAATTTGACTTATATATCAAGATGTTCCACCCACTTTGGTATTCTAGAAACCACCCGAAAAAGACCCATTAATTAGTTGAATATAACGTGACTGCAAATTCTGAGGTGAAGGTCGAGTATAGCTCTTGCGACATTACCCCTCTATCCCACAAAATGTGGGTAAAATGTGGCAGAGGTCTTATCGGGTCGTCAAGGGAGATAAACTCTGCATGGAGTTTGATACAATGTTTTCGTGTGTGTATAGGTTATAGTACACCAAATATAAAAAATTATCCCCCTTGGTGTGCTGTCACCCACACTCAAGTCAGCATAAAATCACATCTGGCTGCTGAATAGTTGATTATGATTGGGATAAAATTAATGCTAAAACAAGAAAAAATTCAAAGCCATCATGGAAATATTATACCTTGATGAATATTGATCCAGAGTGGGTGAAATAATTAACCTGGCATTTAATGGGGGTATGTTTGAAAATTTGGTGATGATTTTTTTGTGCGGAATTAGGGTAGTATCAAAATCGGTACATTTAAAGACGGAAAATTGACATTGACCTATTAAGTTTTGTTGGTCATATTGGGTCCGAAGGGTCATTCTTCAAAATTGACTAGGTTAGAAAGTTCTAGCATTCACAATGAATCGAGCATAGCCCCGGACATTAACACTGTCGCCTATGGAGAATAATTGGTGTACTGTAACCTATAGGGTTGCATGTCAGATATATACGAGACTGTGTGCTATATGATGGTATGCGATTCGCACATTGGATTTGAATACCTCGATCCCGTAATATAATCAAACTTATAACATACTGATCGAAAATGTATGGTGATGGTATAAGCGTTTTTCTCGTGTATAGCGCACACACGTCTTATAGTTGATAGACAAGTTGCACGTCAGAAAAGCAAGAACAATTTACACTAACGGGCCAATTAAAACGCGTGCGCACGTGTCTACGATGAAAGTTCTTAACATCTGGGAGCTCTTAGAGACGCGAAAGCACGCGTTGGGTCAGCTCGCAGTGGTAAACTCACGCGCTTCTGTTGCAATATAACCACGATAGTAGTAGTGGTATCAACATCAACTAGTATGCACATTCATATATCCCCAGATTGTATTCTGCAGTGTAGATAATTATTATATTATATATACTCACGTTGGTATTGCAGATTGCATGGAGATACACAGTTTGGTGACTTCCTCTCGGATTAATTTTGTTGATCGTGCAACTTTGTTATTTTCACTCCTATATCATACGAAGACAGCTTAGGATTTAAACCATGTGCTAAACTGAAGCGTCGCGTAAATTAATAGGAACTGGACAGACAAGGTACGATTCGATTATTTTTATTGACACTCAAGTCACCACCTGTTCTCGAGGAAATAACCACATAGGGAACTTATTTCCAGGGTCTGAAATAAGCTCATATTTGCATTATTTAGATGTTAAATAAGCCCTATATGGGCATAAACACTGGTTATTAAAACAGCCCTATATGGGACTATATCAATATGAATTAAGCCCGTATTGTGCTTATTTTCACGAGAATAGGCTGGAAAATAACACGAATAAACCCAACTTACGAGATGTATTTTCACTGCGACCCGCACCATCCAACGGAATAACGGGTATATGTCCACTATGTGGTTATTTCAGAATCAAATAAGTCCAATATGAACCTATGTCAATATTTAGGTCCAATATGAACCTATTTCCACGAAGATATGTTGCCACGGCATGAGGATAGAATAATTGGTATACATCAAAACAAATGATAAAATAAGTACAATTCGCTTGATTTAGTATCGATACGTGTAATAATAATAAAATGTGTAATCTTTAAACAAATGTTGTGACTTCTTTCATTGAATAAAACTGATAAGTTACATGTAGTATCCAAACAATGTCTCCACTGTAGCAATCAACTAAGATTGTCGATTCCAACCACATCGACTGTACCATTTCGGAGAAGACACCATTTGATCTACGCCCAAACATTAATAAGTGCTACTTTATTTGGGAGATATGTTGGTCGATAAACATACAGCAATGATTCCACCAACAATAGACACGGAATTTAATTTTCGTTTTTAAAGATGCATTATCCGAATTAACGCTCCTAAATTACTGTTTCTTTGGTTTCGGGGGTAACAAATATTTTATTCGAGTCGAGGAACCCACCCACCCATCAAAGCTCAGAGATTTATTTTTGAAGTTTGTTATTTTTCGAGGTGTGCAATAATTTGTGGCCGAGAAACACGTCGCAAACGGACGGTATCGGTCAAAATTGCGGAGGAAGGTGGGTAACTCTAAAAACAAGTGGTAATACGGCCAAATTTCGTGAATAATCAAGTGATAATACGACAATATTCTATTGAACAAAATGTTGATAAATAACATGTTTTGGGAAATTTTATACCATAGTTGACAGTGGTTAGCTTTATTTTGTTGCAATTAATCGATTCTGATAACTAAATCGCATTTTGAAGAAATGTTGCTGTTGTTGTATCTTGATGATATGGGGACCCTCTGATCAGATTGAGTACCTTTAACAATGACGGCGTTATCAGATTATTTCGATATCAAATTTAGGATAATAACTAATTCTAGCATGATTATTTGCTGTTTCGTATCACATCACTTTAACATTATAGCCATAATTTTTTATATGGAAATGAAAAATATCTATGATGTCTCATACCAAGAGTCCTAGGGTTAAATATATTAATATAAGCGGAGATACGACTTAAAGTTGAGATTGCCATTTGGCCATTCAAAACGATAAGCGAAGCATTACAAGTAACTTGTGTAAGTGAATGCTGCTAGTAATCTGACACAATGATGGTCACGTTATCTAACGTTTACAATAAGTACTCCATCATCCATTCACAAGGTGCATGTAAGAATAAGGTATGAATAACACCAAGCTATACATTCTAAATGAAATATGGATCACACATTAGTTGACAGCGAGCACATTTCTATATTTTATGACACGAAACACCCATATGAATGTTATTGTCTCCATGTGCTAAGAACTCTATGGACATTGAACCCATATATATTCGATACTTCCTGCGATTTTGAAGGGAATTTCGATGTTGCATTTTGCAAAGAAATTAAACTGAAACTAAACCTGTTCAGCCGAAGTATACAGGAACACATACAGCGCACTTGCATTTGCATGATCACTTGCACTACGCAATCACAAACAATGAATTGATTACGCCACTTGATCAATCGAGAATTATATGTCTGAGTGACAGCGTACGGGTTCGACTATATGTGTATCTTTCTTCAGAACGTTTATCGTTCGTTTATTTACTTCCACCTTCTATATATGGTGGTTCTCCTGTTCCTCGTATAATATGTCTTCCATATTTTCGGTTATAACCGCATAACCTTAATCGAAACAAGAGGTATTTCTTAAATATAGCAATTACTGCTGTATATATATATAAACATGCAAATGTTTATTAAATTAACAATGGTGAATTTGATATCCGAATCTGAGCACATAGTGTATATACGTATACAACTGCAACAACGGTGACAATTTGGCGTGAAATTTCAATTAATAAAACGTATTCTGTCACTAAATTTCTATTTCTGTGTTTGAACGCTAATTTCAGATAAAATCAACGCGACCAGACTTTGTCAGTAGCTCGTAAAATTTTACTTAGATTGTGGATTCCAATAGTGTTCGGATATGTATTTTACCCGCAGGTGCCTCAAATTTCCATCGAGGCCTATGAAAACATTTACACCAATAATTGTAACCTATACCTACACCACCAACAATGATGGCTGACATTCCGACGCGACGCTAGAGTTCTTCTAGACATTACAAATCGAATACGATGCGTGGTATAGAGTAAGTTTCACGTTCAATACATCCAACGCTTCAACTCATAAATCGCAGATTCCACTGACAGATTTTATCTGCAATCAATTAGTGAAACGTCTAACACAATTATAGTTCGTACACACTCCCACGTTTGACTGCATATGCATATCACCACTCGCGATTGTAGAAGTTTAATTTGAACTTCTAGCAATTTCCTGGGCGAGATAAGTGACGGATGGCAGAATATTAACTTATTTTGTCATTATTGTCAGCGACAATGACGGGGAGCGAGTATACAGGGAAGTAGCGACAGGGGGTTCGGGGTGTTTAACTCCCCCAACTTTGGTTAAAACGGTTGGAAATTTCATCACATATAGGTTGATTTTTTTCCCCATTGTTTGATTTCCCAACCAGTAGTTAGTGTGGAATTTGTTTTTAGACAAACATTAGCTTATTTTTTCTGATTTTGTTCAAATTTTTTGTCGGAAATGGGCCCCAGTCAGAAATGTTCCAACCTTATGAGGTGTCAGGTTGGAAATTTCAAACAGTTGGAAAGCTTAAAGGTACTCAATCCGAACAGATTGTCCCCCATCTCAACAGATTCCAACAACAACAATCCGATTAGAGGGTCCCATATTACTATTTCTTTGGCTTTGGGGGTAAAAAATATTTGATTCGAGTCGAGGAATCCATCAAACAAAGCTCAGAGTTATTAGATATTGATTTTTGAAATTTGTTATGTTCTCGAGATGAGTACTAATAATTGCCGTCAATTTCGTAACCTGCTCGAGATGTGTACAAAAAAAAACACTATTCAAACAGACAAGGATGGATAACTCTAAAATCAAGTGGTAATAATAACGCAATTTTGACTGTGTTCTGGGCCAGAAAGTATTCCCGATAATGAAAAATAATAGATTTCTAAAATCGATATCTAACAAATCTGAGCTTTGATGGGTGACTTCCTCGACTCGAATCAAATATTTTTGACCCCCGAAGCCATTAAAATAGTAATTGAGAGGAGTTTTATCGGATTGAGTACCTTTAATGTACGATTGGAACGTTTCAACCCGCAAATTGTGACCGAGATAAGTGCCAACGGCAGAATATTAAAGGTACTCAATCCGATAAAACTCCTCTCAATTACTATTTCCTTGGCTTCGGGGGACAAAAATATTTGATTCGAGTCGAGGAAGCCACCCATCAAAGCTCAGATTTATTAGATATCGATTTTAGAAATCTATTATTTTTCATTATCGGGAATACTTTCTGTCCCAGAAGTTTTCCGAACAAGCCGACCGACATACTCTCGATACTAAATTCCATTGAACAAAATGTTGCTATACAACACATTTTGGGCAATTATATACGATAGTTCATAGTCGTTAGCATTATTTTTGGATAATTAATCGATTCTGATAACTAAAGTGACCTTTGATATAATCTTGTTGTTGTTGGAATCTGTTGAGATGGGGACCCTCTGATCGGATTGAGTACCTTTAACTTATTTTGTAATTATGCGCGACAATGACGGGGAAGCGAGTACAGCTGAGGCATAGTAATACCATACACAAAAACAACAACTGCACATTACTAAAAATCATCCAATTCAGTTTATTCTGATTGTCAATAATAGACATTATATGTGTGTTTACGAAAATACAATATATTGTCAGGACTCATTACAGGTATACATGTATATGTATGACATACAAATAGGATTGGGGTGGTCGATATGCGTTAGTTACACTGTTTCAGTCCGACGGGCCGGTGGTAGTGAGCCTCAGGGGGGGGGCATAAATATTTCAAGACCTTCTTAATAAATACTGACAAGTTTTTAACTATCTTATGATTTCGGTGTTTAAATAGAGCCGCTAGTTTATAAGTGTTGGTCTCTGTTAGTTGTAGGGTTTCATCTATATACGTATGTATACAGCAATAGATCAGTCAGTCGATGCGACTATTCTCTTTCGTTGCTATATCTCCGCTACCTCGCATTGTGAAAGATGGTCTATCTCTTTGTAAACATGTGTTATATAGTTACCGGGGTATAAAATATTAGATATGAATCGAAGACCCCTGTCCGGAAATGCTTCTATCGATTAATATTGATTATATTTCGAATATTTTTTGTCTAGAAACTTTTAGTTGTTTAGCTAAGGAACAAATAGTGGTTACTGTTAACAGAGACCATATTTTTTATTGTGTAATTTTGTCACAAATCAACGTTAATTAGACTCATTATCGTTTATAACTATGTAATAAAACAATACAAACAATCAATCTGGGACATTTGACATCGGATCATGGCTATGGGAACATCCTAATTATCTCTATCGCTATATGGTATCGCATGAATGGTATGTTCTAAAAATAGAACAATAAAGTGTCCCACCTTATCTCATTTTATAATAAAATATTCGGAATAAAATCAATATTAATTGATCGAAGCGTTCCGGACATGGGTCTTCAATTACTATGTACTATTTTATACTCACGAAACTATTTCAAAATTGTTATATGAAGAGATAATCCATCTTTAACCGGGCCGGCACACGGGATTAAAGTGATGTAAAACACTCCGATAAGGTAATCAAATAGAAATGAGAATAATTTTGCTCAAAGTAATTATTTTTACAAATATTATATCCAAATTGCGACACACGCTGTCATTATTATATATTAATTAAATGGAACTCTCGATGGCGAAATCGTTTTTGTTAGCTTATCTCCCAATACTCAGCTTCCCGAATCGAGAAGTAAATATTTACAATTGGGTGTAGTTCGGACGATGGATTCTATGGAGTGGCACGGTCGATTTGCTTGAGATTTTCGGCGATGTTAGTAGAATACTACATTCCTCCAGTTGGCATAGCGCCTGAATACCAACTTATTAGTTTCACGCATCCGAACACGTCAATTTAAATGTGTCTTTAATCTTCGTTCTCATTCGTGTGCTTGGCGAAGCGTGACTCATAATTCTCGGTTAATAATGCAAGGTTGGTCACTCAATTTAACCCATTTATACAACAATATTTACATAGCCCGTCTAAGTTACACTAAATCCTGTTTGGTGATTGGTCAACTGCCAATTTTGGTCACCCGTTTATATCCCAACTAGCAGGTGACCCGACTTCGTCCGGGCTTTGACCTTGAATTGACAATTTTGAAGATGACACTCCATCTGGGATTTTACCCTTAGATAGGAAGTTTGGGCTCAATCCGTCCGGCAGTTTTCCCGGCCATAGCTAACAGACAAACAGACAAACAAACAGAATTCCCAAAATAGATATTAGATACAATGTAACACGAACACGACGTCACACATTGTTGAACTAATCTGACCTAATCACTGGAAGCGTCATCAGACTAATTGGGTGTGCTTTTCAAAGTTCAGCCGAATTGCATATGAAGCCAATTACGTATATCGATCACGTTATCGTTGCTAAGAGCTTGGAAATCTTATTTTGGTCTGACTTAATTAATGTGCTGCGTGGACTAGTCTCAAATTCTCGGCAGATTTTGGGAAATTAAATAACAATACACTCAAATTTTAAGCTATATAAATGAATTCTAGTGGGTGTGTGTTATTTGGGGTACGGGGCTGCGGTCGTTGGAGCACATTTAACCCTTTACCCAACAGAAGGGCCCTGTGCCAATGCATTCTCTTATATATGCGAGTCGACCATAGGTCGCCTCGCATATATAAGAGAATGCATTGGCTTAACACATTAAAAATTATAAAATTGTTAAAGAATGTAAGAACAAATGGTAAAAAGTGTTAAAAAAAGATTTTGTTTAGGCCAATGCATTCTCTTATATATGCGAGGCGACCTATGGTCGACTCGCATATATAAGAGAATGCATTGGCACAGGGCATAACTGTAACTATCACAATGTGGTCAAGGAGCCGGTTCCAATGATATCCATATTTGTATGGTTCTATTGAGACATACCGAAGATATTTTAGGCTGTTGAAGTTTTATTTGGCCGGTTTTGGCCGGTTTGTTGGGTAAAGGGTTAATGTACCCCAACGACCACAGCGCCGTATGCATCAATAACACACACCCACTAAATTCACCAACGACCACAGCGCCGTATGCATCAATAACACACACCCACTAAATTCATCAACGACCACAGCGCCGTATGCATCAATAACACACACCCACTAAATTCATCAACGACCACAGCGCCGTATGCATCAATAACACACACCCACTAAATTCATCAACGACCACAGCGCCGTATGCATCAATAACACACACCCACTAAATTCATCAACGACCACAGCGCCGTATGCATCAATAACAAACACCCACTAAATTCATCAACGACCACAGCGCCGTATGCATCAATAACACACACCCACTATAGAGCCCGAAGCCGCCATCGCACGCCGCCGCCGCCAGCCATATTGGCCACAAGCCGCCGCCAGCCATATTATCTCTGACGCCAGCCGCATGAACAAATCTCCGCCGCCGGAATTGTAAAATGGCTGAGCCGTGTGCATGGACTTATATGTTAACTTAAAGGGGTACTGTACCCCAATTTCAATAAATTCCCAGTGACAATAGCGACCTAATATGAATATTATATTATAAAATAACTAATTTGAGTCGACGATGTCTACTGAAAACGTTCCGGTTAACAGGCTATCGTAAAAGTAAAATGGAATTATTTAATATAAATTCATTTATGGTTGGAGTCATAAAATGGAGAATTATGCCATTACGAGTTATCGTTCTTGAAATCGCATATGTTGCGTGTCTTTTATCGACGGCCATTCGCGAACATTATTGAGTTGCAAACAAAACATGTTACCTGCAAAAGAAGGCCCGTTATAACCGATTCGGTAAAAAAGGAGAAAGAAACAAGAGTCATAAAGCGTCAAGTATTTTATAGGGAGTGAGATTGTTCGATGGAAGAGATTGAATGCATCAATCGAAGCTGTGAGCAATGAACTTCCGGTTCTTCCTGCGACCGGCGTCTTCTCCGGTGAAGGTCAAAAACATGGCGCGTAGTTTGAAATCGTAATATTTTTGTTTCCAAGATCAATATTTTCTTCGCTAAATTAGGTTTATACGAAACTCATATAACACGAACACAATCTAACTTGAAAGTTATTTCAATTGGAGTAAATAAAAAAATACTATCGAATTCAGCATTCAATGATGTATACATGTATATCGCAAGATGCCAGTGATGATAGCCGTCTGTAGTCGACAGAAGTCCCAATGTAACTTATACCGATTTTATAGATGGGAAACTACATAGTACATCCCTGCCAGTCATTTACTGAGTCCTTAATTCGTGTATTTCGCCATAATAGAAAAGCCCAACCCCAAAAGAATACGCGTGGTCTGGAATTATACGGGTTCAATACAAACGCCAATTAAAACAAGCGGGTGTCTATGACCGGGGATTAGGAAAATTTCTGAAACGAAATACGCTGAATAAAGCCTGAATTATAACGTCTCAGCCGGCTGAGCCGCCATATTTCGTCAGCCACGAACGTCGCGACTGAGCCGGCTTAGCTAGATAACCAGCCACGAAAATTGGTTCAGCCAGCCGTGAAAACTAGTTGTCGTGGCTTCGGGGTCTAACCCACTAAATTCATCAACGACCACAGCGCCGTATGCATCAATAACACACACCCACTGAATTCATCAACGACCACAGCGCCGTATCCCCCAATAACACACACCCACTAAATTCATCAACGACCACAGCGCCGTATGCATCAATAACACACACCCACTAAATTCATCAACGACCACAGCGCCGTATGCATCAATAACACACACCCACTAAATTCATCAACGACTACAGCGCCGTATCCCCCAATAACACACACACCCACTACATTCATTTCATAAATATCAACGCTGCATCTCGTGTGGTAGACGTTTAATTTGAAGAAACGAATACATTTTATTGTTAAAATTGTTCAATTGATGAGAAACAACGGACCCCAGTCTGATCTTGGAGATATGACAGTTCTACAAAGTTTATCAAATAATCTCGTAATGATGAAAGTGCTACGATGGACACCACAGTCGCCTCCTATACCTTTACGAAAACCTGGGGTCAATATCTGACAAATTCGTTTTCCGAATATTTCTAGCAAATTCATGGGATGCATATATAAGTGACGTATGGCAGTATATATATACTCATTTATCTGTTCATGTTTGTGAGACGATGGCAACAAATAGAAAGTGTTTGTACTGTATGCTTGACCCAGTTTTACGATCAATCAATCAATCCCATTGTTTATCTCATCCACCCATGGTCGTCAATAGAAGAGCTCCGACGGGGGTGTCCACCTTGAAATTTCCAACAGCACCACCACCTTCGAACTAAACTCCACTGTTTGTGAAATAACATTTGCACCTCCCCCAACCTTGGGTTGTAATTATCCAACTTAAACTTTCCAATTGTTGGAAATTTACAATATGGCGGCGCCTATAGCTTTGGAAAATGTTCAACTGATAGAAATTTCAGACCAGAATTTTGACTTTTGACTAAATACTGAAATATATAGAAAAATATGCTACGGTTCGTCTCATAATAACAAATTGATCACTAATTATTGGTTGGAAAAGCAACCTATATTACAACTTACATGTGCTGTAAATTTTTCCAAAAAATTTGTTATGCATCCATCCCAGATTTCACTGACAGAACTTATCAACAAATCTGTAGCCAATTAGCGGAGCGACTATCAAAATGATATATGCAATTGGCACGCACGTGTACCTTTGATCGGTTGATACCTATCAACGTATATCGCACAGGTAGAAATTTAATTTGACGATGGGAATCATTTAATTCCTACTGGAACATTCAATCGATGAGACCCAACTTGATATCTCTGAGATACGTCAGCAATACCTACTATATCTCGTGGTGGCAGAAGTTTAATTTGAAGAGGAGAATCATTTGATTGCTGTCTCAACAGATCACACTTGCTATCGATGAGATCTGACTAGATATTTCTGAGATACGGCAGCTCTGTGATCAAAGCATCTAAAGCGCCAATCTCTCGGCTCGATCAATTCATAGCAGCTTTCAAAATTCACTTGGGATAGTTTATATTGTTCGTATCAAATGATGTTATCCATCACTATAGTTAGGTAGCCAACGAAGAGCCATATCGTCCAATATCGTAGACTGGTTGAATGATTCTCATTTTCATGGGTTCACCCCGTAACACAAGCCATCCATCGCCGGCTATGTCGGTTCTAATCCCGATAAGAGCGGAACAAGAACGAGGATTCGATGACGAGTCAGTTGTCTATACTTATATGGTACCAACCACACGGCGACGCTATAACTGGATGTCGTCTAAAGATGTCAACAGCAAAGCTGTAACCTATGTTATTACTTCATAATGTGTTTCCTTTCATTTAATAATAAATTATGTATTATTATAATTATGGTGTGTGCCGAATGTGTATTTCCTTGTTAACAGTTCTGTTGTTTACAACGATCGTGAACTCTCTGCTATATTTTAACGGAACGTGCTCACTCCAAGCTCGCGCATTTGTAAGAGTTTTATCCTCAACCCTTTCAGTGCCAGGTCCGATTTTTCTATCAACCCATATACCCTGTGCCAATGCATTCTCTTATATATGCGAGTCGACCATAGCTAGGTCGCTTCGCATATATAAGAGAATGCATTGGCCTAACAATTTTTCATCATTTATTATTATTTTTTACAATTTTTTACAATTTTAATAATTTTTTCTTATATTCTTTAACAGACTTATTTAATTGGTTTAGTGCCAGGGAATCTTACGTTTTTCATGGGCATCAAAATTATTACTATGAATACTTGGTGATAGTTTTGAGTTATAACATGCCCCTAAGGTGTTATCCAGTTTGTTTTTAAATTCGCTGTAGCATGCTTAAGCATACCCAAAAAAATCTAAAAAACAAATTTTTGTAGGGCCAATTTTACAGACCGTAAATTACTGGCACTGAAAAAGTTAACTATCTGAAACATGCTCCATTCGGATGCCTTTATTCAGCGTCGGAGGGGGCTGCGATCCTACATAAATGTGTATGTGGCCCCTTTGTGCGTTAGGAGCCTGTGGGGCCTTTGTGAGAATCATACTCTTTTATATATAGATAATATTGATTATGCTAATTCAATATATCCTCGTACAAATTACAAATAGGTTCATAGCTATAATCATTGACATTGGTTCATATTGGACATTTGATTCTGGAATATAAGCCCATGGTGGACTTGTATACCGTTTTTCTGTTGGATGGCGTTGGCCACAGTGAAAACACATAATATAAATAGCGTACATCTGGACTCCAAATAGGTGCATATTGATCATAAATATTCACATTTATTTGGTTATGGAATAGGCCCACAGTGAGCTTATTTTTGTTTTTGTTAAAGGTACTCAATCCGTAAAGAGGTCCCCATCTCAACAGATTCCAACAACAACAATCCGATCAGAGGGTCCTATATTACTATTTCTTTGGCTTTGGGTGTAAAAAATATTTGATTCGAGTCGAGGAACCCATCAAACAAAGCTCTTAGTTATTAGATATTGATTTTTGAAATTTGTTATGTTCTCGAGATGAGTACTAATAACTGCCGTAATCTGCTATGGATGTGTACTCCAAATCTATTCAAACAGACAAGAATGGATAACTCTAAAATCAAGTGGTAATTTTAACGGAATTTTGACTGAGTTCTGGGCCAGATAGTATTCCCGATAATGAAAAATAATAGATTTCTAAAATCGATATCTAACAAATCTGAGCTTTGATGGGTGACTTCCTCGACTCGAATCAAATATTTTTGACCCCCGAAGCCATTGAAATAGTAATTGAGAGGAGTTTTATCGGATTGAGTACCTTTAAACTAAATTTTTTTAATCAAAATTCTGAAAAACTAACGCCGGTATATAACCTCCGCCAAGGTACCCAGAGTCACCACACCAAATTTGGTTGAAATCGGACCAGCAGTCTTGGAGAAAAATGCGCACAGACAGACGGACGGACATGCATACATATCCTTCTATTTTATATATCTAGATTAATGCAAAGTTAATTGCATGCATCTATACTTTGTATTGTCATATTGTCAACAATATATATAGGCTGCGTATAGTGCACACAGGGCAGGTATTTTTCTATATAATAACATACTATATATTGGAAGTGGCAAACAAAAGCAATCTTAAGTAAAATGTGCACGCAACTGCATGCACCATTCACCAAAACTAAAGACGCTACAAACGCTAGATTACTTTAGAGAGTGAATGAATACGGGTCTGTTAAAGATGAAGACTTCGTAAGAATCATAACATACGCCAATGGAGTCTGTATTTGCTGCGCTTTCTCTCTAAGCAGCTCCCTGAATGTCATTAACTTTACGGGTTCGTGGCATGCGCTAGCTGATACTTATTAACAGACCTCTTCCACTTAATTATCGGGCAATTTTACAGACCTTCAAAGTACATTATAATTCGCGTAAGGCGTTGTAAATCATTTTTCACTCTATGGCTGGATATTTTAGTATTAGTATGCAAGCGATGATTTACTTCAACCTGTGTTGCTTTAACCCTCCTTATACTAAATACTCATTGATGAGTAGTTATCCCAAGGAAATGTTCGGATATTAAGTTCAATAAACAGGTCATTTGTTGAACTTATTATCTGAACATTTCCCAATAATGAATATGAATCATTATGTACTTGTTTATATTTTTGTATGTATGTTGTCTGCTTTTGTATTACTTGAACACCCCTCCAAATTAATAATAAACCCTTCAAATATATTCTTGTATAACTGAGTCGCGCGGAGAATCCATTTAGTATAGGTTTAAATTTTCACTGTACAACTGACAGCTCCGCAATACGATCATATAGTTACTAAAAGCAACGACCGCGTTGTGAAACCATCAACCAATCCGTAGTTACGATGAACCAACCGATACAGGCACCCACAAACAATCCACAAAATGTAACCCTAAATGTCTATACTACATGTAAATGGAATCTCCCATTCAGTTATAAAAGTATACATTGCAAAGGCCTATTATTCATTTGGAGCGGTGTTCATGTAATACAATTAGCTTGAATCCAGCACTGGTTTGTCATTTGATCTGACCGTAACAAGGTGTTTTTTTTATTCTCTAAAGCACGTCTTCATTTCCAATTGTGGGATATATTTCGTTAACAATCCTAACCTCACGTGTTGTTGCGATTTAATATAAATCGCTATCTAATCGTGCATCTCGATTAAGTATCTTTCGCTATCCAATCGTATGCGTATCTTGGCTGGATTATATCACAAACTGTCAGTTAGACCAAGACACCCCCAATTTTGGACATTTACAAATGATCATTCTCCAGCTGCTGATTACAGATGTTATTAAAAGTAGATTTGGCCAACATGCCATTCGTGCACAATCTCATAATTAGCAACCTATACTCAAAAAAAAAAACCCACACATGCACTATTAACACTAGATACTATATAGTAATGCACCCACCCGTCATGTAAAATCGATTGAATTTCATTCCCACATCTCATATATTATACTCATGGTAGTGTTGTCGCATCAAGGGACCTGTGATCGCATGCATAAATACGAGCAGACTACAACGTTGAAGACGCTGGTTTATGTAACTTGAAAACAGATATATAGGGCCTGTTGAAGCGTGGGTTACAATATGCTGGTTCACTTAAATTTTGAACAGGAAAATTAAAATAAGAATATAGGAAACAGTATCCACGTCCAACATCGTTAAATTGTCTGTTTTTATTTTCAGGACAGAGCAGACTGAGAAAATATTGGATAAATTCAACAGCACCACATGTCAGAGAATATGTAGTATAAAGACGTAGTGTATTCGGCTGGTTCTATACATATCTCAATATATTCATTATCTAGTCATACGTGACGAACCATACGGCAAGAGAAATCGAAAAAAAATGTTACAAGATTCGATCTCGTTAGCGTTAACCGTTATGTGATTCCAGCGAACTAATGAATGAAGAAAATACCACGGATTCTTGGAGAGATAAATTAACCAGCGGTTTTTATCTCCCCTGTAACAGACTTCTGGCATTCACTATTCAACGGACATGGAGATGGTTATGAACCGAGCGGAAACTATCTCGATTTAATTTGTTTCCAAAGCCAATATAGTTCCATTTAGATTATCGACACGTTATAATGGAGGGGACTATATTTTGGCGCGGACTGAGGCGATGACTGTGATTGAGTGCTGGGGATTTTGACAATGGGCCAGGAAATATCTACTTTTGATTACGGACCCAGTCAGTATGACACAGATCTCAAGAGTAAGTATCATCGCATCACACTGTGGTTAATCATAGAGGACAATTGTGATTTGTAATCATAGTGCGGTCATAGAGGAGTTGATAAGCGAAAACCACATAACATGCACGTATTATGCAATGGTGCATGGCTTACTACTACAAATACTATAAATACTATATTACTACAAATACTATAAATTAGTAAATACCACAAGTTGGTACCCGATGCTGAACATCAGAATAAATTAAAAACATGACAGCATATACGTGTACATGTAGCACATCCATTTATAGCAAAAAACATATGTCCATAATGAGCCATGTACACCCATAGCGATTACACTGGTGGCTTTTGCGGGTATAGAGCCAACCAATAGATATACTTGGCATATATAAACTTGATTGTGCGCCTTTCGTGAAAATAATGCTGCTCCATGTGACACCAAAAGGTTTTAGTGTCGAGGCCCCCCATATATACACCCCACTTAAAACGCTATTGAATACGTAGAACATGTCTTGGGGTTGACTATATAGGCGAGCATATATGTGGTGGACAGTTGGTGGGTATAGTTCACAACGCAAATCGGACTGAACTACAATGTATAGCAACCCACTGGGCATTATAACCGCGTACAGTCAACGACAAGGCATGGTTTATAATTCAATATATTTATTATGTTTCACCGAACAATTCGAACTCGTAACTTGCATAATATAAACTGTACCACACGAGCACAAACTCCTGGACTGTCCAACGTCCATTCATGAGAAGTTAATGGAAATAAAGTAAAACTCGTTTTATTGAGAACAAATATGGGTATCACCATGACGATAGACAGTTTAAGAGAACCATATACAGAACGTATGTAGTTGTCGCAAAAATGCCATGAACGTTAAACAATATACAATGGCGGTGTATATGCCTTTAAATACGAACGTTTTGTATAACAGCACATTGGGACAATTGCAGAACACAAACAAAAACATATATACTTGTATGTACAACTGGTCTTCGGATGACAGCCCATATGGTGGATTTAGGCATATCGTAGAGTGGTTGAGAAGAAAATTATATAACATGTACACATGTCTTCTTGTACAATGATTATAATGTTTACTACTGTAAACACCAATGTTGTTTGGAATCACTTAATCACAAAACATGGGTGATAAGTGTGATTGCACAATGTTGTCAACATGAAAAGATACATTTATAATGGAACTATATTTTTTCATGAAGGTGTCTTAACTTCCACTTTTGTTGTGATCAATATTTTGGAAATCAATTTTGTTTAACCCTAGGCGTTTCGATATCGTTTTCCTTGCTAAAATGTGAGTCTGTGATTAAAAAACAGTATCTCAAATTCGTCGCAATTCAAAGCTCGGTTCGAATCGAATTTATTGCACCCGGTTAATAAATTTCGTATAGAATTGCGACTCACTAGAAATCCTCTATCTATGTCACTGCGTTGTGGCTGTGTGGGTATAGTCGTAGTATGTAGCCTACCATATAGTATATACTTGCCTGCATATAAGCAGGAGTATATGATGTACAACATGTACAACCTTAAGACAAAATCAACTACACGATAAGTATGCTATTTTAAGACCCCACCCTACCGAATGCGGTGGGGCACAATTTACGAAACACTATATTGTCAATACCGCTTCACCATATTGAGAACATCAATATTATTATAGCATATATACATGTAGCAGTATAAATAAACACATGAATTAAAATATTTCCTCCTTTCCCCGATGGAAACATTCACCATTCCATTCTCTGTTGTGTATTTGTTGTGATTTCAGCTTCTAGTGTGGACGTTGTCGTTTTAAAACAGAAATATTTCAAACTTTCGGTGAAACTGGGATTCAAATGGCCATGGTTGAAAAATATCAAACCGTAAGGGAATTGAGTTGGAAATTTCTAACCAGTTGAAAATTTAAGTTCCCAAGTCTTTGAGTTGGTAATTTTGATTTACTGGTGAGGGGGCAGATGGCCATCCCTAACTGCAAAGATCTTCTATATATAGGCATATACCTTGTCCCGTTCTTAGACTCCGGCGCTCCCACACATTGCTGAAGTGACAGGGCTATACAGGATTTCTTATCCGGGGTTATCCAATAAAAGTGAACATGATTTTCAAGCGGACAGTAATGGACTTATAATGACGACCATTAAAACTTTTCAACCAATGCTTGGTTGGAAATTCGGAGGCGGATATCCCCAAATCAAGTGCCTCAAACCATGTCCTTGTTAGAGTTTTTTTTCTGCAATAGTCACTTGTATATACGTATGACTAATTCAAATATCTCAGCTTCAATGATAGACACTCTATGGTCATGTCGGCTGCATGTTCCAATATAGTTAACGATACCTAATCCTATTTTACTATTTCTTCGGATTTAGTTTGAGTTCAGGAACCCACCAATCAAAGCCCAGAGTAATCAGATTTCGAGTTTTGAAGTCTGTTATTTTTCACCACCTCGAATATTTGCCAGGCCGCCAAATATTCGACGAATGCCGACCGACATACTCTCGGTACCAAATTGCGAACAAAGTGTTGATATATAACACCTTTTGGGCAATTTTATACTATAGAGGCAGTGGTTAGCATTATTTTTTTGGCAATTAATCGATTCGAATAACTGCAGCGGCATTTCAAGGAATGTTGTTGTTGTTGTTGTTGTTGTTGTTGTTGGAATCTGATGTAATGGGGCCCATCGTATCGGATTGTGTACCATTCAACGCACTAATTATAAACCGATTTATCCCCCAAATCAAGGGCATCAAAACATGGCCTTGTTAGCGTTTGTCTGCAATAGCCACATGTATACGTAGTCTCATTCAAATAGCTCAACTGCACTATTATCGCCACAACAACCCATTAGAGAACACCTGGCGATAGACACTCTATGAGAATGTAGGTTCCAATATAGTTAAACACACTAATTAATAACCGATTGTTCGGTGACTCTTTCTGGCATGGGTTCCAAGTAGTGCGCACCTTAGTCATTGTGTCTACAAAACCCACCACTGCCACCAGACTGGTTTTGAAGGAACAGCGCGAGGATCGTTCAAGATAACAATGTCGCCTTGAAGTGTTTTCGTTCGAACTTTTACATTTCGAGATAAGTTTTGGCGCCTGTTGCTTTTTGGAATCTTATACTATAAATTGGTGAGTAGCCATGGTCGGTGTGACTAAACACCACCGGACCGCCCCTGTGGTGTCACTGCGATTTTAGTGGCCATAACAGTGTGTGTGTGTCATGGAAGCCCGCCCACGCACGGACGTGGGTCGCGGTCACACATAAGTGCCGCCCCTCAAGTTATGGGTTAATGGCACATTAATCGAACACATTTAGTCAATATTGCAACTCCTGCAAGTTGGGGTTTGTGGCGACACTTCTGTGTTGCCGCAACCCCCGTCCGTGCGCGGATGTGTTTCTATGACACCCCACAATGTTCTGGCCACTAAAGTGCACCTGCATGGACACCACAGGGGCGGGCCTGGCTATTAGCTTTTTTCGCGGCAAACATATTCTGCGATGGCGGTATTTCGAGGGTTACTAGCGGCACTTATGTGTTACCGCGACCCCGTCCGTGCGTGGGTGAGTTTCAATGACACGCATTGTTATGGCAACTAAAATCACCACTATAGTCACCGCGGGGCGGGTCCCGGCGATGTTTAGTCACAACCGCCATGGTTGTCCGAATCGAGAAGAAAACAGTTTAGTTGCGCTAATACACAAAGTTTGCTGGTGGAATCTTTGTTAGATCTCAGGTATTGGTCACATACTAAAACATGTTTCTGGGGTGGGGGTAGTGGTATAGTGGTGTGGTAATATACATGTACAGAAAGGGGAAAACTACAATTAAAATCCTTCGAGCTATTTGTTTCTGATGTCGGTGACACCCTCTCGGTCGGCGATATATACGAGCTTTATTGTGCTGGCCAGTAAGTATCTAGAGTCTATATGTGTTTATATTTAATTGAGCCCACTATATAACTGTATGCATGCGTGAATCGTAATACATTATATAACTGGTAACATGGTAACTCAATGGAACTTTAAAAGTGTCACTGTTCAAGTTTACTTCCTGGTTTCGGTCGCGTCCGAATATACGCATCATTTTACATTTAAAATCGCATTTGCTTCATCTTATTCGTTGTGAATATACCAGCTTAACTGTCATATATGTAACGAGTTAAATAAAGAGCCTTTGAGTTGTCGTATAACGGGTCAGATCGGTTTCTCGTCAGAGGTTCTATGACCATTTCGATTTAACGACGATGGTCGGTTTCTTATCGGAGTTCATATGACCATTTCGATTTAACGACGACGAGGGATCATAAGTACAGTTTTTATGTGAGGAGTATGAGCTTCTGACAACGAATGACACAATGATGTCTACCGGTAGGTGTTTAAACAACATTAGAGAGCTTTCGCAAAATCACTATTATGATTACGGATAGGATATATTGTCCTAGTAAGGTGGACACCATCACAACTTACATACGATGGTCAATTGGTGAGACGGCACATGCCCCACTATATTCAGTTACACTTATATATTTGATGGAAAAAGTAATGTGTGTCTCTTTCATATCCCTTGTTCTTATTCGTGTGTTATACACCACACAGATACTATTCGAGCGTCCCCACGCAGGACCGGTGGCACATTCTTGACACATCTGCACATAATTAAAAAGATGGTATATTTCTCAAATAAGAACCCCCGTGCTTAAAGATCGAAGTTTGACCGTATAAACTGGCAGGATATTATCCATAACCGTAATCGTGTTCGTGATGTTGCGACAGGTCTCTATTATGTATTAAAGTAAGCAGTCGGATAGCATAAAACCACTTCCAGACGGCATGCTGTCTCTACCAAGACCAATACTATTATAGGAGCACACGTTTAGCTTTCGTGAACCTCGTGACGTCGGACGCTGGTTGTACAACGTAGTTCAGTGTTCTAATACGGCGCAGCGTCGATACGTTTTTAAATAGCGGTGTCCCATTTTCGAAGAGTTTCGGGGAGTGACGAAGATACAACCATTACATATACACACATGGTCGATAGCATAAATGGTTCCACTTATACTTACAGCATGTAGGAGCTCACAAATATCATCCGATCCGAGTAGAAAATTAGTTAGGAAAAGAGGCAGCCTTAACGATAATATGCTTTACAAACCTTAAGGCACGACATTGACTAGGCTAAACCCTTAAACCTTCCGTGACTGGGGCTTCCTGAACTTTTGTGAAAACCCTGTGCCAATGTATTCTCTTATATATGCGGGAACCTGGCATATATAAGAGAATACATTGGCCTAACAATATTTCCCTTGACCTTATAAGCCAGTGCATTCTATTATATATGCGAGGCTTCCTGTGGGAGATTCGCATATATATAAGAGAATGCACTAGCACATGAATGTTAATGCTGCACCAGCACAGCTCCCGCCATGAACGGGTTAACTTAACTGGGTATCAAACAGATATATAACTGTATAACACTCGTTAGCAACTAACTTGGGTGAAACGTTGGTCTGACTTTTTGCTTATGACAGGAAGTCTCGAAATATTCCATTTATGCTCAATTCTATAGTTGAGAAAATCTAAGAATGAAGGGAGCATATATATAAATTTCCTTTTTAATTGGGGTTCTATAGATGTCATACTCTTACCGAGATCGAGACCCAACCGGTATAGGTGGATGCCCCATATATATAAGGGTCAATAAACTTTGCAACTTATATAAACGCAGACAGTATTTGCAAATATCCATTCCACTCGCTTCATTGGAATTTGGATACGTTTTTGCCAGCTTTTTCTACCCTTCCCATCAACGATAATAGCCTATTTAGTGCTTTTAATTAGAGAACTTCATTCATCTATCCGACAAATGCTGGCAATTGCTTCCTTTTTGTGCAACAAATTTCCGTCAGAGCCGTCTCTCATGCTGATGCCATATTGCTAAGTAATTTGTGCCTTTGACATCTTCTAGCATTAAAACCCACCTGTAGACGTAGATTAAAAGCCACAAAACGAGAGTTCGCGATGGAAATCTCCCACATTTCACTTTCATGACGGGGGCTGCGCTGGTGCCGCATTAAAGATTATGTGCCAGTGCATTAGTTTTATATATGCATGCAAGTCTCCCATAGGCTTACAAGGTCAAGGTAAATATTATTAGTCCAATGTATTATTTTATATTATGTGAGGGCAGTGAGGCTCCGTGTGGGAAGCTCGCATATATAAGATAATGCATTGGCACAGGGTTTTCGCTAAATTCCAGGAAGCTACATGCAGTCACGGAAGGGATATTCATACTGGTTTGCTGTAGAAAAATGTTGTATACTGTCTTCAGTTGGATAGTTTTATATGGGGCGCCGTTCTTCTATTTATTACATATTTAGTTATATCAATAATTAATTTTGTGATATCACTAAATGAATATAGTTATGACAATCATAAAATTAAATATTGTGCCTACAATTTCACTATATCATAGTTTCATTTTGTGATATCAGAAAATGAATTATTTTATATTATATTATATTACAAAATAGGTAATAAATAGAAGAACGTTGCCCCATATATAGTTTTACATCACATGGCCTAAGTCCCCCTGCGTGTGTATCAAATCCCACCTTTTCAGCATAAGGTTGTGTACCTGTCACCTTATTCTGAATTTGATGTTCCCATTCCAAAGTTTTGCTGAGAGGTACAAAATGCCTCCCGATCTTGACTTTAAATTTGTCTTATACAATGAACATAAAAAGTTCCTCTATATAGGTCGGCGATATAATAATCAGAGCTGTATGTTTGCGTCACTTTATATGAATTCCATTGTAAAGGTAACTCGAGTGCATGTCCATCAATATCCTGTTCCTGTTTCTACATCCGTCGTGCATATCCATTGACCATGATAACCATGATGTCATGTAGAAAACTCCAGGCAGAGTTATCTCCCATCACTCCGCTGAGATACCACTGCCATTAGGACATTTGGTAAGGATGTCTTACGTGTTCTTAGTTCTTATGTTTTAGGAATAAAATTGTCTATATATATATATATATGTCTGGCTCAGTTCATATTATTCTTATCAATACATAAAGAATTACCATTATTGCAAACTGTTGGTGGCCAAAACAAGATAATAGGTGACTAAATATAGTTCCGACGATATGTTAAAATAGATTTATCGTCCGCAAAGTACCATCCTTGTGGCAGTGCTATATCGCAGTGATAACGTAGAGGGCGCTGCGTGGAGTTTGGTCCTGTATTGGTTGGATTCTTTATGTGATTCAACACACATCATAATTTGACTATGAACCTATGGTGACCCTCTAACTCGCGAGCAGGATGATATTTGTTTATGAGGTCATAATATCTGTTGTCACCAAATTGTATGCCACTTGAAAACATGCACCCAGACTATGCAGTTAACCCTCTCTATACTAAATGGATTCTCCCATCATGCAGTCTTTTAAAAGGTGTACATCGGAATGGTCTATAGTTGATTTGGAGGGATGTTAAGGTGATAAAATCAGCCGACAAATAAATACTAGTAAACAATGCAGAAGGAGCCCTGTTTATTGAGGCAAATGTTTAGATAATAAGTTCAACCTTTATCTTAACATTTCATATATGCATATGATAACTACTCACCAATGTATAGAAAGGGCTAAATTTTTCTTGCAATGAACATAATTCCTAAACTGAAGAAACTTTGCTCTACTGTTTCGACTTGAGCCCTTCTTAATTGTTGTTTCCTCTGTTCTACGTTTCACAGAGCCACATGCACTACATGTACTTTATATGAATATCAGTAAAGGCCATATTGAATTCATCCAGCCCCCGTTCCGCGATTTAAGTGCTACATGTTACAAAGTTCTGGAAGTGCATTCCATATATGGAACTTTTGAATATTCATGATTCCATATATAGAATTCGTGAATATTCAAAAGCTCCATATATGGAATCATGATTATTCAAAAGTTCCATATATGGAATGAACCTCAGAACTCTGACCTGTAGCACTTAAACCGCTCTTGGCTTGTAATTTGTCTGGCCTAGTTCTCAATGAATATAGTTCCTAAAATTCAAATTGTATATGAATTCTATAGTAAAGGCCACTCAAGTGCTTGTTTATCGATGTCCATTTCCATTTTCTGTATTTGATACATACATGTGCCATGCATATAACCATTGACTACTATGATGACTATATATGATGTCCTGTAGCTGTTGGGTTTCTTTATTTTGTTCGACAAACATCATAACCATTGACTATGATGACCATATATATGAAGTGTAACATGTAGCGTTTGGGTTTCTTTCTTTTGTTCCGCCGACATACATCATATCCATCGACTATGATGACCCTATAAATGTCATAAATCGCCGAGCAGGAAGATGTCAAGTTATGAGTTGTAATATGTGAAGTCATGCTATAATACCCATTGACGTTTCCGGCCACAATAACCTCGACATACAGCTGTGCGTAAGTACTCCAAACTATCTACCATTCTCCAACGGGTTATCGGGTCGTTGTCTGCACAAGGGATTCGTTCTTTGGTTTGATCTGGATACATTTGCATTCTGTTATGAACATTCGCTGGAATAATTAGTGTACTTGACGGTTATAAAGAATCACTTGTTTTTTGCTCAAAGAGAGCACAGGTCGACGGCGAGGGAGTGTGAATGTGAACGAACCTGATGTCTTTGAGTGAATAGATACTTATCTTGAGTTCGTTTCGTTTCCGGTAATTAATCTCTGGTTGATGCCGGATGAGGATAATTTGCCGACTTAGTGGAGTTGCATACGCGCGGAAATACTACGTCATTATTATAAACGGTTGATGAGACGAGATAATTAACACCCATTCAGAGTAGAATCACCTGTAAAAAGTATAATTGAAATATGCAGGAGACAACAGAAGGAGCACACGGGATTAATTCGGCAACCACCGAGATGAACTCGGTAACCTCCGGGATATACTCGGAAATCCCCGAGACGTACTCGTTCTCGGGAACCCCAAGAATGTATCCGGGAATCTCCGGTGTATACTCGGTAATTCCCGATACGTACTCGGAAGCCCCCGGTGTGGACTCGAAAATCCCCGAGATGCAATCGGCAGCCCCAGTAACGGACTCAAAAGCCAAAAGGATACACTCGGTAACCACCGGGATGCAGTCGGCAACCACCGGGATGCAGTCGGCAACTCCCGGGATGTACTGCGGCACCCTACAAACTCCCGAAGAGGTCGACCTTCTGAAGACTATGAAAACCATCACCAAATCTGAGCTTCTGTTCTCTTTGACGTCTCTCTACAGAGTGTTTGAATCTTCTGTTGATGATTGTAATGATGTCTCTGAGTTTACAAAGTGTGTCAATGACATACTCACACACAGAATGTTTCGTGACACCGATATGAGCGACATTGTTGGAGGCCACCGCGATGTGGAGAAAGATTCAGTGTGTTCAAGGTCGGATTTGGAGTCCAGAATATATGGCGAAATGGCTGCTTTGTCGGAACAAGTCGAGTTAGATTTGACGGAGGTTCATGACGATGATGATGGTATGTCGGGGTCGACAACAAATTATGACGTTAATTCGGTTATAACAAGCATACTGCAATGTTCGGACACGCATGAACGCACAATTAGTACATAAACAGATATGCCTTGAAATGGCATGATTAATGCATGATAATGTACATTTGTATTTGTTTTTATAATTCACCAATACAATTACTTGTACCTTTGTAATGGGCAAGATCAGTTATCGTGTTTTTAAAATCTTATTCTGACCTATTCAGTCTCACCTCAAGCCGTGATCAGTTGTTACGTGCCTTGTTTAACATACACTATACGCCATATAACATAGTCGCGGCCATATTGATCCATCCAGCCCCGTTCCGTTTTTTTCAGTGCTACATACATGTCACAGTTCTGGAGTAGCATTCCATATCTGGAATTCATGAATATTCAAAAGCTCCATATATGGAATGCTACTACATAACATTGACCTGTAGCATTAACAAAACGCAACAGGGTTGGATGGATCCAATATGGCCGTGACAAAGTTCTGTGGCGTATTGTCATGAAACGGTAACCGATTACGTCAATGCATATATACATGTGATTTCTTGGAGTGCCCAAGTCTATACAGAGGAAGTATACAGTGTTTATAAATGGCATAACATACCAAAATACGATAACAAAATACCCTCGGCTGTCAAAAACGTATAGTGACATTTGAGTCTGTGTACACAGATATCATTAAAACAATACATATGTTGGATTGGCAGCTGGATTCGCTGAAAGGCTTATATTGGTCTATAATATATTACAAACTGAGTCACCTGCGTGTGGCTGAGCGATAAATCGCAACAAACTAAGCCGCAATACACATTTGTACTTCTGAATAAACAAGAATGAAATCTTCAAACTGGAAGTCTGAAAGTAAATACAGAATTAAGAAAGATATATTATAAGACAGATGTTATAGGATATGGGCTAATTGCTATTTATAACGAGTTATGTATACCAAACTGGGCACTGGAAACTATTTGGAAGTGCGTTGTTTTCGTCAGACTATAATAGTCGTTACGCATTGATTGATACTCGACATGTCCCGAACAAGCGTGACAAATTTGATTAACGACTGTAAATAATTTGATTAGAATCGTATGTCGAACCAATGAATGTTGTTGAATAAATTCCTATCATTTGACTTTGTATATAAACATAGCCGTATTTTTTTACATTATATATTGTTGCTTGTAACACAGTTTCTGTATAATATACCATGTATAGGCACAGAACTATAACAAAATAGATTCAAATTAACCTTAAATACGTATAATTCGGGCAGAATGTGAAAAAATACTGTAATTTGCCATAATTTTCCCATGAACTCAATTTGCCAGAAAATTACCAGAATTTAACCGAAAATATCTCAAATTTGTCCGATAAGTGTCCGAATTTGAGCTTTCAAAACGCGTTGGGTACTATAGCCCTCACAGCCCACCTGATCCGTACAGTTATGTATATAAATAGAAACATGGACTTGATGTTCTCTTTCAGACAACAGAAATGTCAAAATCATGCACAACGGAGAGGACGGGTATAAGATCAAAGCAAAAATTATTGAGAAACGAGCGGTGTATAGTCGGTACCGGACTTCCTTCGGCACACCCTCTGTTAACAGGCGATCCTTGACACCCGCCGAGGTGCATAAATTCGAAGGTAAGTCATATACACGCCGAGAAGGTACACAGGTTTGAAGATAATTAAGTCATTCTGCAATCTGGTGAGTTCAGCGCTTGTAAGACCAAGATCTATTTCTGGTTGTATCCGCATTAAAATGGTTTATAGCCAATAGGGTAAATATATATGTTATCTAAAAACGACAATTGCTTAGTTGAAAACTTGAGCTGCTTTTGTTTGTTTTTTTGTGGTCGCCATTTTGGCAGCCATCTTTAAAAAAAAACTTAACCAGTTGTGCTCCATCGAGTTGAAATCAACATACACTGAATTGTTCCCCTCTTTTTTCGATATTCAAATCAAAGTCTCTGGTGTTCACAAATCTCAGAAAAAATGATTTAGTCGACATGTCACGTTCGTAGAATATATTGTTTTCGTTTCCGGTGGCCATTTTGTTTGCCATCTTCATCTGAGAGCACTAAATTTTCTATCAGAATAAAGCAGACTGTCATGTCGTCACAACATTAGGATTTATAATTGTCTCACGAATTCAAATGGTTGTAAACTATAATATAGAGAAACAGCCAATCACCGCTCAGTGTTAGAATCGAGGTCCTCATTTTAATATTCATTATGACCTGACCTCGATTCTAACACTGAGCGGTGATTGGCTGTTTCTACTCTGTCAGTCATGGAAAGGTCAGGTCACAATGAATATTAAACTTAGGAACTGTGTCACTTGACAAATTTCTTTTTTAAAGTTGGAATTATCGACAGATTTCTCCTCTATTAGAATTGTTTACTGACAATGTGTTGATTTGTATGAGTAAATAAATTATTAGCCGACAATAAATCACTAAGTTCCAGATATTTAGTTGATCGTTTGACCGATTTTTAATGATAGTAAACTGTATGGGTGGTGAATTTAGAGACGCATGGCGTCCATTGCTGCTGAGCCGGATCAAATCGAAAAAATACGCTCTCCGGAGACAATATTCGGTGGTTAAAATTTAATCAAATGCAACGTGTATGAATGTTTCTGATGGGAGTTTGTGGTATTTATTGAAAGATGAATTCTTTGCCGATCCATCCGTGTATATATCGTTATCATTACTGGGGTGAATGGGCTAAATTTGTGCGACTCCCGAGCGATGGTGAAACGTTGAATTTCTACAGAGCCCATTGTCTGTATAATGTTCCATTAACGCGAAGAAGGCGCGTATATAGAGCGGCGTATATGGGCAGTGCAAAAGGAGGCGGACAGCGGAGCGCGTTACAGGCCCCTGTGACCCAAATATACAAACACACAACTCGCTATAACTACATGCAAGTCGTTATAATTTTAACGACTTCCAACAACCCGATATAACGACTTGCTACTCGCTATAACGACTTGCAAGCCGGCCGTTATAACGACTTAAAACAACTCATTATAACGAGTTGCGACTTGTTATAACGACTTGTGAAAGTCGTTATTAGGACTTACAACTCGTTGTAATGATTTGCAGCTCATTATAAAGAGTTGTTGGGAGTCGTTATAACAACCTGTAGAAATAAAAACAATTTATAACGACTTGTAGAAAAATGTAAAAGTCGCTATAATGACTTGTTTTCATTACTACAAGTCGTTGTAACGACTTCGGACAACTCGTTATATAACGACTTGGAAGTCGTTATATAACAAGCTGTTAGAAGACATTATGACTTGCAAGTAGTTGTACCGGGTCGTAAGTCGTTATAATTAGCGTGTTGTTGCATGGAAGTCGTTATAACGATTTGCAAGTCATTATAACGAGTTGCAGTGTGTATTTGTATATTTGGTGGTGTGTTGGTGTTTCGGTGGCCCTAATGCGTTTTCGTAGGCGCCCAGTTTCTGCAACTAATCATCCCACTCAACGCCCTGATTTGTGGCCCGTCTGGGAATCATGTAATGAAGATGTCCTGTTGAAACACTTAGCATGGAAGAACCACTCGCCACTTTATGTGGCCCATGTGCTCACACTTACGATATTAATGATTTTGAGTGGGGGAAAAACTATTAAAATATCTTGGTCTAGTCTTAATCCCCTAGCTTGTTTTGGATTGCTTGCTTCTTACCAATTTAAAGATGCTCTATCTCTTCCGGGAACTACTTCCGACGACAGCAACAACAACAACATTTCTATGAGACTCGTGTTGTATACACGCTTGAATTGTTTTCCTCAGACGAGAAACAGCATCCTGATGTTTTCAAATATTTCCATGAAAGTGCTTTAATATATATAGATATTAATCATAAATGTAGTAATGTTCCAAAAATTTAGCTGGATGCACTTTCTGTCCCGATTCATTGAAAAATAATTGAAAAACAAAACAAATTTGCTGGTGACAAGCTCGCGTTGATTTGTCTCTCTCTGATTCAGTTAGTACTTTATATGAAACTCGTCAAACTCGTTTTGAAGGCACTTTTGCACTGTTGTCCGCAGACAAACTCTAGATACAGCTGCCTGGTGTTACAAATATTTGGAATTAATGAATTTTAACAGACAGATTTTTAATCAAAAATAAAGTTATACTTTTAAAATAGCCACATTTTCTGTCCTGGTTCGTTGAAAATAATGTGGAAAACAATTATTTCCTATATATAGTCACCGAGGCTCCTGTTAATTGGCATCTCTGGCTAATTAGTATTTCAAAGTTGGTCACCTGAGATGTAGATGGAAACTGGGGCGTGGACCCCTCACCAATTTAAGACATTCTGGCTATAACCAAGTCAATAGTGTAGCAAATCGTCCCATCTAGAATGCCCTATAAAAATTCTAGCCCGTTTTGGAGTCATGTAATGAACATGTCCTGATAAAACGCTTAGCGTGGAAGAGCCACTCTATGTAGCCCATGTGCTCACATTTACGATATTAGTTCAATGTTTTTGAGTAAAAAATAAATAAATATGAAAATGTCTTGGTGTAGTCTTCATCTCACCGCATGGTCTGAACTCTGGATTGTCTGACTATTTTTCGGCTGAAACTTGGGGAATGATATAAGTAGTAATGTTATTCGAAAAGTTTATGTACAGTGGTGCAAATTGATTTAGCGATTTTTTTTTTTTATCAAAGTTTGAAATTTCTCAGTCACCTGCGGTGTTGTTGGAAACCGGGTGTGTAGACCCATCACTCATTTACGACTTTCTAGCTATCGTCAAGTCAATTTATGTAGCAAGTCATCCTATATACATAACGGCTAACGCTATTATATATGCCGCCTTGGAATCCCGTAATGAAGATGTTATGCATGTTAAAACACTTAGCACAGAAGAACCGCTCGCCACTGTATGGGGCCCATGTGCTCTCTCTTACGATATTAGTTCAATGTTTTTGAGTAAAACAAAAAAATAACTATGAAATTGTCTTGGTGTAGTCATCACCAGATTTTGTTTCTTCCTGCATGGGAATCATGTAATGAAGATGTCATGTTAAACGCTTAGCATGGAAGAACCACTCTCTAGAACTACTATGGGAGGTACACATGCATGTGCTCACACTTCACTTACGATATTAGTGCAATATTTTGACAAATCAATATATGAAAATGTCTTGGTGTGGTCTTCATCCCATAGCTTGGTCTGGACTCTGAGCTGCCTGACTTTTTTTCCGCTGAAATTTGTGGATGTATAGCACTAGTACTGTTCGAAAAATGCATGTATACAGTAGTGCAAATTGAGTTAACTATTTGTTTTCAAAGTTTAAAATGTCTTAGTCACCTGGGGTGTTGTTGGAAACCGGGTATGTAGACCCATCACCCATTTACGACCATCTAGCTATCGTCAAGTCAATTTATGTAGCAATTCATCATAACCAACGCTACATCCCGTCTGGGAATCTTGTATAATGAAGATGTCCTGTTAAAACACTCAGCTTGGTGAACCACTCTCCACGTTATGGGGCCCATGTGCTCCCACTTACTATATTGCCAATAGTTTGTCTGACTACTTAGCTTTCTTGTGATATATCATTATTATGGTTCAGCTCTTCCGTACTGTATGAGATTCGCACATAATGGACCTTTTCTCGGTGGTTTTCTGACTAACGGGATGGGTTGCAACAGTTGTTGCTTGAAATTGGTTCCTTGACTCAAACAGCTCTGCAAATGAGCGTCTATGATTTTTGTTTCTTTCATTCATATTTCATACGGTTTATGATATTATGTCGATTGCACTCTGAGAGAAAGGTTATATCCACGAGTCTCCGTGCACCATATACATCCATATAGTAACGTGGCTACATGGTCTATGTTATAGGGTGTACACCTGGAAATTTCCATCTGCAACCCCCTCACTCACCCCTCTCACACACATCTAAACTAGACCAAACTCCTAGGTTTGCAAAATTCCGCTTGCACCAACCAGCCCCCAAAGTTGTTCGCAAATTTCAAAATAGTAGCCACTTCAGACAAAACTTTTGACCAAAAGTAGAAAAATATGCTACTTTTGGTCTGTAGAAACAACAAATTTCCCACTAACTACTGGTTGGAAAATCAAACTACCAGAATAATTTGAATTTATCTTTGATATAAAGTTTCCAACACATGTTGTGTTAATTAACTTTTGAAATATTGGGGGGGGTGAGACACCCACAAACCCCCATGTCACCAGGCCTCCCCGTTTGCACGTTTCCTTCCTCTGTCAGGGAGATATCCTCTACCAGGGGTGGGGTGATCAAGGCAACTTTGAATTTCCACTGAACCCCCCATGAGGACCAAAATCACCCACCAACTATATGCAACTGTATATATATATATAGGAAAACTATCATGATTTGCACGGTTGCACACCCCATCAAACTTTACCACTGTCGGAATTCAATGCATCCAACCAACTGGAGTTGATTCAGGCGTGAAGTTTTCAAATGTTTAGTTTTTTTACCAAAGTGTCAGACTATATATGGAACCCTCGGACTATTGGACCCTCGGATTATCGGACACGCGGACTAAAATGAACGCACTATATATATATTCGCAAAGTTACTTCGTGTTCTGTGCTACGTATACGTACGTCTATATCATCCTCATGTACATTTTTCTTGTATGCACTCAAGAATATACCAGGCATTCCTTTGGTAGTGTGAAACATCTTGGATCCCGCAAAAATAAAAAAGCACACTTTTGTTACAAAGAACGTTTTTTGTTTGTTCTTTGTCCAATAGCAAGGAATATTCTTTGGAGATATTTGTGTTACGAGGTACGTTGTTTTGGTACCATTATGTCTATTTTCAAATACATTTTATTTGCCAGGTGGGTCTTTTTTTTCCAAATCAGACGGGCGATGGAAAAGTGGTTAAAAGTTTGTCAATTTTCCCCACAAAAAAGTAACACATAAATTTCCGTCAGTTCAGCATCGAATCTATATCATCGTGAATTTTTCATCGTGTCTCGACGTTAAAAATCCACCGAACCTTGTTTGGAATGTGAGGCATCAAATGTGGCCGATGCAAACCAAGGGAGGTAACAACACGGCGGGCAATCTTTGGCGCGAAAAATATATTCGGCGAAAATAGGCAAATTAGATTCGTGCCACGCACAGCGAAATGGATGTATGTTAATCAATAGTTTGCAAATGCTATGTTATTGGTATTCTTGCGGTTGCTATTTTGCCTATTTCATTTATTTTAATCTGCACACATTAGCAGGGACGCATGACATGGATTTGTCACACCCCCCCCCCCCGCTTCTAGCTCACTTTGTGTACATTTTAAGCAATTAACAATTGAAAACTTAGAACAGTTGAATGGCAGTTGGAAATTTCATTTTGAATATGGGTTGAAAACGTTCAGGTAAGTCACTTTTCCAACCAATAGTTAGACGTAGCTCAATTTATTGTTCAAAACAATTATGTAATTTACTATTTTCAATAAATATATTATTATTCCGTCATTTTCACAATACTAAGATTTTTTGTTAAGTATACTGGTATGTACACTAAATTAACATAAAATAAAAAAACAATCAAATATAGGAGGTGCCCACAATACAAAGCGGTTTGGGAGCAGAGAGTCCATTTTGACAGGGTGGAGTTGATATAATATTGCACATAGATTTCTCTTGATGACCACTAATGACTATTGAAATTATAATCATATCTTGTCAAAAATCTCTTCAAGTTGAGTTCCCAACCGCACCCTACCAACAATACTTTGAGCACCCAATTGAGGCTCAATCTTACGAGAACTCTTCAGAGGAATAAGTCATTTGACTCCTCTATGTTGTATTTGAATACATTTCCCCGATCAAATATAATGATATGTTATATTCATATCCATTTATAATGACCATGACTAGTACGTCCACCTTTGATCACAAAACGTCTGGAAAACATAATCCTAAATACAAGCATTTAGCTAATTAGTCCAATATTTACACCCAAAGAATTAGTTCTACTGAAGAATGTGAAAAGTAAATAAGGAACTACTTCAAACAAGTTCAGTAACAAACAGGTAGTAACAATTCAGTTCAACTGATGCGTGGACTGCCCAACAGTGACCCATTATTACGGGTTACTGTTGGACAGTCTATGCCCCAGACGGCTGACAATGATAATAATAAGATAGTAAAATTTAAACAAAAACAAGATCTAACTGGGAAAAGAACATTATGAAAAAGCAATAAAGACACCACCACATGTGTATGACAAAGATGGGGAAATGGCTAATATAAGCATCACACTTTCTGCCAAATCCCATTCTCTAAAATAATTGTCTTTATGTATATTATACAACTCTGTTAATTAATGTGCATGATTTAGAGCAATAAATATGTTTACACCAAGTTCAGTAACTGTTTACTTGGCCACCTACATGTACATCCTTGATCATGCCATGAATCTCTACTATGGCTAACTCCCGTAAAGATCATATTCCACCAGTACAAAATCAGGGAACTTTTTTATGTTCTGACCCCTTCTGACGCGGAACTTTATAAAATTGAACAAACAAGGCAGGGAATATATTTCTTTGTTTATATTTGTTCCTTAATAATCAACTTCAAAGTATGGGGTGGTCCCAGCTCGAGATATCATGCCTTTTTGTGGCTTGTGAGCCGATATAGCAAAAAAACATAGAATTAATTACCCGGAGAAATTCCATTATTGTAAGTGGCTCAAAACAAAATTGCCCATTAAGGCCCTTAAATAATCTCAAGCAGGGACATAGCTCATTCGAGCTTCCAAACTTTGTCTACATAATTTGGAAGGAGGTATAAGATAGGTTGACAAATAAACAAAATATTGATATACCAGCTCCATTGGCAATCCCTGCAAAGATTTTGCATTAAAATATTTCTATGATTGACAGATTTCTCCTTTCGATTTAATTTTCGCGAATTGATAACAAATTCAGTGTTAAAGATGCATTATCCGAATTAAAGCTCCTAAATTACTTTGGCATCAGTGGTCAAAAATATTTGATTCGAGTCGAGGAACCCACCCATCAAACCTCAGAGTGATCAGATATCAAGTTTTAAATTTGTTGTTTCTCGAGATATGCAATTATTTGTGGTCCAGAAAAACGTTGTCAAACGGACAATCTCGGACAAAAATTGCAGTTGAGATGGATAACTAAAATCAAGTGGTAATATGGCCAAACTTCATGAATATACGGCCATATTTAGTTGAACGAAATGTTGATAATTAACACATTTTGGGAAATTTGATACCATAATTGGCAGTGGTTAGAATTATTTTGTTGCAATGGGGACCATCTGATCGGATTGAGTACCTTTAACTGTCAAATTCCTCAGTTTTACTTTCATCCAAGAATCCGTAATATGGAAGTGAAGCTAACTAGATAATGGTCAGAGATGCCATATTTGAACTTGACTTGAAATTCAGATCAGGGTTGCTTATGAGGGCCAAGTCCAGGATGTTGGCACCTCTGGTATTGTTCTGGACCATCGGTGTACCGTAAGTGACACATCTTCTATTAATATCTGGTCTTACAAGTCAAGGTCAAATCTGGTATCTCTGACCATTATCTAGCTATACTTTCACTTCCACATTATCTCTTCCATGACTGGAGCTTCCTGATATTTTCCGAAAACCCTGTGCCAATGCATTCTCTTATATATGCGAGTCTCCGTAAGAGAATGCATTGGCCTAGCAATATTTACCTTGACTTTGTAAGCCAATGCATTCTGTTATATATGTGAGGCTCACTATGGGTCACTCATATATTTAAGAAAATGCACTGGCACAGGATCTTTAACACTTTCATGACTGTAGCTTCCTGAATTATGGGAATTCATATGTTTCTCTGCCTGCAGTTTACTAGTATAATTAGATCATCTCTAGAAACGAAGAATAGACCATTTCAGTGTGTAGTTTATTAATCTCTTAAAAATTGTGAGTTGCTTTAAAGTGGCAAATTATTTCTCACCACAGAGGAGAACGATGGATTTCCACTACCTGCCACAGAGGAAGAAATTGAAGAGTTTGACAATGAAGTGTTCAAAGCCTTCCCTAAGATTGTGGAGTTTGACATCGATGAAAAACGACAGCGTACCAGATCAGCTCTCATTGCAGAAATCATCGCCATAAAATCAAAACTACAGCGACTTCAAGGTTTGTATTTTAGTGGTTGAATGGTTGTTGTATGATCCCTAATGCAAAATATATTGCCCTAAAATAAAAACTAAAGCGACTTAGTTTGTATTTTAGTGGTTGAATGGTTGTTGTATGATCCTTAATGCAAAATATATTGCCCTAAAATAAAAACTAAAGCGACTTTGTTTTTATTTTAGCTGCCATTGTATATATACAACCCTGGTTTTAAACCTTTCATGATGGGAGCTATGCTGATGCAGCATAAAGATACTGTGCCAGTGCATTCTCTTATATATGCGAGTCTCTGACAGGGAGTCTCACATATATAAGAGAATGCACTGGCTTACAATGTATCTATTGTTAGGCCAATGTAATCTCTTATATATGCGAGACTCTCTGTCAGAGACTCGCATATATAAGAGAATGCACTGGCACAGGGTATTCGCAAAATTTCTTGAAGCTCCAGTCATGGAGTCCTGCAGCACATCTTAGAATACGACATGCAAAATATCAGGCCAATTGGTACAAGATGACATGAAATATAATGCATTTCCCAAAGGCTATCAAAGCGATATCTTCACTGATATAATGCATTTCTCTGAGGCCACTATTAAAAATATTTGTGTTTGTCCACTCCCGACCCTAGATTTTGGAAGTGGGTAAGTAGGTAGGTAAATATTTTTATTTTTTTTTCAGTAGACCTGATATTTATACCATGTCATAATTTTCCCATATAATAAAACATATCACAAATATCATGATTCGGCATGCTTTATTTGACTAGTTATGTTGCTGAAAATTCTCTTTGGGATCTCCTTGTGAATTTCTGCACATTTCTTGCACACTGGCAGCACCACCTTGTATCTCTTTAATATGTCAGGGTCCCTTGTGCAGTTAGGCCCACAGCAGTGGCAGCAGATGTCCAGACACTCTTGCGAAGAATAAAACGCAAATTCAACATGTAGTCCAGGCACATTAGGCGTGAATGGGGAAAAGTAAGGAAATAAATCCCGGAAAGCTGATTTTTTTATATTATTTAGGCCATAACATCGCGGATGCGTCATGAAAAGTCCCCTAAAATCGGAGTTGAGCTTTCGGAGTTAACCAATTTTGTTCATAAAAAAATAAAAAGTTATATATTTTTCACAATCATAGGAATAATGGGATGTTATAACAATTTTTCAGCCGAAACATATACCAAATGTACTCAATATTGTTCAATACACAATTCTCGAATCAGAGATACAAATTCATGCAACGGGGGGATTTGAATGAATTTCGCAGATATGGATATAAAATAACATAATGACCCCAAAAAATGACGATTTTTTCAGACAATCTGTATTATTCGATGTCAAATTTCTCGGGCTATTCATTACGTAGGTGCAAGCAATTTGTTTTAAAAATTGCACAGATATCACTCCTCCAACATAATATGCGGGATTAGCAACTATACCTAAGATAAGTGGTCAATACTTGTAAAAACATAACCATACCCCCTAAACTGGCTCTCGTCACATTTTGCCCTTCCGTTAGTCCAAGTGCTTGTTGTAGAAAACACGCCAACTGTGAAAAGGGCGATAAAAGCATGAAACTTGGCACATATGTTCCTTATACGCTACTGCTCATTTTCACATGTGGCGTCATTTGCAACAGGCTCTTCTTAGCAACGGTTGCTAGGCAACTACCCGGCATCGGATTAATGCATATGACTGATATTATACGTGTTCTAACAAACTAAACTATGTCGTGTAGCATGTTTATGGTGAACATATTTGTTGTCAGTTTTGACCTGACTGACAAATTGCCATATTACTTACTTACAAGGGGTGGCGGTTGCTAGGGACGCACACACAATCTAAAAATGCACATATGACTGATATTATGGTAGCTTTAACAAACTAAACTACACCTAATAGCACTTTTGTGTTGAAAGCAATTAGAATAGTTGTTGTTAGTGTTGAGATGGCTGAAAAAAATACCATATAATTCTTACTTATATGAGTGGTAACTGTTGCCAGGGTCATACCCGAAATACAAACATGCACATATGACTGATATTATGGTAGTATTAACATTTTTATGGTGAAAACAATGGCTGAAAAAAATACCATATAATTCTTACTTATATGAGTGGTAACTGTTGCCAGGGTCACACCCGAAATACAAACATGCACATATGACTGATATTATGGTAGTATTAACGTTTTTATGGTGAAAACAATTATAAATGTTGTTAGTGTGAGTCTAACCAGAATATGGGTACACTTATCCGTTGTGGTCCATCAGTTTAGATATCGGAAATTCAAAGTGAGAGTTGAAAAGTTGTTGCTTAAATTTAATATGAGGCATGGCCATAATAGTTATATAAGCCATAGACCCAGACAGCTAGTTATATAATGTAAGTCACGGACCAACTCTACTATATATGAAGAACGTAGCTAGGGTCAGCCACCAATATGTTAGCCATGGCCCTAGCCTACAATAGTTAGGTTAGGAACCCAGGCACATATATACTCACAGGACCCATGTCCATACATATAGGCTATGTACGTAGGATATGTATAGTCCATGAACCAGACCGCTTCATATAACCATACATGTATGATATCTATGATCATGACCATGACACTGTTACATGGTGCAAATAACCAAGTGCCCACAGATAGACCATGTACTAAGATACCATAGACCAAGTCCGATGCACAATAGATTAGTGCACCATGGATTCAGGGACCTATATATGGTATGAACATATGAGACAGTTTTATGACAGACCAACCTATATATAGATATTGGACCGATGCCACATAGACGAAATTAAGGATGGGGGGCCCTTATAAATAGCCCATACACATATGGCACTGTAGGTTGGCCATGGACACATATCCATACGTGTAGGCCATGGACCAAGGCCGATATATGTTTGCCATATTGAATTATACCCAGGCATAAGCAGGTGTCTGTCTATATGTAGGATATGGACCCACCCCTCGTATGTGATATATCTACAGTTCTACACCAAAGACCCAGGCAAGTTTAAATAGTGTTAATACACAAGTGACTATAATGATGTATGCAGTGATACAGGTGCCTATATGTAGGACATGGACACATGTCCCTAAATAAAAGCTACGGCACCGGCATTATCAATCATTTCATAGATTCACATATATGCTGGTAGGCCATGGACTGATCCACATATATAGGAGACACATGGACCCCATGCCTACGGGTAAGTCCATGCATGTGCATGGATCCACGTCTCTATACTATATGAATACCGTATACGTACGTCCGTTTTCAGCCATTCGACCAACGCCCTATAGCATGAAGGTCCCTATCGATTGGTCGTGTGCACCACCATAGCTTGGCTATGGACCCAGGCTCATATAGGTAGGAAATTGAGACGGGCCACTATGGACAGCCCATGTATCCAGGCTGATTTAGTTATGACTTTATTACAAGACATTTATATGTAAAACATGAACCCATCCCATGAATGTACATGTGCCATGACTATCTAGGTTATAACCAGCTATGGACCCATATGAACACCACATGTAGTGCAAATACACAAGTGTCTATAGTTATGTACACATGACATGTACCCAGGCAAATCAATAGAACGAACCCTAAATAGTATATCATCGGCCCAGGCCCCTTTCTATGACATGGACACAGTAGTTAAGACACGTCATTGGATGCTGTTCCTTAGTAACTGTGGGTTGGTAATGGGCCCATGGCTGCCCATGTAAATGGGTATTGGTCACCGGTTCCAAAGGGTAGTTCATGGTATCTCAATCTGAAATATATAGGCCACGCTCATGTACGAGCTCCTATAGACTTGTAAATGACTCATGACCATGTATTGACATATATGTAGTTATGGCATGGATATGAAAGAAACAGTTAGTTCATACCGTATAGCAACTGGTATGCGGATGCTACCACACCGTGATAGAGTGTTCTGCATGGATGCCATTGTCAAATGTAGTGCAAATGTCGGATTCCATGGAGGGGGGTTCAGGTGGTATCAACATAAATGTGGGTCAATATTTTTACATGTCTCATCAAAATGTATTCCAAAAATCGAATCATGGAAGAAACAATAGTAAACTCCACACAGGTATGTGATTCTGATAAAACTAACTGAATAGTCTGTCAGTTTAAAGAAGATTTGTCAATGGTAGGTGGTTACCTAGCAACAATGAAACCTCAATACCAATTTGCCACACGAGAATGTGTCAGTACACAACACAACAACCTTTAGTTATGCATTATTGTCAATATAAGCATAATATGGCATATTATGAAACAATTATATCATGCAAATTTCCCAAAACTCATACCATATCATGAAACAGTTATATCAGTTAAATTACCAGAAACTCATACATATGGTATGCTTTCAAATGTGGGTATGTCCATAGCAACCACTACACACCCGTTAGGTAACGAATGCGGCAACTTTACTGCCATGTTCACTCTTAACAACAATTATAATAATTGTTTTCAATATAAAAATGTTACATGACGTAGTTTAGTTTGTTAAAACTATCATAATATCAGCCATGTGTGCATTTTTCGATGTCTGGTATGTCCCTAGCAACGCAACCGTTACCAGAAATATATAGTAATTTTAAAGTCGAACCCACACTAACAATAACTATTACAATTGTTTCACCATAAAATGATAATGACGTAGTTTATATTAGTTTGTCAAAACTATCATAATATCAGTCAGCTCGGCATTTTTAGATTTCGGGTATGTCCCTAGCAACCGTTAACACCCCTGTAAGTAAGAACTATGGTAATTTTCCAGCCAGATCTACTCGAACAACAACTAATATTACTTTTACCATAAAAATGCTGCATGACGTAGGTTAGATTGTTAAAACTGCCATAATATCAGTCATATTTGTATTTCTTCGATGTGGGATAGTTGCCTAGCAACCGTTGTCAAGGACGGACCTGCCGCGACGTCTATACATCTGAAAATGATTAATAGTGTATAAGGAACCTATGTGCCAAGTTTCATAGTGTTATCACCATTTGTACAATTGTTACGTCAAACGCCAGGACTATTATGTGGTATTTTGCCTTTCAGATACTCAAAGCCATGGGGTACGTTTTAGGGGGTAGTGTTATGTTTCCGGCTATAAAATCTTAAAGATGGTGATGGTTCGATATATCTCATCACTTTCCTGTTCTGAACTAACCACTCTTCTAGTTTAATGGTTCATATTTTAGCTCATTGTCGTCTGAATATCTTTACTCACCCTCTTTTGTTAGGAAAATTTTGAATCACCATGCGATTTATATGCTCTCTTCGCCAATAAATGTCATCACAATTATGGAATATCGACTGTTAGTAAGCTCTAGCACCAATTACGCATATCTATCGACACATGCTTCATGATGGACGGGTATGTGTGAAGATTGAGTCCATAAATTAGCCTACATATGACTGCATTCGCATATGGTCTAATGGAATTTCGTCAGAAATTGCACCATTGCGAAAAATCATGATATCTCAAAAAGCTCAACTCGGATTCTAGGGGACTTTTGCAAAGTTGTTCATAAACATGTTCTTATTAATCCCTGAAAAATTCAGCTTTCCGGGATTTTTTACACTAGTGAAACCTAATGTGCCTGGACTAATGAGCTTCACAAGATTGTTGTTCAATTGACATGTATATCAAGGGTCGAGGCACACATGGCAGGATCGATGCATGTGTGTAGAATTATAGTAATTAATCTAGGAAACAACCTGACACAGATATATAGGATTGAACGATCTCAAAAAGTTTTAATAATTTGCTCTTTACTATAACATGATATTCCAATAAGTAAGTTCTTGACAGAAAAAACGAAAATATTTGACTGATCTAATTTAAGCTGCATACAATATTTCTGTATAAAATCTGTAACCACACCCACCAATTAACCCTTTCTTTACTAAATACCCATTGATGAGTAGTTATCCCATAGAAATGTTCAGATAATAAGTTCAACAAATGACCATAACTTATTATCTGAACAATTCCATCTAATAAAATGGACCTCATCTGCACTTTTATTATCTGTTGTATCTGCACTTTTTTCATGAAAACCCCTCCAGATGAAGAATAGACCACTCCAATGTATACTTTTATAACTAAATGGAAGAATCCATATTGTATTGAAAGGGTTAATGTCATCTGTCACTGATAAAATTGACAAAACATGAAAATGGCTCATAATTTATTGTTATCCGGGAGTAATGATGATGACCCCATGTTTGGGGAGGGGGGTTTCAACTTGGATCAATAAATAATATTTTTGTGTGGGTGATGTATATTCCTTGGTGTTTGGTGGGGGTGTATATTCCTTTTTGGGTGGGGTCAACTATATATCTAGGTGTTTGGTGGGTGGGAGTTGGGCATGTAGTTGTACATTCATTGGTGTTTGATGGGGGGGGGGTTGTAATATTCTGTGTTGTTTGGTTGGGTGGGCATCTATATTTCCAAATGTCCAAATCCAAAACAAATTTAATCCAGGCTTGATTTTGACCAAAGATGGGTCACCCCCCCCCCTTATTGTCACATCCCTGTTAAAAGACCTTTTAATAGACAGTGATGTTGAGTGACATTCTCAACGACTCGGCCATTTCCGCTTCGCTAGGAAATAACCTCTTCCATAAGTAGACACCATATTCATGCAATGCTGCAACAGGCCCTTGTAATAAGGCGATTACCTTGACTCCTTGGCGCATAGCTTTGAATGGAGTAGAATGTATTCACTGCATGGCAGACAGACGGTACTCAGTCTGCTTCCTAGATGGCTTTATTTTAATTATCGAGATGGGTTGTCAATGACATTTTGACAATATTCCCACGATAGCGAAACACAAATATTATAATGCAGAATACAGGCGACAAATTCATAATGCGTTCTACCCATCGCAATCTAACTACAGCAATGCCCTAAATAATTGACTCCTTAACCACAGCAGAATTATGGGTAATTTTTCAGGATGAATGGCAACAAGACATATTTCCGACTAAATCCTGAAAAATTACCCATAATTCTGCTGTGGATAAGGAATCGATTATTTAGGGCATTACAGTAGTAGACTTCATCGAGTTTTTATCAGCCAACGATATTTATTATGGATTATTCTTTCACATTTTTTTGTTTATATAATTACTACTAAATAAATACATGTACTACGATTTCTACAAACGCTGACTACACCAGACATGCACTCCCTATTTGGAATTGATTTATTTCCTCATCTTGCGAAAGCCGCATCGTCCTAGAAAATGAAAACTGAATCACAGAACGCAGATCTTGGGACGTAAATCTGTTAGGATTTATGTCGCCTTTTCAAAGAGACTGGGTGGTACCAAAATAGTATTGAATAGCAGAAATATGGCTTGTTGTCATTCATCGGAAAGCTCTCAGTGAGAGCTTTCCGATGAATGGCAACAAGCCAAATATCTGACTAAATCCTGAAAAGTTACCCATAATTCTGCTGTGCTTAAGAAGTCGATTACTTAGGGCATTACTGTAGCAATAATTAGTTCAAGTTTAACAGACTAGTCTCCCAGTCAACAGACGTATTTCCTGGTAGTATGCACATGATCCACCACGTGATTGAAATAGTCCGGCAGATATATGGTGTATATTTATGGGAGAGGTTATTTTCTGGCGAAGCAGAAATGGCAGAGTCATTGAGATTACTATTCCCTCTATCTCCTGGATGAGTTAGAGAATACGATAACCATAGTGAATTTTATATATTTACACACTAAGTGTTGTCATCACTAAATCCAGCATTCTGATTGGTCGGCGCCCACGTGGCTAGTTGCAGTTATTTCTCGGTGAATGCGTAACGCCTCATAACAACAAGCTAATAACACCATCGATACGTCATTAGGTTTGGAAAGACGAACGCGTAATGCTTTGGGCGCATTTTGACTCGCGCAGGATTGACTTAATACATCATCGGGTTTCAACATGAAGAGAAATTGTTCCTATTAACTTTTGCCAAAGGTGCTATTGGGTATTTTGGGCTGATCTTGTCACGATACACTTTTCGATTTAAATATATTTACAAAAGCGGATTTTTCGCTAAATGTATATAAATATAAGGATTAACTGTCATGTGGACTATTTTTATGGAGATGTAACGGTGAGGTAAGTGGACATAACTTGTATGTAAAACCCTTCGGGTTTTACACAAGTTATGTCCACTTACCTCACCGTTACATCTCCATAAAAACAGTCCACATGACAGTTAATCCTTATTTGACAGCGAATTATGCAGCTGTTATGTATTGACTGTAATGTATTACATTATCCCATTGCCAAGTTGAGCTACAGTGTCATTGACATTTTCATTATCAAACACAATATGCAGGCAGTGTTAAAATAATTGGATTTTCAAAATAAATCAAACAAAATTGTACAGTGATTTCTGTGTAAAAAAAATTGAATTAAAAGAAGAGATTTTTGTCATCATACTGCCAGACCAAGTATTGAAATTAATATTTGTTCTCAAAGTTCCCAAAAATATTTGACAGGCACACTTTTTCAAAATATCAGCCAAGTTAAGAGCCTAACATTTGTCAGGTGATCCAAACAATATTAAATCCAGCCTTGAATATTTGACAAAATTTTGGGGGGGGGGGAGGTTTGACACCCCAAAACCCCATATTGCCACATCCCTGTTAAAAGACCTTTAGATAGTGATGTTGAGGATGAGATGAACTTTACTATTCCCTTTATCTCCTGGATGTGTTGGATGATAGTGATCTTTATTTGACAGCGAATTATGCAGCTGTTTATTTTCAACACATGATAATAGGAATACAAACATAAGTATCTGTCTGCTATCAAAATAAAGCCAAATACTTCCTGATGTTACTCTACAGCTCAGCCAAAACAAACCGTCTGTTTACAAATACCCATTTTAATAAAGCTCCATTTATATTTTAATCCTGAAGGTCAAATTTTCCCTTGCAAACATCATAGTAATATATATGCCTCCTATTTTCTATATCACAAATTAAATTAAAAAAAAAAAAAAATCTTGTCAAGCTGTGTGATGCATAATGGTATTCATTCAATCTGTGATATAAGTTCGGGTATTGGAGCGAATGAGGTAACTTATTTTGGTTAAGTGGTATCTGAGTGTGAAGCAAATAGATATCTTGACAATGACCATTAAACCTGAGCTGTTTAAATTTATGTAGATTTTCCCTCTATCATATGACTATTGCTGTGGCCAACTAGGAAGTTATATCTCGATTATAATATTTTGTTTGTGCATGACATTGTGAAGGATTTCTGCTGCCTTTATGAATGGGGGCTCAAACTCCATTCATCCGGAGTTGAGCTAAGAGTGAACTGTCTTCCGGATATTCCGCTTGGTTTCTGTTTCCCAGAGGAATTCTGCATTAGGCAAGTCATTAAACTTAAAGATGTCTTCCAGGCTAATTTTTAGGAAACATTTTTTTTTTCATTGAGTTTGATTTGATTTATAAAATAAGATGTTTGAGCGAGAAGTGTAACCTTGAATATAGACTAGCTCTCTTGTTCTTTTTAGAGGTAAAATCTTCTAGACAATTATTTTAACCCTTTCTATACTAAATGGATACTGCCATTCAGTTAAAAAAGTGTACATCAGAATGGTCTATTATATTCAGTTGGAGGGTTGTTAAAGGCACGGATGGACTTCATGGTGGGTATTATATACTGTTAAACTTAATTTTCACATCCGTTAAAACCGCCATAAACATATTAAAATATAGACATAACTTGTTCTTATACCAATAATAAATGTCCCGTAAATAGTATGTTATTGTCATGTTTGTATGGTTATGTAAACAAAAGCCAAAAACGTTACAGAACCTGTCATTTGTTTACATAACAAAGCTTACGGACTTGACAATAACATACTATTTTTGCGATATTTATGATTGGTATAAGAACAAAATATGTCTATATATTAATATTCTCTGTTTATGGTGCTTTTAACGGATGGGACAATTTTAACAGCATACCCACTGCGAAGGCCATCCATGCCTTTAAGGTGATAAAAGCAGACAACGAATAAAAAAAAGTGCAGAAGGTGTTTAGGAAAGAGCCTATCGGCCCTTTTGAGAATCCTGGAGTTATCATCCCCCCAAACACTCTATAAAATAAAAATGCAGAAGGAGCCCTATTTATTTAGGGTAATTTTTAGATACATGTAATAAGTTCAACAAACATTACCAATGGCCGTTTGTTGAACTTATTATGTGAACATTTCCTATGGGATAACTACGTACTATGATGCTTTAGTTTTGAAAGAGTTAACCCTTTACCCAACATAAGGGCCCTGTGCCAATGCATTCTCTTATATATGCGAGTCGACCATAGGTCGCCTCGCATATATAAGAGAATGCATTGGCTTAACACATTAAAAATTATAAAATTGTTAAAGAATGTAAGAAAAAATGGTAAAAAGTGTTAAAAAAAGATTTTTTTAGGCCAATGCATTCTCTTATATATGCGAGGCGACCTATGGTCGACTCGCATATATAAGAGAATGCATTGGCACAGGGCATAACTATAACCATCACAATGTGGTCAAGGAGCCGGTTCCAATGATACCCATATTTGTATGGTTCTATTGAGACAGACCGAAGATATTTTAGGCTGTTGAAGCTTTATTTGGCCGGTTTTGGCCGGTTTGTTGGGTAAAGGGTTAAATAAGCTTTGTAAATTAAGAGGAGCACTCACATCCATAGCATGTTATCACTGTTGATTTAGCCAACTAGGAAGTCATATTGTGATATAATAATTTGTGTGTGCATGACATTTTGAAGGATTTCTGGTTTAATAATGGGGGAGGGCGCTCCATCCATTCCTAGTTGTGCTGTGAGTGACCAGTGTTCCGGATATTTAAGTTTGTTTCTGTTTCCGGGAGGAATTCAACATTAGGCAAGTTACTGACCTTAATCCTTTCATGATGGGAGCTGCGCTGATGCAGCATTAAAGATCATGTGCCAATGCATTCTCGTATATATGCAATCTCCCATAGGGAGCCTCGCATATATAAGGGAATTCACTGGCTTACAAGGTCAATTGTAAATATTGTTAGGCCAATGTATATTCTCTTATATATTTGAGGCTCCCTATGGAGACTCACATATATTAGAGAATGCACTGACATAGGGTTTTCGCAAAATTTCAGTTCCTTTACCTGTCGTATTTTCAATTCAGGGAATCCTGGAAGGGCATTGCAGTCATTGCCCCTCCCTTCCTTGTATAGAGCACACAACTTTCCCCTCAGCCGCCCCTGATTTCAAGTAACATTGTGTGATATTCCGCAGTGAATTTGTTTGTGCATCACATTGTCCAGGATCTCTGTTTTATGATTGTCACAATTATTCTCTAAAATGTTTTAAGTGCTGTAAAATTAGATTGTTTCAAAAACTTTTGCTGTTATACTTTGAGGTGTAGAAGACTAGTTTGAACACCTGAATTATAATACGTGTTTCATTTAATATTTCACATTTTAAAAACCATTATTAAGACATTTGAAGATTGTAGTGAATTTGAGTTTTGGGTATGTATATGGTTTTATCAAAGATGATTGATTGAGTTACAATAATGTTTAGTCGGAAATATGGCTTGTTGCCATTCATCGGAAAGCTCTCACTGAGAGCTTTCCGATGAATGGCAACAAGCCATATTTCCGACTAAATCCTGAAAAGTTAGCCATAATTTGCTGTGGTTAAGGAGTCGATTATTTAGAGCATTACTGTAGATCTTGGTGCCCATGAGACTACCTTTATATACTGCCAATATTCAGGCCCTGTGATGGCAGAAGCATTGGTCCAGTGGTAGGGTCACACTTGGGGAAAAGATATGGGTGGGATAGGATTATTGCACAGGCTTATTAGTTTGGCATCGTTTAACCCTTTACCCAACAGAAGGGCCCTGTGCCAATGCATTCTCTTATATATGCGAGTCGACCATAGGTCGCCTCGCATATATAAGAGAATGCATTGGCTTAACACATTAAAAATTATAAAATTGTTAAAGAATGTAAGAAAAAATGGTAAAAAGTGTTAAAAAAAGATTTTTTTTAGGCCAATGCATTCTCTTATATATGCGAGGCGACCTATGGTCGACTCGCATATATAAGAGAATGCATTGGCACAGGGCATAACTGTAACTATCACAATGTGGTCAAGGAGCCGGTTCCAATGATATCCATATTTGCATGGTTCTATTGAGACAGACCGAAGATATTTTAGGCTGTTGAAGCTTTATTTGGCCGGTTCTGGCCGGTTTGTTGGGTAAAGGGTTAAGGTCTAGAAGGGAATTTTGCCCCCACCCTTTGTCTTCATTGTGGAGAACAACAGTGTCTAGTGCCCCCCTCAAGATCCATGCCTCCGACCCCCTCTCGACTTGTACCCTGCCACTCCTCTCTCGGCCACTAATGCTGACATTGGAAACAATTTAATTCCCTTCAGACAGTTATTCTGTGATACTGATCACCTTAAAATCAATTGAATCAGGTGTACAGTCATAATAGGCAGGTAGGAAGTAAAGCTCGTTAAGATATGATAGCCCTCACACCTGGATATTTATCCCTACCAGGTGTTGTATGGGTATAGCACACCAGACTCCCTGCCATGGAGTACTTTCAGCACTGAATATTTAATTCACAAATTTTTAATAAGTTGGACTAAATTGTGCTGTGAAATAAAAAATTTACTGTTTCACCTGGAGGGCTGGAACTTTGGATACAGTAATGCTCTAAGTAATCGACTTCTTAACCACAGCAGAATTATGGGTAACTTTTTAGGATTTAGTCGGAAATATGGCTTGTTGCCATTCATCGGAAAGCTCTCCCCGAGCTTTCCGATGAATGGCAACAAGCCATATTTCCGATTAAATCCTGAAAAGTTACCCATAATTCTGCTGTGGTTAAGAAGTTGATTACTTAGAGCATTACTGTATGTCTTTGATATCTCTAATTTTCATAAAACTATAAGATATTTGAGATTTATGTAAATCTGAGTGTTTGTTATTTGTGTGTATAGCACTTTTATGGTAATATGTATGGTCTATTGTTTTAATGGCTATTAGGGTGAACTTGTGGACCAGGTGTTCTGGAAGGGGGTCTGGTACATTTGATGAGACTAGCTCTATATAATGCCAACAGTCAGGAATGGGAGAACATTTAACAAGTTCAGGTGGGTGGGTCACAATTCATGGAAAAGGTTAATGGGCGTTTTTGTTTGTTTCTGTAGTTGCTATAATGGCATTCTGCTCTATTCTGCTCTATAGTACAGTCCCTACTCATCACTCGGTATGCCACCTATGCCGACATTGAAAATAGGGGACCTCTGACACCTATAATGCAATGATAACGATCACCTTAAAATCAATAGAATCAGGTGTACAGTCATAATCGACAGGTAGGAAGTAAAGCTCGTTAAGATATGATAGCCCTCACACCTGGATATTTATCCCTACCAGGTGTTGTATGGGTATAGCACACCAGACTCCCTGCCATGGAGAACTTACTGAACACTTACCATTATCATTTATATATGGGTAATGTAAATATTCACATAGCCTGGGGCGTGATTCAGACTGCTATGATTCAGGGGAATCACCTGGCAGACCCCTCTGTCTACGAACCAGGTATTACTCCATATCTTCAAGCTCTCATGACCAAGACCTTTCAGGTAATGTTTATAAATTGTGAGGCCAAAATAAGCTATCTCTGTGTTTTCTGCGTCCCGACCAAAAGCCTGGATATAGTGTGTCTGCCATTTGCAGAATGAGGTTCTCAGAGGGTAAATTTAGTTATGCTATCCCACACAGTAGGCTAGCATCACCAAATTCACCCTCTGGGGTCCTCATTCTGCTAAGGCTCAACTACTATGGGAGACCTAGGATCAGATTGTACTTCCCCAGTTGAAGTTGGTGATGTTCACCCAGAAGGGAAAAAGTAACTAAAAACAATGTTAATTTGAGACAAAAGATATTTCCCAGAAGATGCGGCCTGAGCAGAATGAGGTCCCCAGAGAGTGAATTTGGTGATGCTAGCCAACTGTGTTCAGTAGCATCACTAAATTTACTCTCTGGGGACCTCATTCTGCAAATGTCAGAAACACTACATGATATTTCTTCCCTATGGCTCTAAGAACTTCTCACATATTTTCATAACCCACTCAATATGCAAAATGGCTTATTATCTTGACTCTTTACAAGCTAGCTAGATTTTTTTTATTTTCCTAAAAATCTTGATACATGTTTTTTACTCCCCTGTTTCGAAAAAAATTGGAGGAACGTTATTGGCTCATCCATCTGCCCTGCCCATCTTGGTGTCCTTTCACTCTTTGCTTCCTGATCATAACTTGAGTTTCACCCGCTGTAATTCAATGAAATTTGGAGTTATTATGTATGGCCTTTTGTTGGAATTTGGGTTCAATTTTTATTTGCAGATGATAACTATCTGTAATCAATGAAATTTTGAGTATGCATATATAATAAAAAATACAGGATATATGTTTGAGATTTGTCTTACTTAAATTTAAATGCTTTCGCAAAATATTGAGAAAATCCATTGCTAAATTTGCATCTAGATCTGAAATGTTTATTATAAGGACAGGAACGTTTTCTATTATAAAAGGCTGCATACCTATCATGCAACTATTCTACAGGAAACTATTCCTCATTATTTATTATTTGTTTGAAATATATTGTAATGAAAAATAGTTTATGATTATATTTGCAATATATTGGAGAATTAACGAGAAATATGTCGGAATAACTTATTTTGTACACCCTATTTAGATTAAAGTATATTTAACACACCACTGAGATGTTCATAATGGAATAGCAAATTATCATGCCGTAATTATAGTTATTTTCATAAATTTTACATCAAAATAAGAAGAAAACAGAGCCCTAGCTAAGCTTGCTATAAATGAATTACACACAATGGGTATTCTTCAGCAATAATTCATCTGGAATAAAGCTGAATAAAGTAGTAAATATTTGTATGTAGTTCAAACGTTTTGTTTTCTGAAATGGGACAGTCGGTGTGGTTGGAATTTACAACAATCTTATTTGATTGCTCTGTACATTATGGCAGTGGTTATATAGTGTTTGTTTACAAACTTATCAGGTTATTCATTGAAATAAGTCCACAGTATGTCTTTAAAAGCCAACATTCATGCTCGATGGTCAGGAAATCACTGCTTTAATTGATGTGAGCCTGAGTTGATTCTGAGAGGAGTCTGGATTATTCCCTTATGCTTTTATATCCTCGAGACTGTGGGATTAATCTGTGCGATTTATTGGAGCCAGATTCTGACCATGTGTAATGAGTTACTCCCCTTAGTATGCACAGCTAAGCAATCTGAGAAATAGATCAATCATCCAATGAGTTCAATGTGTGTGTGCACATTGAAGACTAATTTCATGCAACTCTGTATTATGCTAAATTGTTTTTAGGCCCAATAATGAGAAATAAAGAGTCAGCTTTCACCATTAGATGCATGCATGCTCAGAAATTAGAGATTAGACCTGTGATTTGGCACACCATGAATACGTTTGCTGCCCATCCACCCCCACTACAGACCCTGCACCAAATGACATGAAGTTTATATATTGTAAACAAATTGGATTAGTATCTTGCTATATTCAGGGATGTACAGCTCAAAAAATAATGAAAGTGTCAATGACACGGTAGCTCAACTTTGTAAAGAAGGTAATTTTGTGTGATGAGCAATGAATAGAGAGATTCAAAAGGAGTGTAAAAAATGAGCAATAAAAGGCGTTGGGTATTATATTTGTAGATGAAGTTATGTTCATTGCAAGGATTTCATCAATAAGTTAGGGCTGCATAGTTTAGACCTGGCAGTGCCATTTATGTAATTGATGGAATTGCAGCAACAACTCCCTTATGATCAGACCATGGACACTATATCACTGTTGTGAGAACATCAGTCACGCTTGTGAAAATGAGATCAATTGTGGATTTGGCTGAAATGTTATGATGATCAGACTAAAGGTACGACCTGTAGCCCGTGCTAAAGGATTTAGTCATACAAAGAGTAAAATCCAAGATGGCTGCTGGTGGCCATGTTTTATGGCCAAATGACCCCAAAATTTCATGATGATCAGGCGAACAGGACGGCCTGTAGCCCGTGCTAATGCATTGAAATTTGAAATCAAAGATGGCCACTGCATTGCAGAATGAGGTCCCCAGAGGGTGAATTTAGTGAATTCTATCCTACATAGTGGGCTAGCATCACTAAATTACCCTCTGGTGACCTCATTCTTCTTAGTCATCATCTTCTCTGGAAAGTTTCTTTATTATCAAATTTGTATAGAAACTTCTTCACATAGATTCTATTTCGTTTTTAGTTTAGTTTCTCTATATCCTCAAATTGGCAGACGACACATTGCATAATTGAGGATCCAATGATTCACGATTTGGAAACTTCAATCCAAATCTGTGTCTCCCATAGCTGATGAGGCCATGTAGAATGAAGTCCTCAGAGGGTGAATTTAGTGATGTTAACCTGCTGGGGACCTCATTCTGAATATGACAGGCTCATTATATTCAGGCTCAAGGCAGATATCTACATGTATATATCAATCTGGATTTGGGATTTTAATTCAAATATCTGGAGAACAGTGGCAAGTTTTACGGAGTGCAACTTGATATAAAAATAAAGACATTAAAGTTTTTAATTAAATTAAGTCTATGGATTAAATAATAGGTACTACATAATTTGGATGATTAAATGAAAGTAGTGCATGAAGTTTTTTAATAGTTCATGTTAAGATAACACAAACATATTTTCCGACCAGTCACGCTCTATTCAGTTTCCGATTCCAGAATTTCATTGAATACATTTGAGTATTTGCTCAGGGTCTGACTTTTATGTTCAAGTTGAATTTTAAATGACTTTATGTCTCTGTAACATAAAATGGTTGAAGGAAGTTAGTTCAGGTATTTATCGACCTATTTCAATACCGGAAAAAATTCAAAAGTGAATATTATTACAGTAATGCCCTAATTAATCGACTCCTTATCCACAGCAGAATTATGGGTAAATTTTCAGGATTTAGTCGGAAATATGGCTTGTTGCCATTCATCGGAAAGCTCTCGGGGAGCATAGAAGGTGAATTATTTTTACCACTACCCCCCCCCCCCCCCCCACTTCATTTATGAGCTACTGCTTACCCCCCCCCCCCCCCCCCCCCCCCCCCCCCGGCACTGGCTCCCCTCTATGTCATTTGATTTAGACCTACCACAGAGCTCACCTACAAACCACATAACTACAGAATGAACTAAACCACCCCAACAACAATGTAGTCGAAGGTGATCGAGACCCGAACCTTTATCAACTTAACCATAGAAAATGGAGGAAATCGGTGCAAAACATAACTAAATTTACATCCACTCAGATGTTTATAACCTGTGCCATATCAATGCATACTCATGGCATTATGAGTTAATGTAACCTGTATGTGTTTATGTGAATGATTGGCGACTGACAGAATCTAATATATTTGTTCTTACATAAGTTTTCATAAACGCTGCCAATAATCTCCGGATTATTATCAATCTCAGATGATTGCCTCCCACGCAGGAATTATTCATCGATAGACAGGGGTGCTTGAAGCATCTGTGAGCTTGGGGGAGTGGAATTTCATGATTATCAAAAATTTAAATTTTCCACCCCAGTTGCTTGATTAGTTGTTAAGGTGGAGGTCACTTTAGGTGAAGCTGTCCAGCTCATTTGATTATGGATAAGTGCAGATTTGTGATATAGCCACTGCATATTCAGTAGCATTATGAGTTAATATGACCTGCATAGTGTGTGAATGATTGCCGACTGACAGAAACTAATATATACCTTCTTACATAAGTTTTCCTAAAACTCTGCTAATAATCTCCCGGATTTGCTAATAATCTCCCGGATTATTATCAATCTCAGATGATTGCCTCCCACGCAGGAATTATTCATCGATAATAAATGAGCTATAGACAGGGGTCCTTTAAACATCTGAGAGCTAGGGGAAGGGGCAGGGCCTTCGATCACCAGCAGATAAAACTTTGCTTCTCATTCAATAGTGCATTAAATTTAATCATCATTGTTAAAATTTGGTTACAAAAAAAGACTGTCCCTTCACTTAAAATTTATAAAAGGGAATTTCATGATTATCAATAATTTTAATTTTCCACCCCAGTCACTCGATTAATTGTTAATGTAGAGGGCAATTTAGGCCAACCATGCTTTGCCAGCTCATTTGAATCTGGGTATTGAAGTGCAGATTTGTGATAGTCACTGCATACACAGCGATTGAGTGTATTATGAATTAATATGGCCTGTATAGCGTGTATGAATGATTGCCGACTGGCATAATCTAATATCTATACGTTCTTAACCCTTTCAGTGCCAAGTCTGATTTTTGTATCAACCCATATTTCCTTGATCATTTTTCAAATTTATTGATTATAATAATGTGATACATTGATGGAAAGAGCTCTTAGAGCTCTTAGAGCTCTTTCCATCAATGTATCACATTATTATAATCAATAAATTTGAAAAATGATCAAGGAAATATGGGTTGATACAAAAATCGGACTTGGCACTGAAAGGGTTAAATAAGATTTATTATTAAGAACTCTGCTAATAATCTCCCAGATTAGTATCAATATCAGCTGATTGCCTCCCACGCAGAAATTATTCATCGACAATGATTGACCATAGAAAAGTACATAAAATCTACTTGTACAGTAAATGGACTAAATAATAACTCCTTAACCACAGCAGAATTATGGGTAATTTTTCAGGATTTAGTCAGAAATATGGCTTGTTGCCATTCATCGGAAAGCTCTCACATTACCAACTTCAATCTGATCCTAGGTCTCCCATAGCAGTTGTAATTTTCCAAGGGGAACGTTGGAAAATAAGGCAATAATACTAAAAACATGCAAATATAGCTTGGGAGCCCAGGGAAATACTACATAAAACCCTTAAAAATCGACTCCTTAACCACAGCATAATTATGGGTAATTTTTTAGGATTTAGTCGGAAATATGGCTTGTTGCCATTCATCGGAAAGCTCTCAGTGAGAACTTTCCGATGAATGGCAACAAGCCATATTTCTGACTAAATCCTGAAAAATTACCCATAATTCTGCTGTGGTTAAGGAGTCAATTATTTAGGGCTTTATATTAGAATGGTGGGGGGGGGGAATGAACAGTGTTTAAAGGGTTAATCAACCTAGCCGAAATCGTATCTTCTTTGAAGACATTGAAATTTGGCCCAAAGTTTCGAAACTGCATGATTGTTGATCATTATTGGAATGTGTGAGTCTCGGATATTTTCCAATAGTTATAAAATTCCCTTGAAAAACGAAGAGAAATTTCCATAAAAAATTTACCAAAAAGTAGAATAACACAAAGCACTCGGCCATCCCCACTTTAGTCTCCTCCATTCAAGTCTGGCGTTGTCTCTTTGTCTTTGATTTCAAAAGATAGCTGTCATCTTTTAATATGCAAATGTAACACAGTCCGCGATATTGGTCATCAAATTCCATTGCGAGAGCGGGATGTCACTAAGTTGACAAAACTTATGTCCAAATTCCCATCTATATAATCTATATACATTATATAGATGTGCTATATCTCCTATATATATGTATATACAATAAAATATATTTAAATAAAAAAATCAAATTCCATTTTATTTTGGACCAAGCTGTATCACAATATCTTGCCGATCTGTCCTAAAAAATCATATTGAGTAATTGCATAAGTGTGTAGTTGACATCATGACATGAGTGATTTAATGTTCTATAGAAGGAAATGAACTTGACTCATTGAGTCATTTTGTGTAATTACCATTCCTCTCTAATGGAAAAAGTGGTGCCTCATGACACTGATGCCACCTGCTGGACTGATGGAATGGTCCATCTCTGTATTTATCTGTAACTTGGGAATTATAATCCCATGCAGGGTTCCAAGTTAATTTCGTGCACATTTTGATCTTCAATCAGCGGTGGCCCCAAGCTTCGAAAAAAAAATCAATTCAAATTTTGTTTTATATTTCTTTTTCTAGAAGGACTCTGTTGGGGGGGTGCAGTTGGAATTTGGAGGGGGGTATCCACCTTCCACTTTGAAATTTCCAACTGCATGACCCCCCCCCCCAACCAGACCAAATAATGTCCAACCTGACATACCACATAAGGTTCAAAATTTTCAGATGGTGACCATTTCAGATAAAAAATAGGCGGTGGGCGGCGTTGGCGGTGGGCATGCTGTTAAAATATTTAGCTCTGTCAAAAACCGCCATAAACAGAAAGAATAGTAAAACATAGACAGACTTTGTTCTTACACCAATCAGAAATATGGTATAAATAGTATATTATTGTCAAATTTTTCCACTTTGTTATGTAAACAAAAGCAAAAAATGTAACGTTACCTGGCTTTTGTTTAGATCCGGACATGGTAAACATAAAGAGCGTTATTTATTACTGTTTTCCTGATATGGAAATAATAAAGAGCGTTTATATCATTTGTGTGTGATTAACCAATAGAATTGCGCTGTGTTATGTAAACAAAAGCACAACTTCTGTAACACAAGCAGGCTCTTGTTTACGTACACCATTGTATGTCTTGACAATATACTATCTACGTGCTGATTATGTTTGGCATATGAACAAAACTATATATATTTTAATATTCCTTCTATTGACGGCGGTTTGAACAAATATGAATATTTCTGCAATGAACGCCGCCCATGCCTTTAAACCTATATGTGGTGTAAAATTTCAACTAATGCTGTGTCAGGCAGGAATTTCCAACTGTTGAAAATTTTGACCGAAGTTGGGGGGACAAGATACCCCCCCCCCCCCCCCCCCCCCAGCAACCCCCCTCCCCGACTGGAGTCAGTCCCAATAGTGTTAAATGATTTGTGTGTTCTTTATGATCAATGATTATAGATGCCATTCCCCCCCCCAATCTGAGAACGATTGGTGTATTTTATATGATAACTGTCCCATCCCCTCCCCACATCTCAGAATCCTGGCTACATCACTGCACTGAGTCCCAGCAGTGTTAAATGATTTGTGTATTTTTTATGATAAGATGAATCTTGATCATGCATAAGGTTGAATCATAGACGGCAGGTCTGTTCTGGCTTCTGACACAGTTCTAATAGACCTCATTAATAATATACAGCCGATGTTCCATGTGGCCGATCTGCCGGCAAAAATATTAACCATTTAGGCTAATTTCCTTAAAAATATTTCTTCTGAATAGGTGAGTACATGACTTAATTAACTATAATATGTAATTAATACACATAAAAGATTTTATTTATTTATTTCTCATTCAAAAGTTTTTGTTTCTTGGAGACTATACTTGGTCTGCGTGGGCGGATATATAGATTTATGTGTTATATAACATGCATTCTATTGACATGGGACGAGAGCGGAACTTATCGATTTATGTACAGAGATAAGCATGAGTAGACTGACGGTCTAGTCAATTTATGTTTTTTTCATATTTGGCACCATTTTCTGTTCCATGCACTCCCAGGATTAATGTATCTTCACATCTGAATGAGTTCTGAGTCAAGAAAGGATTCTATTTTCTCAAGGAACTGTATAGTTTGTCAAATGTGTTTTCTGTGATTTTTTACTTGTTCTTCCCTATTTGGAATACAAAACAATTGGTAAGACTTATACAAAAGATTATTTTGTGCATTTAATTTCTATGGTGAATATATTGCATATTTAGGAAATCTTATGATGGTGACTTCATGAGTTAATTAACTTGATCATTTAATTAATTACACAAAGCTTCAATTATTTTATTTATTATTCAAAAGAAGTTTGTTTCTTTATGACTTACACTTTGTCTGCATGAGTGGATTTATAGATTTATATGTAATATAACCTGCATGCTATTGACATGGTACGAGTGCAGCACTTCTCAATTTATGTACACAGATCAGGGGGTGAGTCGGAAAAAATTTGCAGGCACGTATGCAGATTTTTGACTTTCGACCCTTGTTGGGACCCACCCACCCCCGCGTCCAAATTTGTTTCCGTTTTCGGCAGTTTTTTCAGACCATTTTTGACACCCACCCCCCCTTTTAACACTAAAACAGAGATTTGCGGGGGGGGGGGGATAGTCAGCTGTATATGAATTTCTGTGCATACTATTAGTCATGGATGTTAACATTGACATGTAAATAGGAACAAGTCATTTTGGGGTCATTCGGTCAAAAAAAAAACAATTCAATCCATTAGCATGGGCTACAGGCTATACTGTTTGTCTGATCATCATGAAATTTGTCATTTATGTTAATATTGACATATAAATGTGTTTTAAGCCAAACTCATTGCAAAAACAGTCAAAAAGACTCGCAGGAAAAATATTTTTGAGTTGCGGAAAAAATTGTTTGTTGGTCCTATCGACCACCCACCCACCCCGGCATACATGCCCGGAAAAAACTCTCAATGAGTTCTAAATTGAGAATGAATTCTATATTTATCAAGGATCTTTATTAAGTTATATAAGATGTGTTTTGTGTGATTTTGGACTTGTAACAAATGTTTTCTTTAGTTGTGATATGTCACAATCGCTAAGACTTGTACAGGAGAATATTTTGTGCATTCCATTTCCAGATGGAAAATATGGTGAATATCTTATGCATAGGACATCATGTGGGGTCACATATAATTTTTGTGTACTTAATGTTTTCAAGACATATGTGGGACTTACATACGAGAAGAAAGAGAATTAATAATCGTAACAAAAATGAAGACTCTTCTTGTCAAACTTTAGATATTCTTAAAATTACTTCTTCGAATTTTATTGAAGACCTGCCATTTTGGCTGAATTTCTACTGCTAAATTATCAACATGAAATGTTGACATTTCAATCCAATTGAGTAATTTAGAGGTTCTTGTTTCTGAAAACATTGTTAAAATGTTCCAAAAGAGGCATCTTTTGGTGGGGGTGGCCAAACAAGGTTCATTGCAATTGGATTTATTTTAAATGATCATTCCAACAATTCGGCACAATGTGCACTGCCCCCATTCTGAGCCCATGCTTCAGCGCCTCAGTTTATAACATTAAATTTGACCCATTCCACCAATCCATATGAAGTATGCCCCTTTAAGGTTGCTGTGACCCCAGTGATCATATTTTGATCCCAAACACCTTATTACCGCAGATAATGAGCAGAGATTTCACCAGTCCAAATCAAGTATGCCCCTTTAAGGTCGCTGTGACTCCAGTGATCATATTTTGATCCCAAACACCTTATTACCGCAGATAATGAGCAGAGATTTCACCAGTCCAAATCAAGTATGCCCCTTTAAGGTCGCTGTGACTCCAGTGATCATATTTTGATCTCACACACCTTAGATTTCATCAGTCCAAATCAAGTATGCCCCTTTAAGGTTGCTGTGACCCCAGTGATCATATTTTGATCTCACACACCTTATTACCCCAGATAATGAGCAGAGATTTCACGAGATCACTGGGGTAATGAGAGAAATGCATCTGTTGGCGCCTGGGGAGTGCATAATATGCAGCGTGTTCATCTATTACATTGTACTCCAGTGACCTGCTTAATCAACACTACACGATGTCGATGTCGATTCAATTACGTTAAACAATTAAGATTCTCTCCAGCTCCATCAAGCCTGACAATATAAAAGATACGATTTGAAAAGTTTATTACAATATAATTTTTTTGTAATAACGTTGCCAGGTGGAATATATTCTGTTTTGTTTTGTTTACAACGTTTTTCAAGTCTCTTCTGACTGGGACGTGGCTATGGGGTTTCCATTGGGGTGTATACACCTTGAAATTTTCAACTGAACCCTCCCCCATTAACCAAACCAATCAATTTGCACCCACCTCTTTTGGGTGGAAAGGTCCAACTGGTACCTCTCAAGCTTTCCAACTGTTGGAAATTTCCAACTGTTTGCCATTTCACACCAAAATTTTGACCAAAAGTTGACAAATATGCTACTGTTTGTCTAAAAACAACAAATTTGCCTCGAATTTCTGGCTGGAGTATCAAGCAATGAGCACATTTCAACCTAAATGTGGTGGAAATTATGTTGTGCCCCCGAGAGCTTTCCGATGAATGGCAACAATCCATATTTCCAGCTAAATCCTGAAAAGTTACCCATAATTCTGATGTGGTTAAGGAGTCGATTAATTAGGCTTTACTGTATGCTCCTGTTGGTCTAAAAACAACAAATTCCCCATTAATTACTGGTTCAAGTCTGTCAATTGCAGAATGAGGTCCCAAGAAGGTGAATTTAGTGACGCTCTCACGCATGGTGGGCTAGCATCCTAAATTCACCCTCTGGGAACCTCATTCTGCATGGCCTTATCTGCTATGGGAGACATATAGAGTGAAGTTCACAAATTATGAATATTGTGTGTACACCCATTGGGAACCCCGATTATGCAATGTGTCGTCTGCCAATTTGGGGATATAGAGAAACTAAACTATTAAAACAAGAAATAGAATATATGTGCTGATATGTGAAGAAATTTTTTATAATAAAGATACTTTCCAGAGAAGATGAGGCCTAAAGCAGAATGAGGTTCCCAGATGGTGATTTTAGTGATGCCAGCTCGCTATACCGGATAGCTTCACTAAATTCACCCTCTGGGGAACTCAATTCTGCAAATGACCGGCACCTTATTCTCAGGCCTGAATACAACTGGACCTGGAAAAAACAAAATTCTAATGACTCACGCCTTCCCACAAACCCACCCCACCCCACTGACCTAGCAGAAACCCTGATAATAGATAATATGTTCTTCATAATCTGGTGTATTGACCATTGTAGTACCTTAGCACTTATAATTCTTCAAACAGTAATTTTTTCATGCATGGTGTAGGTTCCCTGTGGAGTTAGTGCCTTGGTGGCCGCACCTTCCCTACCACTTGTTAGATAATTTGTTTTTAAAGTGTTGCAATACTTTCTTTCAAATTTCAAAACCGATAATAAGTGACATGCAGAGAAAAGCAAAATTGCACATTCCCGATC